>CM069151.1:35011578-35399299 GCA_035221665.1 Okamejei kenojei | reverse complement strand
ATTAGAGAGATAGTATTAAAAACATTTGGATAGTACAACCTTCAATGGGATATGGAGACAAACTCAGGGACAAATTGGTCTAACATAGCAAGCACTTGGTTGGTATCGATGAGTTGGGTGAATATATGTAGAAAGATGATCCGCTGAAAACAAACCAATGATAAAGTCAAATGCAATTATATCTGTAATTTAGAATAAACTTGGGAACAAAAGCAAAACACGCCTCTTTTAATTCCTCAATGTTTCAGCGAGACATATTTGCAGTTCAGGATTGTTTTGGCCTCTGTTCCTAAGGCAGGGAATACGTGCCTTCGAGTCGGTGCGGTTGCATCAATTCACCCGATGTATGTTTGGAATGAGGGGAGAGTTTATTGAAGAGGTTTGAGGAGGAAATCGACTAAACTCAGTGAATTTAGAGCAAATGTATTAATGATTTGAGCGTGGGGATTGAGGATTGGATTAATGAGAGGTGCTCCTCCGTCTGGTAAACTCTTGAACAGGGGTGGGGTCATCAATTTTCGATTTAGCGAGATGAGTTCTGGTGGAGCCGGTGGAATCGTCAGAATGTTCTACCCTCAGAGGACCTCAGAATGTGGAGCTCAGAATGCACGGAATATCATTATTTATTGTGGAGGAGCATCTCAGTAAAATGTTGTAAAAAACCAACTCTTCAGCGAAGCTCCTTTGGATTGAACCTGCTGGTATTTGCTGCTTTGTCACGTTTTTGATCCTAATATACACTTAAGGTCCTTACTCCCACATTAAATGCTTCAAGGGTTAAAACACAATGATATCCCAAAACATTGCATGATGGAGCATCTTTTGAGCAAAGTGCTTTGGGCCGTTATTTTCCAGGTTTATCAACATTCACTCACCACAAGATTAAATTGATCATATTTCAAATTACATAGGAAATATACGAATCTGCTATCAGAAGAAGTGTTAATCAGAACATGTTATGTAACTCTCCTCTCCTCAACAATCTGAGATCAGCCGTGGTTTTACTGCAACCGCTCCAGCTTCTGCATAATCAACGTTGACAACCGTCCGTTATAACTTTCTTGGGTTCCCTAGTCATCTCTCCCTCCTAAACCCATTCTCTGCTTTCTCCCCGAAACACTGGACACCTTACTAATCAGAATCGATCTGGCTTGCCATAAAAATATCAAGTTGAATTGGTCCTCCACAGCCTTCTATGGCAAAGAATTCCACAGATTCACCACCACACTAACAAAGGAAAAACCTCCTCATCTCCTCCTCGTAAGGAAATGCTCTTTAATGCTGAGCTATGATGACTCTCATCCCATTAGCGAAAAACATACTTCCCACATGCACTCAATCCAAGCCTTTCATTATTATGGTAAGTTTCAATGAGGTCCCCCTCATCCTTCTCAAGTCCAGCGATTACAGCCCAGTGCTTATTAAAAATTGCTCATCATATGTTAACCCACTAATTCTTGGGATTGTTGTTGTAACCTCCTCTGGACCTTCTCCAGAGTCAGTACTCCTTCCTCAGATATGGTGCCCAATATTGTTCACAATTATCCAATGCGGTCGTTTTGCCAGACCAGCACATCAGCATTACATCCCTGGTTTTTGTTGTCTATCCTCTCTTGAAATATATGCCAACAAATGCCTTTGCCTGCCATACTACCAATTTTCGACTTGCAGATTAACTTTTTGAGAATCATGCACCAGCATTCCCAAGTCCCTTTGCACTTCCGATGTATATGGATTATCTCCCCATTTAGAAATAGTCTACACCTTTATTGCGAGGAGTACCAAAATGGAGGATGACTCCACACTTTGCAACATATATTTTCTAACAATTCTCAGCCCACACTCCAAACCTGCTGTAGTACTTTCGGCAACGTCCCAGCCTTCTCTACTACATTACCTGCCCCTCCATCTATTTTCAAATCATCTACAAAAACTAGTGCCACAAAACCTTCCTTCAATCAACACATCCAAATCACTAATATACAACATGAACAGTTCGCAGCCCCAACACTGACCCCAGTGGAACCTGGTAGTCACTGGCAGCCAACCAGAAAACGCCCCCCTTTATTGCACTTTGCTTTTGCATCCAAGCCATCCTGATACCCCTGCTAGTATCTGCCCTTTGATGCCACGTGGGCTCTCATCTTCCTTTAGCAGCCTCACATGAGGAACATTATCAAGGTTTTCAGAAAATCAGGTAAACAACATCCACTGACTCTCTTTGTCTGTCCTGCTAATTACTTCTTTGCAAAGAATTCCAGCAGATTCATCAAGCAAGATCTCCCCTTCACAAAATCATGCTGACATCTGCCTATTTATCATTAACTTCTATGATCTTGTTAACCTCAACTCCTTTATAATGGAATCTAAATTATTTGCTTTCCTTAAAAATATTTACAAAATCTCTTTGGATTCTCCTCAATCTTTTTTGACAAAATGATATCTCATGACCCCTTTTTATCCTCCTGACTTGCTTCTCAAGAATACCCCTGCGTCCTTATACTGCTCAGGGATTCACTTGAGCCCAGCAGCTTGTACCTGACCCATGCCTTCTTTTCTTCTAAGTCTCAATATCACTTTTCATCTGATGTCCTCTACTCCAGGCCAGCTTTGCTCTTCACTCTGACAGGAACATGCACTATGTTGCTCTTGGCATCTTAGTGTGAAAAGCCTGTTGAACATCCATTGACCCACAAACAACCTCCATCTATCAACTTTTTCAAGGTTCTATCTTATGTATCCATTGCTCCAGAACATTAATTTGTGGATCAGGCCTGTCCCCCCCCATTCCTTAATCAGGAGGGAAAAAGCAGACGGCATGGTGCAGGTATAAGTGGCTGGGATCAAGTTTATCCCTGGCGGAGCATTGGGGACTGGGGAGATACTTAAGAAGGATATCAGAAGGGCAAAAAGGGAGCAGGAGATAGTTGGTCAGATAATATTACAGTGAATACAAAGTGATTTTATAAGTACATTAAGGGCAAATGTATATCTAGAAGAGAGTATAGGGGACCTCAGAAACCAAAACAGTCATCTCTATGTGGAGCTGCAGGAAATGTTCAAGGTCCTCAATGAGTATTTCTCCTCTCATTTTACCATGGAGAAAAGCCAAAAGTACAGGAGAACGATGGTTAAGGGAGATGTCTTTGAGGACCATCTGTTTTACAATCAGGAGGTTTCTGGACATTCTCTGGCATGTGAAGATAGAGATATCTCCCCAGACTGATCAGATTTATCCACAGACATTGTGAGAAACTAGTGAAGAATTTACAAGTGATCTGGCTGAGATCAATGAACCATCATTGGACACAGGTAAGATGTCAGAAAAAAGGGGGGTGACTATTGTTGTGGCTCTATTTAACATAAAAAACAGATACATAGAAACATAGAAAATAGGTGAAGGGTCATTCGGGGTCCCATCGAAAACTATTCGAGCATTCGACCATTCATTAATGATCACTTACATCCAATATTCGACTTGCCATGCTCAGTGTCGGTTTCACCAAGATCACTCAGATCTGAACCACATCACAGCCTTGGTCCAAACACGGAGCAAAGAGCTGCATTCCGGAAAGACCATGAAACATCAGGAAAGAGACTGAAGCACCCCTGACAGACTAAGCCATCGTTCAAGCAAGTGAAACAACAAATACAACACCATTGTGATGAAGGGCTTGCAAGTCTACAGACCTCTTCAGCAGGTGATCAGAAGAAACATAGATAAAAGATGCTCCCCTGTGTCGGTCCACAAGGGTGTGTCGGTCCCGATCGACCGGACCAGGCCGTATAACAGCGCAAATCCTTTCACTGTTTTTTTAAGTACCGTTGATTTTTATTTCTCTTATTCCCTGTAATCTCATCTAGTGAAGAGTGAAGTACAATATGGAGATTGTGGGCGCCGCAGCCCGCATAGCCCCGCTGAAACACCACATGCGCGCTAACCTGTCTGTAATTCTTACATTCAGTATCGGGGTCTGATCAGAGCGGGTCATTTACACGGCACTCGCTCGGTGTCCGTCCACATTCAGTACACATTAATCCCCGCCGGATTCTCTCAGATTCACAGATTCACCGAGTCACAGAGTCACAGAGTCACAGAGTCATGCAGCATGGGAACAGGCCCTTTGTCCCAAACTGTCATGCTATCAAGACGCCACAACTAAACTAGTCCCATCTGCCTGTTTTTGACCCATTTCCTTCTAAAACCTTTGCTATCCATGTACCTGTCCAAATCTTTTCTAATTGTTCTTATAGTACCTGCCTCAACAACCTACTCTGGATGTCATTCCATTTATCAATCTCTATGTGAAAAGGTTGCCTTTCAGGTTCTATTAAATCTTACCCCTCACCTCAAACATATATACTCCATTTCCTGATTCCCCCTACTCTGCATAAAAGACTGTGTACATTCATCCTTTCTATTCCCCTCATGATTTAATGCACCCCGAAAAGATCTCCCCTCAACCTCCATGGAATAACTCCAATCTTCCTTAACATTTCCCAATTGCTCAAGTCCCTGAGTCCTGGCAGCAACCTCATACATCTTCTCTGCACACTTTCCAGCTTAATGATAGCCTTCCTCCAGCAGTGTTATATCCTGGGCTATTCCCAATGCCCTGATTGATGAAGAGGCCAATGAACTGATAGTCCATCTTAACCACACTATCTACTATGACACCACTTTCAGGGAACAATGTACCTGTTATGCAAA
Source organism: Okamejei kenojei (assembly GCA_035221665.1). Taxonomy (NCBI): domain Eukaryota; kingdom Metazoa; phylum Chordata; class Chondrichthyes; order Rajiformes; family Rajidae; genus Okamejei; species Okamejei kenojei. The sequence goes on along the minus strand of CM069151.1, from coordinate 35,394,588 downwards.
CACTCTGCAGGGCTGTACCATTCACTGTAACAGCCTTCTCCTGGTTTTTTTTTTTTGTTTGTTTATTTTTGTTAGAAGCAAGTACAATAGTGTGGTACTTGAGTACCTAATACATACATACATATTTCCATTATTGTACAACTTCAAACTTTTGATTTAATAATAAAAGAACAGTGAGAAAAAAAAGAAATAAAGAGTGTCGAAAAAAAGAAATAAAGAGTGTCAAGCAAGTAGAAACAGAAAGCAAAAGAAATAAAGGATAGAGATGAGAAGTTAAAAGATTGAAAGAAAAGGAGAAAGTAAAGAAAAGAAAGATTAGGAGAGATAGACCTATTTTGTTTTGGGTTTTTGTTGCCCATCCATCATCCGGTTCTAAACCATTTAATTTCTAAGGTTATGTTATGTTGCACCATGTGCTTGTAAAAAGTTGATAAAAGGAGACCAAATCTTTAAGAATAGGTCTACTTTGCCTAGTAGGAGGAATCTAATTTCTTCAAGATGTAGCGTTTCAGACATACTTGAAATCCACATTTTGAATGTTGGCGCAGGTGCGTTTTATCCAAAATGTGAGTATAAGTTTATTTGCTGTTATTAGACCGTAATTAAGAAAAGCTTCTTGGAATATAGTTAGTTTACTTCCCTCTTCTATTGATCCAAAGATAATCAGTTCTGTATTGGAGTTCAATTTTGTGTTAAATATTTAAATTTTCTTTGTGCAATAGTTGCTCATCAGATTCCAATTAAATCTATCCCCTCTCACCTCTCTCAAAGCCGTTATTGTCTTGATTTTCTTTCCCTGGGAAATAGATTGTGTGCATTCATCCTGTTAATGCCCTTTATTATTTTACACATCATCAGGAGGATCATACCCCAATCTTTTTTTCATTCAAATATATAAGATTGTTAAGGGTTTGGACAGGCTAGAGGCAGGATACATGTTTCCGATGTTGGGGGAGTCCAAAACCAGGGGCCCCAGGTTAAGAATAAGGAGTAAGCCATTTAGAATGGAGATGAGGAAACACTTTTCTCACAGAGAGTGGTGAGTCTGTGGAATTCTCTGCCTCAGAAGGCGGTGGAGGCAGGTTCTCTGGGGAGTCGGGGATATGTGGAGAAGGCAGGAACGGGGTATTGATTGGGGATGATCAGCCATGATCATATTTAATGGTGGTGCTGGCTCGAAGGGCCTAATGGCCTACTGCTGCACGTATTGTCTATTGTCTAGTCACAGGGCTCCAGTCCTAAAAAACAATCTTCCACAATCACCCTCTGCTTCCTTCCATGAAGTAAATTCTCAATCAATTGGCTAGATCTCCCACAGAAGGCAATGGAGGCCAATTCACTGGAGGTATTCAAAAGAGATAGATATAGCTCTGAGGCTTAACAGAATCAAGGGATATGGGATTTGCCCTTAATATACTTATACAATCACTTTGTATTCACTTTAATATTATCTGACCGAGCTATCTCCTGCTCCCTTTTTGCCCTCCTGATATCCTACATAAGTATGCTCCCAGTCTCCAATGCTCCTCCAGGGATAAACTTGATCCCAGCCGCCTATACCTTCATCATGCCTACTGCTTTTTCCTGATTAAGTAATGGGACAGTCCTGATCCACAAATTAATGTACTGGAGCAATGGATAAATAGATAGGATCTGGCAAAAGTTGATAGATGGAGTTTGTTTGTGGGCCAATGGACGCTGCAGAAGGACTTCAACAGGTTTGGAGAGTGGGCAGAGAATTGTCAGAAATATATTGTTGCAAAGTGTGGAGTCATGCATTTTGGTACTAGCAATAAAGGTGTAGACTATTTTCTAAATGGAGTGATAATCCAGAAATCGGAAATCGGGACTTGTGAGTGCTGGTGCAGGATTCTCAAAAAGTTAATCTGCAAGTCGAATTGGTAGTATGGAAGCAAAGGCATTGCTGGCATATATTTCAAGAGGGATAGATTACAAAACAGGGATGTAATGCTGAGGTGCTGGTCGGGCCGCATTTGGATCATTGTGAGCAATATGGGGCACCATATCTGAGGGAGGATGTACTGGCTCTGGAGACGGTCCAGAGGAGGTTTACAAAAATAATCCCAAGAATTAGTGGGTTAACATATGATGAGCATTTTATGACACTGGCCCTGTACTCGCTGGACTTGAGAAGGATGAGGGGAACCTCATTGAAACTTACCATATAGTGAAAGGTTTGGATAGATTGCATGTGGAAAGGATGTTTCCACTAATGGGACGAAGGTTCATAGCCTCAGCATTGAAGAGCATTTCCTTACGAAGGAGATGAGGAGGATTTTCATTAGTCAGAGGGTGGGTGAATCTGTGGAATTCTTAGCCACAGAAGGCTGTGGAGGCCAAGTCAATGGATATTTTTAAGGCATAGCTAGATAGATTCTTGATTAGTATTGGTGTCAGTGGTTACGGGGAGAAGGCAGCAGAATGGGTTTAGGAGGGGAGACTTGATGGGCCGAATGGTCTCTTTCTGCTTACTAACTCGTATGACTTTATAATCTGATCAAGGGGAGACAGCATGGCCATCAAATACCAAAGGGAAACATCTATTTGTGGAGCCATAGGAGATGGATGAGACCGCCGATGAATATTTCTCCTCTTTTTTTACTCTGGGGCAAAGACGTGATGACTAGGGAGCCCAATAAAGTTAAGGGGGCCTCTTGGTTATAGTCTGCATTACAGCAGAGGAGCTGTGTCTTAAAGCACACATCTTTGAAGCCTGATCCAAGAACAATGTGGGAAGTTACAGTAAAAATGCAGGTGCCCTGGCTGATATATATGCATGATCGTTAGACACTGCTGAAGCCGCACAAGACTGGAGTGTTGGCTGATGTTTTGTCTTTATTCAAGGAGGGCTCCAAAGATAAGCCTAGGAACTACAAACCAGTATGAAATCCAGCTGTGGTATGTTTGTTTGTGGCATGGATTTATGAGGATGTTGCCAGAACGGAAGGATTGAGTTTAAAGGGAAAATGTTTGGACAGTCTATGGCTTTATTTGTGAGGGAAAAGAAGATTGGGGTATGATCCTCCTGATGATGTGTAAAATACTAAAGGGCATTAACAGGATGAATGCACACAATCTATTTCCCAGGGAAAGAAAATCAAGACAATAACGGCTTTGAGAGAGGTGAGAGGGGGTTTTAGATTTAATTGGAATCTGATGAGCAAACTATTGCACAAAGAAAATTTAAATATAAAGAATGAATTGCCAGGCAAAATGGTTGTGGCAGATACAAGAACAAATTCAAAAGACATTTGGATAGGAAACCTTCAATGGGATATGAAACAAACTCAGACAAATTGGTCTAACATAAGCAGGCACTTGGTTGGTATCGATGAGTTGGGCTGAATATATTTGTAAGAAAGATGATCCGCTGAAACAACCAATGATAAAGTCAAATAGCATTATATCTGTATTTTTAAGATAACTTGGGGAACAAAAGCAAACACGCCTCATTTAAATTCCTCAATGTTTCAGCGAGATCCATATTTGCAGTTCAGGGCATTGTTTGGCCTCTGTTCCTAAGGCAGGGAATACGTGCCTTCGAGTCGGTGCAGCATCAATTCACCCGATGTATGTTTGGAATGACGGATGAGTTTATTGAAGAGGGATTGAGGAAATCGGACGAAACTCAGTGAAACTTAGAGCAAATGTATTAATGATTGAGAGAGGGGATTGAGGATTGGATAATGAGAGGCTGCTTCCTCAGTCTGGTAACTCTTGAACAGGGGTGGGGGGTCATCATTTTCGATTTAGCAGAGATAAGTTCTGGTGGAGCGGGTTGGGAATCTTCAGAATGTTCTACCTCAGAGGACTCAGAATGTGGAGCTCAGAATGCACGGAATGTCATTATTATATTGTGAGAGCATCTCAGTAAATGTTGTAAAAAAAACAACTCTTCAGCGAAGCTCCTTTGGATGGAACCTGCTGGTCATTGCTGCTCTGACCACGTTTTGACTCCTAATATACACTAAGGTCCTTACTCCCACATTAAATGCTTCAGGGGTTAAACACACAATGATATCCCAAAACATTGCATGATGAGCATTTTTGAGCAAAGTGCTTTGGGCCGTTATTTCCAGCTTTATCAACATTCACTCACCACAAGATTAAATTGATCATATTTCAAAATTACAAAGGAAAATAACGAATCTGCTCTCAGAAAGAAGTGTTAATCAGAAAACATGTTATGTAAACTCTCCTCTCCTCAAACAATCTGAGATCAGCCGTGGTTTTACTGCAACCGCTCAGCTTCTGCATAATCAACGACTGCCAACCGTCCTTTATAACTTTCTTGGGTTCCCTAGTCATCTCTCCCTCCTAAACCCATTCTCCTGCTTTCTCCCCGAAACCACTGACACCCTTACTAATCAAGAATCTATCTGGCTCTGCCTTAAAAATATCCATTGAATTGGCCTCCACAGCCTTCTATGGCAAATTCCACAGATTCACCACCCGCTGACAAAGAAAATCCTCCTCATCTCCTTCGTAAGGAAATGCTCTTTAATGCTGAGGCTATGAACTCTCATCCCATTAGCGAAAAACATACTTCCCACATGCACTCAATCCAAGCCTTTCATTATATGGTAAGTTTCAATGAGGTCCCCCTCATCCTTCTCAAGTCCAGCGAATACAGGCCCAGTGCTATAAAATGCTCATCATATGTTAACCCACTAATTCTTGGGATTGTTGTTGTAAACCTCCTCTGGACCTTCTCCAGAGTCAGTACACCCTTCCTCAGATATGGTGCCCAATATTGTTCACAATTATCCAAATGCGGCCCGACCAGCACCTCAGCATTACATCCCTGTTTTTGTAATCTATCCCTCTTGAAATATATGCCAGCAATGCCTTTGCCTTCCATACTACCAATTCGACTTGCAGATTAACTTTTTGAGAATCATGCACCAGCATTCCCAAGTCCCTTTGCACTTCCGATTTATGGATTATCTCCCCATTTAGAAAATAGTCTACACCTTTATTGCGAGTACCAAAATGGATGACTCCACACTTTGCAACAATATATTTCTAACAATTCTCAGCCCACACTCCAAACCTGCTGTAGTCTTTCGGCAACGTCCCTGCCTTCTCTACATTACCTGCCCCTCCATCTATTTTCATATCATCTACAAACTAGGCCACAAAACCTTCAATCAACTCATCCAAATCACTAATATACAACATGAAGAGTAGCAGCCCCAACACCGACCCCAGTGGAACTCTGGTAGTCACTGTCAGCCAACCAGAAAACGCCCCCTTTATTGCCACTCTTTGCTTTCTGCCATCCAGCCAACCTGATACCCCTGCTAGTATCTGCCCTTTGATGACGTGGGCTCTCATCTTCCTTAGCAGCCTCACATGTGGAACGTTATCAAAGGTTTTCAGAAAATCTAGGTAAACAACATCCACTGACTCTCTTTTTTTTTTTTTTATAGAAGTAACTGCAGATGCTGGAGAATCGAGGGTACACAAAAAGCTAGAGAAACTCAGCAGGTGCAGCAGCATCTAAGGAGCGAAGGAGATAGGCGACCTTTTCGGATCGGGTCTGAAGAAGGGTCTCGACCCGAAACGTCACCTATCTCCTTCGCTCCTTAGATGCTGCTGCACCCGCTGAGTTTCTCCAGCTTTTTGTGTACCCCCATCCACTGACTCTCTTTTGTCTGTCCTGCTAATTACTTCTTCAGAGAATTCCAGCAGATTCATCAAGCAAGATCTCCCCTTCACAAAATCATGCTGACATCTGCCTATTTTATTATTAACTTCTATGATCTTGTTAACCTCATCCTTTATGATGGATTCTAAATTATTTGCTTTCCTTAAAATATTTACAAAATCTCTTTGGATTCTCCTCAATCTTTTTTGACAATGATATCTCATGCCCCTTTTTATCCTCCTGACTTGCTTCTCTAGAATACCCCTGCGTCCTTATACTGCTCCAGGGATTCACTTGAGCCCAGCTGCTTGTACCTGACCCATGCCTTCTTTTCTTCTAAGTCTCAATATCACTTTTCATCTGATGTCCTCTACTCCAGCCAGCTTTTTCTTCACTCTGACAGGAACATGCACATGTTGAGCTCTTGGCATCTTAGTGGTGAAAAGCCTGTTGAACATCCATTGACCCACAAACAACCTCCATCTATCAACCTTTTTCAAGGTTTATTTATTTATCCATTGCTCCAGAACATTAATTTGTGGATCAGGCTTGTCCCATTCCTTAATCAGGAAAAAGCAGACGGCATGGTGCAGGTATAAGTGGCTGGGATCAAGTTTATCCCCCTGGAGGAGCATTGGGGACTGGGGAGCATACTTAAGAAGGATATCAGGAGGGCAAAAAGGGAGCAGGAGATAGCTTGGTCAGATAATATTACAGTGAATACAAAGTGATTTTATATTACATTAAGGGCAAATGTATATCTAGAGAGAGTATAGGGACCCTCAGAAACCAAAAGTCATCTCTATGTGGAGCTGCAGGAAATGTTCAAGGTCCTCATGAGTATTTCTCCTCTCATTTTTACCATGGAGAAAGCCAAAAGTACAGGAGAACGATGGTTAAGGGGAGATGTCTTGAGGACCATCTGTTTTACAATCAAGGAGGTTCTGGAACATTCTCTGGCATGTGAAGATAGAGAAATCTCCCAGACCTGATCAGATTTATCCACAGAACATTGTGAGAAAACTAGTGAAGAATTTACAAGTGGATCTGGCTGAGATCAATGAACCATCATTGGACACGGGTAAGATGTCAGAAAAAAGGAAGGGTGCTATTGTTGTGGCTCTATTTAACATAAAAAACAGGATACATAGAAACATAGAAAAATAGGTGAAGGGTCATTCGGGCCCATCGAACTATTCGAGCATTCGACCATTCATTATGATCACTTACCATCCAATATTCGACTTGCCCATGCTCAGTGGTCGGTTTCACCAAGATCACTCCAGATCTGAACCACATCACAGCCTTGGTCCAAACAACGGAGCAAAGAGCTGCATTCCGGAAAGGACCCATGAAACACTCAGGAAAGAGGACTGAAGCACCCCTGACAGACTAAGCCATCGTTCAAGCAAGTGAAACAACAAATACAACACCATGTGATGAAGGGCTTGCAAGTCTACAGACCTCTTCAGCAGGTGATCAAGAAGAAACATAGATAAAAGATGCTCCCCTGTGTCGGTCCACACAAGGGTGTGTCGGCCGATCGACCGTACCAGGCCGTATAACAGCGCAAATCTTTCACTGTTTTTTTAAGTACAGTTGATTTTTATTTTCTCTTTTCCCTGTAATCTCATCGTGAAGAGTGAAGTACAATATGGAATTGTGGGCTCCGCAGCCCGCATAGTAGCCCCGTGAAACACACATGCGCGCTAACCTGTCTGTAATTCTTACATCAGTATCGGGGTCTGATCAGAGCGGGTCATTTACACGGCAGTCGCTCGGTGTCCGTTTCCACATTCACGTACACATTTAATCCCCGCCGGATCTCTCAGATTCACAGATTCACCGAGTCACAGAGTCACAGAGTCACAGAGTCACAGAGTCATGCAGCATGGGAACAGGCCCTTTGTCCCAAACTGTCATGCTATCCAAGACGCCACAACTAAACTAGTCCCATCTGCCTGTTTTTGACCCATTTCCTTCTAAACCTTTGCTATCCATGTACCTGTCCAAATCTTTTCTAATTGTTCTTATAGTACCTGCCTCAACAACCTACTCTGGAATGTCATTCCATTTATCAATCTCTATGTGAAAAGGTTGCCTTTTCAGTTCCTATTAAATCTTACCCCCTCACCTCAAACCATATGTTCTCCATTTCTTGATTCCTCTAACTCTGCATAAAAGACTGTGTACATTCATCTTTCTATTACCCTCATGATTTAATGCACCCCGAAAAGATCTCCCCTCAACCTCCCATGGAATAAACTCCAATCTTCCTTAACATTTCCCAATTGCTCAAGTCCCTGAGGTCCTGGCAGCAACCTCATACATCTTCTCTGCACACTTTCCAGCTTAATGATAGCCTTCCTCCAGCAGTGTTTATATCCTGGGCTATTCCCAATGCCCTGATTGATGAAGGCCAATGAACTGATAGTCCATCTTAACCACACTATCTACTATGACACCACTTTCAGGGAACAATGTACCTGTTATGCAAACACTCTGCAGGGCTGTACCATTCACTGTAACAGCCTTCTGGTTTTTTTTTTTTTTTGTTTGTTTATTTTTGTTAGAAGCAAGTACAATAGTGTGGTACTTGAGTACATAATACATACATACATATTTCCATTCTTGTACAACTTCAAACTTTTGATTTAATAATAAAAGAACAGTGAGAAAAAAAAGAAATAAAGAGTGTCGGAATAGATAGTCAAGCGAGTAGAAACAGAAAGCAAAAGAAATAAAGGATAGATATGAGAAGCTAAAAGATTGAAAGAAAAGGAGAAAGTAAAGAAAAGAAAGATTAGGAGAGATAGACCTATTTTGTTTTGGGTTTTTTTTGCCCATCCGTCATCCGGTTCTGAACCATTTAATTTCTAAGGTTATGTTATGTTGCACCATGTGCTTGTAAAAAGTTGATAAAAGGAGACCAAATCTTTAAGAATAGGTCTACTTTGCCTAGTAGGAGGAATCTAATTTCTTCAAGATGTAGCGTTTCAGACATACTTGAAATCCACATTTTGAATGTTGGCGTAGGTGCGTTTTATCCAAAATGTGAGCATAAGTTTATTTGCTGTTATTAGACCATAATTAAGAAAAGCTTCTTGGAATATAGTTAGTTTACTTCCCTCTTCTATTGATCCAAAGATAATCAGTTCTGTATTGGAGTTCAATTTTGTGTTAAATAATTTTGTAAAAATTCCAAAAATATCATTCCAAAATTTATACAGTTTTGTACAAGAGACAAAGGAATGTGCTATAATGGTATTTTGAGTTAGACATTTGGCCTTCTTCTCCAGGTTTAACCACAAAATACAACATCTTATACTTATCTGCATTAAATCTCATTAGCTTTAACTCAGGTCACTTGCTCAGCTGATCAAAAATCCTGCTGTAATTTTTGAAAGCCATCATTAGTATCTAAGATATGAACCCACTTTAATATCATTTGCAAACTTACTAATGATGCTTGTACATTTTCATCCTAATTATTGATATAAACGGCAAACAGCAATAGGCCCAGCAATGATCTCTGAGGCACACTCCTAGTCACAGACCTCCAGTCCTAAAAAAAAATCTTCCACCATCACCCTCTGCTTCCTTCAATGAAGTCAATTCTCTATCCTATTGGCTAGATCTCCCTGGATCTGACAGGATCTAACCAGAGCAGCCTACCATGCAGAGCCTTACCAAATACCTTGCTGAAACCTTCTTCAGACTGAAGAAACCATTCTTCAGACTGAAGGGTCTGAAGAAGAGTTTGGCCTGAAACGTTGCCTATCTCCTTCGCTCCTTAGATGCTGCTGCACCCGCTGAGTTTCTCCAGCATTTTTTGTACCCTCGATTTTCCAGCATCTGTAGTTCCTTCTTTAACACATCTATACTCACTACTCTGGCTGATGAAAGCCAAAGTGACTACTCTATTTACCTGCATCTCCACCTTAAGGGAACCATACTCTGCCTCACTCCATCAAGCCCACTGTGGATTTGGTGAATTAAATGATGAGAAACTGTTTCTGGTGTCTGTGGTCGCAGAGACTACAGGAGAATGATGTTGTGGAAATCTGGGACCTTCACAAACTTCTCAATGTGTGGAATGTGTGGAAATAATGGTCTAATAAATCAGAGGTGAGGTGATGGTGATTTCCCTCACCAATGTCCCCCAGCTGGCTGAGGTGATGAGGTAACAAATGCTGCCGCGCATCGCTCCGTGAATTCCAGTTACTGACCTCTCTGCGAGGCAGCAGGAGCACGGACTAGAGGATGGAGATCTGAGATAATTTGCAAATGGGGCAGAGGGGACAGGAGGAATCGGTTTTGTTCAGGAAGCTGGCATGATCTGAAACACACGGACTGAAAGGCTGGTGGAAACAGTCAAAAATAATTTTCAAATTATTTGGTTGAACGTGTGAAGGAATAATTTCCAGTGGTTCAGGGAAAGAGCAGGAGAATTGTGCTGAATGGATCACACGATTAAAGAGATGACACAGATAGGATGGGGCAAATGGCCTCCTGCTGTGCAGTATCATTGTATGATTGTACCAGGGGTTGACGATGGAGCTGAAAGTACAATGGGTCCAAGTGACCACTTGCTCTGCCTTTAGTGTGTGAAGTGATTGGGGAACAAGAGAAAATCCAGAAAAGAAAGGGCCATTTGGCCCATCAATCCCACCCCGCTGGAGATCCTGTGGATTCCTTCCCACATCATGTTCCTGCAGGCATCTCCCTCAGCTGTGCCTGGAAATTCAACAAGCATCAAGCAGTCCAGGATCTCCCCATCCTTCCATGCTCCATCTGACCAGACTTCACTCCAGCTCCATGTTGAAAAGTGGCCAAGATGCTAAATTGAACCAGTTCTTTTAAATGGATTACAAACTTTCCCGAGTCTGTGATGGAGTCAACTTTCCACCGTGATGGGAAATGGAGAGGAAATAGACCAGAGTGAGTAAAGGATTTAGTGAGGTGTTCTGGGTCAATAATGTTGTTTTTGAAGCATATGTCTAAATGTTACATCTTATTTGTTCCTGTTGATAATATTCATTAGACCCTAACACCATAAACACATAATGGGACCATAAATACTTTCAACAGTTTCCATTCCTCAGCATTCAGCTACAGTGCCACATTTTACAGTCACACTTGGAGCTCACAAGACATTTCTGTGGCTTCCTGTTCATCTTGTTCTAATCTGTCAGTCAGTGATTGGTCAGCAGGAGTTTTACGTAGATTTTTGCAGCCAATTGAGTTTGATTCCAATGGTTCCAAATGCCTCAAAGATGCCAGAACTACACGTATATAAGGATGCAACAGCATTGGAAACCTCATCGACACAGAGAGCTGGGAGAGAGAGAGGTGGGAATGGCAGCAGGATATGCCCACCTTCACTGTGAAACTTGACACTAATGATGAATTGTTTTCTTGTGTTTCAGGTCCGAGAAAGGAAGCATGATGCTGGTGTGGGTTTTGGTGCTGACCGCACTGCTTGCCAGTGATGTGGCAGGTAAGGGCCATTGATTCCAGGAGCTTTAGAAATATATTGGTGTGAGGAATAAATGCACAGTCACAGTTTTGGGACTGTGGAACATGAGAATTTGTGGACATTGGGACTGGTCGGGATGTGGTAGGAAATGTTTGTTGTCTGGGATACTCATCTCAGAGCTGCTGAGTTGGAAGTTGAGTTGGAGACTCTCCTCCACATCAGGAGACAGAGATTTATCTACTGTGACGTTTCACAGGAAAACAGAGTTGCAGGAAGAGGGATATGTGACTCTCTGTCAGGATCACAGGGGTGCAGAGCAGAAGGTTCTGCAGGCACTGGTCCATTGCAACGGGTGCAGTGTACTTGCCCACTGTGAGGGTGAGGATGGAGGCTTGAGGGAGGATGGTCAGAGTCCTGGCAATGATACAATGGACAGAGACAGAGATTGGTTGTAGTTATGGTGGTCAATGGAAATGTAATTTCAATTCTCTGCCTCATCACTGACCAGCATGAGTCAGGTATAAGGGCACATAGAAACATAGAAACAGAGAAATTAGGTGCAGGAGTAGCCATTCAATATGATCATGGCTGATCGTCCAACTCAGTATCCTGTACCTGCCTTATCTCCATACCCCCTGATCCCTTTAAGAACTAGGGCCACATCTAACTCCCTCTTAAATATAGCCAATGAACTGGCCTCAACTACCTTCTGTGGCAGAGAATTCCACAGATTCACCATTCTCTGTGTGAAAAATGTTTTTCTCATCTCGGTCCTAAAAGACTTCCCTCTTATCCTTAAACTATGACCCTTGTTCTGGAGTTCCCCAACATCGGGAACAATCTTCCAGCACCTAGCCTGTCTAACCCCTTAAGAATTTTGTAAGTTTCTATAAGATCCCCCCTCAATCTTCTAAATTCTAGCGAGTACACGCCGAGTCTTTCCAGTCTTTCTTCATATGAAAGTCCGCCCATCCCAGGAATCAGTCTGGTGAACTTCCTCTGTACTCCCTCTATGGCAATAATGTCTTTCAGTTTAAACTGGCACAGTGCAGAGGAGTGTAAAACCAGAGGGCATAGGTTTAAGATGCAAGTGGAAAATGTTAAATGTGCCAGAGGAAGCAGTGCAGACAGGTAGAATTGCAGCATTTAAAAGGCACTTACACATTTCCATAGATAGGAATGGATGAGAGGACATGTGCCAAAAGAAGGCAATAGGTCTCACTCAGGACGACTCTTCAGTTGGCATGTTGGGTAAAATCCTCATTCTCTTTATCTTCCAGGAGCAAACAATTCCACGGAATCAGAGGAGACTCTGCAGAACATTGGATGTCATGGACTATCCAGGGGACCATGTGCTGCACACTGGTATTATTATCGTCCTACAAGATCCTGTTACCGTTTCTTCCATTACAAACGGCCATGGGGACATGCTGAGGTAAGTCCCTGAAACCAGCAATTGCTAAGTTTAGAGATTCAGCTTGGAAACAGACCCTGCAACGCACAGACTACAGCGATCCGTGAACACTAGTTCTGTCCTACACACACTAGTGACAATTTACAGTTGTCCATCAACTGACAAACCTTCCCATCATGGAATGTTGTACCTAAACTGGAGGGGGACCAACATCCTAGTGGGAAGGTTTGCTCATGCTACACAGGAGGGTTTAAACTATGGTAGATTGGCAGGGGGTTGGATCTCGTGCAGGACAGAAGCACATGAGATGTTAGAGGTTAGTATGGAGGGTTATGTGAGAAAAGTTAGTGCACAGAATAAGCAGGGGAAAGGTGGAGAGTGAGGAATGAGGGTTGGTTTAAACTGCACGTATTTTAATGCAAGGTGCCTGACGTGTAAGGCAGATGAGCTTAGGGCATGCATGGGTACGATCGACTGGGAAATGATTGAAACCTAGTTATGGGAGGTGCAGGATTGGCAGCTCAATGTTCCGGGGTACAGGAGCTTCAGGAGAGACATGGATGAGGGAAAAAGAAGAATGGGGGTTGCATTGTTGGTTGAGGAGGATGTCACGGCAGTGATCAGAGGTGACATTATGGATAATTCATCTAATGAGATTCTATGGGTGGAGCTGGGGAACAAGAAAGGGATGATCTCCTTGTTGGGGGTGTACTACAGACCCCCGAATAATCAAGGGGAATTAGAAGAACAAATGTGCCATGAGATCGCACACAGCTGCTGGTCAATAAGGTTGTTGAGGTCGGCGATTTTAACTTTCCAAAAATAGAATGGGAAAATCATAGCGTGAACGGTTCAGATGGGTTGCAATTCCTCAAAAGTGTTCAGGAGAGTTTTCTTAAGCAGTATGTGGAGGCCCCCACATGTGAGAGGGCAACACTGGATCTAGTATTCAGAAATTGGGAAGGGCAAGTTAATGAAGTGTGATTGGTGGAGCCTTTTGGGACCAGTGACCACAATTTGATTAGGTTTAAGATAGTTATGGATAGGGATGGAGAGGGTCCACGTGTGAAAATGCTCACCTGGGGCAAGGCCAACTTTGAGGGTATGAGAGAAGGTCTTGCTCAAGTTGACTGGAGCAGGTTATTTAAGGGGAAAAGAATAGCGGCCAAGTGGGATGTTTTAATGTGTACTGAAGAAAGCTCAGGATGTGTATGTCCCCTTTAGAGTGAAGGGCAAAGCCGGCAAACATAAGGAAGCTTGGCTGACGAGGGAAATTGGGAAATTGAAAACAAGAAGAAAGCATGGGGCAGGTATAGGCACTGGGAGCAAAGAAGTTAACTAAAAAAGGAAATCAGAAGGGCAAAAAGGGGCCAGGAGATAGCTCTGGCGCGTAGCATTAAGGACAATCCCAAAAGATTTCATAAATACATAAGGGGGGGGGAAAAGGGTAACTAGAGAGAGAGAGAGTGGGACCTCTCAAGAATCAAAGCCGTCATCACTGTGTGGAGCCACAGGAGATGGGCAAGGTCCTAAATGAGTATTTCTCCTCTGTATTTACAGAAGAGAAAGACAGTAGGACGGAGGAAATTGGAGCAGTCACTGGAATTGTCTTGAGAGCTGTCACTGGAATTGTCTTGAGAGCAGTCAGGGTTACAGTTGAAGATGTACTGAAGATACTGCCCTGTTTGAAGGTAGACAAATCTCCAGGGCCTGATCTGATATATCCAAAGACATTGTTGGAAACTGGAGAGGAAATTGCAGGAGCCCTGGTTGAAATTTCCGAGTTGTCCTTAAATGCAGGAGAGGTGCCGGAGGACTGGAGGGTGGCAAATGTTGTACCTCTTTTCAAGAAGGGCTTCAGGGAAAATGCTGGGAACAATGGGCCAGTGTGCTTAACATCTGTAGTTAGACAAAAATGCTGGGCGAGGTCGCATCTATGGAGCAAAGGAAATAGGCGACGTTTCGTGTCGAGACACTTCTTCAGACATCTGTAGTTGGTAAGTTACTGAGGGATAGGAAATACAGGAATTTGGATGGGCAAAGCATAATTAGGGATAGTCAGCATGATTTTGTAAGTGGGAGGTCATGTCTTACAGCTCTGATTGATTATTTTGAAGACATGACCGAAAAGGTTGATGAGGGCAGAGCTGTAGATGTTCTGTACACGGACTTCAGTGAGGCGCTCAACAAGGTTCTGCATGTTAGGCTGCTGTGGAAGGTTAGATCGCATCGGATCTTGTTGGTCCAAGGAGAGATACTATAGCAGAACGGTTAGCAATTTGGCTCCTTGGAAGGAAGCAGAGGGTAATGGTGGAAGGTTGCTTCTCAGACTGGAGGACTGTAACTAGTGGTGTTCCTCGGGGTTCAGTGCTGGGCCCATTACCGTTTGTGATTTACAACAATGATTTGGATGAGAACATACAGGGTAAGATTAGCAAGTTTGCTGATGAAACAAAAGCTAGTGGTTTTGCAGATAGTGAAGATGGTTGTGAACGATTGCAGCAGGATCTGGATCAATTGGCCAGATGAGTGGAGGAATGGTTGATGGAATTTAATACAAAGAAGTGTGAGGTGTTGCATTTTGGGATGTTGGATAAGGGCAGAACCTATACAGTAAATGTAGGCCTCTGGGTTGTGTTGTCGAATAGAGGGATCTAGTCTAGGTGATGGTTACTTGAAGGCCGAGTCGCAGGTAGATAAGGTAGATAAGTTGGCACTTTGGCCATCAGTCAGAATATTGAGTATAGAAGTTGGGAGATCATGTTGCAGTTGTAAAACACTTTGGTGAGACCACATTTTGAATATTGTGTTCACTTCTGGGGAACATGTTATAGGAAAGATATTGTCAAACTTGAAATGGTTCAGAAAAGATTTACGAGGATGTTGCTAGGACCAGCGGGTGTGAGCTATAGGGAGAGGTTGTGTAGGCTGGGTCTCTATTCCATGGAGCGCAGGAGGATGAGTGGGAGATCTTATCGGGGTATACAAAATCATGAGAGGATTAGACCGGTTAGATACTCAGTCTTTTGCCCAGAGTAGGGGGAATCAAGGACCAGAGGACATAGGTTCAAGGTAAAGGGGAAAAGATTTAATAGGAATCTGAGGGGTAACTTTTTCTCACAAAAGGTGGTGGGTGTATGGAACAAGCTGCCAGAGGAGGTAGTTGAGGCTGGGACGGTCTCATCGTTTAAAAAAAATTTAGACAGGTACATGGATAGGACAGGTTTTGGAGGGATATGGACCAAGTGCCGGCAAGTGGGACTCGTGTAGCTGGGACATTGTTGGCCGGTGTCGGTGAGTTGGGCCGAAGGGCCTGTTTCCACACTGTATCACTCTGTGACTATAACCGGATCACCTGGAAAAACAAAACTTGTTTACAGGGAGAACATACAAACTCATAAGGAGGATACCATGGTCAGGATCGATCCCATGCCTCTGGCACAGTAAGGCAGCAGCTCTACCACTGCACCAGTGTGTGCTGGGACTCCTGGGGAACATTGCTCTCTGCTGGTTTAATCCCATGAACTCACAGCACAGCCTCTCATTGAATTGCCTGCGATGAGTCCCTGTGTTCCAGGGTGCGCTTCACTACAGCGTGGGCTCCGGTTTCTATCGCTCGGACCAGTGGGTTGTAAAATTGGGGATTGGGGGGAAATTCCACACCCAGGAGTAAAAACAGAGCTGGGGTTAACACCAAAGTGTTTAAAGAGCTAGACTCTAGTTGAAGGGAACAAAGTTGCTGTATGTCCACTTCACTCTGGATGATTTACTGAATGACGAGCAAGGGGATGAAACATGGTGATTGAAACAAGAGATAAAATATTTGTTTGTTTCCAGCATTACTGCAGACGCGTAGCACATCATGGACATCTGGCTTCTATCATGTCGTGCCATCAAAACGCATTCATTTCCAGAGTGATCTGGGCTGGGAGGGTTGAGGACGACGAGCCGCTTGGATTGGTCTCAACGACATATGCTGGGTAAGGTTATTGGTGACTCATTATCTTGCAGGACCTCGCGACACTGGGCAGACCTGCATTTGGTGTTCTCCCCAGATCATCCTCTGACTATATCAGAGAGTAGGTTACAGTCAACACATTAATGGATCTCTGGGGTCACATCGTTGTTCATAGGTACGTAGTTTGGATCCAAGTAAATAAACTGCAATCTCTCTGGAGTAACAAGTTACCATCAGTAATGGGGTCTGAAACTACCGGATTGATGTAAACACTCCTCTGGTTCACTGTTGTTCTTCAGGGTAAGAAATCTGCCCTCCTTCCCCAGTCTGGCCTCACCACGACTCCAGAGATCCATCAATGTGTTGACTCTTACCTGCTGTCTGAAATGGTCAGAGGATGATCAGGGAAGGACAATAAATGCAGGTCCCGTGGCCACTGTCACCACGTCCTGTGAACAAATAAAATCCCACATGTTCGTGTGTCTGTTTCTGCTCCACATGAGCCTCCTCTCACCTTCCTTCATCTCATATCATCACTGAGGCTTTCCTTTCCCTCATCAGCTTCACTGTCTTCCACCTAAACGTGAGATTCTGATCGGTCTCAAAGCCCCCTCACCACAGTCCGTCACCTCCTCACCACTCTGGGGAAAAGAGTTTCTCTGGGCGACGCTGCTGGGTTGATCAGTGACTCCTTTATATTTATTCTCCCTGCTTTTCGACTGCACCACCAGTGGAAAACATTTCCCCACGTCAACCCAAATCCAAAGCCATAGTTTGAAGGAGGGTCCCAGTGACCCCCTCGGCCACCCCACACTCAGGCCTCTGTCTTTAACATCCGTGTTAATTGTAGTTGTGGCTCCACGGTTACAGCAGGTAGACACATGCAGAGAGAAAGAGGGAGAGGGAGATCACCCTCAGCCACTGGTGGATGAAAGGGCTCTGGTTGGTCCAACCTTTGTTGGGAAGTATCATCTCTCATTTCTGCAGCCTTCCCTGGAAATATGTTTTCACCTTCACTGGTGTCTTTGTGCCTTTCCCATGTCATGGTGTCCAGAACTGTGCTCGGTATCCAAGTGCAGTCTTACCAAGGTTCTATCCCAGTCCCACTCAACTTCTCTGCTTTTCAACTGTATCCCTCGAGAACTGGTCTCCACAGCTTTGAATAAATTATGTGATTTCCTGTACCACTCTGCATTAATTCACACACCCTTTCTCCACACTCCCTGGTTCCGGTTAATCCTTCCAGTTAATCCTTCCCCTGAAACTCTCTGAAGGAAGAAATGAAGCATTGAATTTAAATAACCTGCTGGAGGTCAGTAATAGTTTGGGGTTTTCAATCCCCCAAGGAATGGATCCACTAAACCTTCAGACACATTCAAAGCCCCTCGAGTTCTTGGGCTGGGCAATGAATACAGCAGATGTACTCCTGATGTGGAACTGGTCCCTGAAGGGCAAGGAAATGTAAAATTCACCAAAGAGCCACTGAATGGAGGAACAGTGTTGGGGTGGAAGGGATGAGGGTGTGGGTGAAGTGCCCACTGTTTCACTCCTCCACACACACAACAGGCTCGATGCTACAACTCACTGCCTCCATCCTCCTGTTGTGTATGGCATTCTGTGTTCATGGGTCTGCAGGGGTTTACAATTCTTTTCTTCATTGTTCACCGTCTTTATCTGGGAGATGCTACTTTGTATTTGTGTGGAATTACCATATTTTTCTCATTTTCTGAGTTACCATTGCTCCTCTTCTCTGACCTTTCCTCTCAGATCCTGTCACATTCATGCCAAAGATTCTGTTACTTCCATGAGATTCCCCCACCCTGCCAGTCCATAGTTGAAACTCCCATCCACTGCTGTACTTGTCCCGGCTGCTGGTATTCTGCTCTCACTCCAGCTCAGGTACAGCTCCTCCCTGTACTGTTAAGTGGCAGCTTACTCAGCATTACAACAGCAATGACCATTGTTTATACCCACAGGAACGTCATTTCAAATGGATTGATCGATCTGCATACAGATACGCACGCTGGGCTCATGGGGAACCTAATAATGCTGGCAACGAAGATTGTGTGGAAACTAACTTTCGTCGTAAGTGTAACAATGACAGAAATATTGTTCTCTTGGAAGTTGTTTTCAGACACTGTATTGAACAAGAGATTACCTCCACAGACCAGCAGTTACACAGAGGGAGTGAACCAACCTCATGGGTCCTGTGCTCTGCAGAACTGGACTGACTGCCCACTAGTGACAGGAGGATATATGGGATGTAATGCAGGAGTCAGGAGAACAGATACCGATATCTGTAACTGTTGCGGAGGAATGTATAAGGGGGTAACACTGGAGTTAGAGGATTTATGGGGGGATGTGAAGAGGATGTTTCCTCGAGTGTGAAACCAGATTTACTGGTTAAACTAAATATAAAATAGCCACTGATAAATCAAAGCGAGAAGAGGAAAAATCTTCTTGACTTGGGCGTGGTGGACAGGTGGGGATCAGGAGCACATAATCGAGGCAGAGAGCACGGATGTACTTAAGGGAAAGGTAGATGGAGAAAGGAACAGACGGATGTGTTGATGGGGTCGGATGAAGGGAGGGGGCAGGCTGGAAATACTCAGTGGGTCAGGCAACATCTGTGGAGAGAGGAATAGAGATACTGTAACTTCCCTTAATGAACATTCTGTTTCCTCTCCACTTGCTAACTGACGAATTGAATATTTCCAGTATTAGTTCAGATTTCCGGAATCTGCAGCATTTTGCTTGTGGACAAACTGGTAAATGATTTCCTCTTTTCTTGCTTCTAGATGTGGGACTTTGGAATGATGTACGATGTCACGCACGCAGGAGTTTTGTTTGTTCCTACAGACGGCACTGCGATTAGAAGACTCCAGAATCATCCACTCATCCTTTCCAGCAGTGGATCCAATGCTTTGATTTCTTTGTAGCCGCTCTCACTGTCTGTGGTGACTGTACTCACTTAGCTTCTCAGCCAATAATAAAGAGAATTGCATCGAGCTGTGTGTTTGGTGCTGTGTGAGTCCAGTTTCTCGCAGCCTTCCTGTCCCACTGTTGCTTCCTCCCCACCTCTGCACTCAGTGCTGCGCTGAGGAGATGGCGGCATAGACTTTGCAAAATGAACCCTTGTCCTTCGGCCGCACCTGGTGTGTTGGGTCCCAGACACCGCACCTGGGAGAGAAATAAAGGCTGTGGAGAGGATACATGGCGAGTTAGTGGAACAGTTGCAGGGAGGGAGCTGTCACAGTCCTGTGGGTGGGCTGCAGAAGATGAACTGGGACCAGAAATTCCTCAGCACAGGTGTCGGGACATGATGTGAAGGAAGCCAAGCCTCGCCCAACTCTCCAGTCAATGCCCTGAGAGAGTGCTCTTTGCGGGGCACCTAAGTGATGTCAGATTGTGGAGGGAACATTGGGTTGCAGAAAGAAAGCTTCAAGATGGTGGCAGCAGTTGCACCCTCAGACACCTGTGAGAAACGCTAGATGGAGTTTGTCCGAGCAGCAGTGAGGTGTTTGCACTTTGGGAGGTTAAACGGAAGGTGAAAGGACACAGTAAATGACAAAACACTAACAGCATTGATGTACGGAGAGATCTTGGGTTCCAAGGACAAAACATGTAGAAAGAAGGCATATGGTATGCTTGCGTTCATTGGTCTCTTTGAAAATCATAAAAATCAGAAAGTCAAATGATAGGGTAAAGAAGGAGGTGGAAACATTGGAGTGGGTGCAGAAGAGATTGACCTGAATGTGTCCTGGATTAGAGGGTATTAACAAGAAGAAGAGGTTGGACAAACATGGATTGGTTTCTCTGGAGCATTGGAGGTTGAGGGGAGATTTGATAAAAGTATATAAAATAATGAGAGGCATAGATACTCAGAACTTTGAAATGTCAAAATTCATTCAAAAGGTGGAGATGTCAAAGTTCAGAGGGCATGTCTTTAAAGTCAGAAAGGGGGATTTTAAGGGAGACTAGACCAAGTGGGACTCGTTGGGTCCCTGCCGTATGGGAGGCCAGGTCCCCCAATGCAACCCGTTCCCCAACGCAGTATACCACCACTCACCCATTCCCCCAATGCAACCTGTTCCCCCAATGAAATATTCCACCACTCACCCATAGCCCCCAACTGTGCAGGCGCAGCTCATTTAGCCTCATCCCGCAGCACTCCCTCATTTTAATCTTTTAAAAAATGCTTGCTAGGGCTGGCAGGACTCTAGGAAAGCAACATTTGCAGCGAACAGGGCTACAATCCCATTGTGATGTCATAGTTGTAATTGCCAGTGCAGAGGGAAGATATCTTTGTCAAATTGGGTTTTTGTAAAGTTAAAAATGTGAATAACTTCTAAAATATGACAAACTTGAGACACCACACCACAGCACAATTGTGAGTAAGGTGGTTCAAAAATTGTAGCACCTCATGTACCTTTTAGACATAGTTCCAGGATCACGTAGGCATGCAGACAGACACACACACGCGGAGAAACAAACAAGATGAGAGTTATAGTAATGTACTAAAGGATCTAGTTGGGTCCCATGTTCACATGGGAGGGCTGGCCCCCAATGCAAGATTCCACCTCTCCATCAATTCCTATATAGGGGCATTCTAGAGCTCTAGTATGGATGCAGGCCACCAAATTCAGTTTAATGGCATTTCAAGTAGAGTGAAGGCCACCACATTCAGTTGCATAGCATTTTAAGCAGAGTGGAGCCCACCAAATTCAGTTTCATAGCATTTCAAGCAGAGTGCAGGACACCAAATTCAGTTTCATACCATTTCAAGCAGAGTGCAGGCCACCAAATTTGGTTTCATAGCATTTTGAGCAGAGTATATGCCACCAAATTCGTTTTTTATAGCATTTTGAGCAGAGTGCAGGCCAACAAATTCAGTTTCATACCATTTCAAGTAGAGTGCAGGCCAACAAATTCAGTTTCATCGTATTTCAAGCAGAGTGCAGGCCACCAAATTCAGTTTCATAGCATCTCAAGCAGAGTGCAGGCCACCAAATTCAGTTTCATAGCATTTCCAGCAGAATTCAGGCCACCACATGCAGTTTCATAGCATTTCCAGCAGAGTGCAGGCCACCAAATTTGGTTTCATAGCATTTCGAGCAGAGTGCATGCCACCAAATTTGGTTTCATAGCGTTTTGAACAGAGTGCATGCCACCAAATTCGTTTTTTATAGCATTTTGAGCAGAGTGCAGGGCAACAAATTCAGTTTCATACCATTTCAAGCAGAGTGCAGGCCAACAAATTCAGTTTCATATCATTTCAAAAAGAGTGCAGGCCAGAAAATTCAGTTTCATAGCCTTTCAAGCAGAGTGCAGGCCACCAAATTCAGTTTAATACCATTTCAAGCAGAGTGCAGGCCACCAAATTCAGTTTCATAGCATTTCAAGCAGAGTGCAGGCCACCAAATTTGGTTTCATAGCGTTTTGAACAGAGTGCATGCCACCAAATTCAATTTGAGACGAGTGCAGGGCAACAAATTCAGTTTCATTGTATTTCAAGCAGAGTGCAGGCCACCAAATTCAGTTTCATAGCATCTCAAGCAGAGTGCAGACCACCAAATTCAGTTTCATATCATCTCAAACAGAGTGCAGGCCACCAAATTCAGTTTCATAGCATCTCAAGCAGAGTGCAGGCCACCAAATTCAGTTTCATAGCATTTCAAGCAGAGTGCAGGCCACCAAATTCAGTTTCATAACATTTCAAGCAGAGCGCAGGCCACCAAATTCAGTTTCATAGCATTTCCAGCAGAGTTCAGGCCACCACATGCAGTTTCATTGCATTTCCAGCAGAGTGCAGGTCACCAAATTTGGTTTCATAGCATTTCGAGCAGAGTGCATGCCACCAAATTCGGTTTTTACAGCATTTTGAGCTGAGTGCAGGCCAACAAATTCAGTTTCATACAATTTCAAGCAGAGTACAGGCCATCAAATACAGTTTCATGTCATTTCAAGCAGAGTGCAGGCCACTAAATTCAGTTTCATAGCATCTCAAGCAGAGTGCAGGCCACCAAATTCAGTTTCATAGCATCTCTAGCAGAGTGCAGGCCACCAAATTCAATTTCATAGCATTTTAAGCAGTGCAGGCCACCAAATTCAATTTCACCGCATTTCAAGCAGAGTGCAGGCCACCAAATTCAATTTCATAACATTTCAAGCAGAGTGCAGGCCACCAAATGCAATGTCGTATCATTTCAAGCTGAGTGCAGGCCACCAAATTCAGTTTCATAACATTTCAAGCAGAATGCAGGCCACCAAATTCAGTTTCATAGCATTTCGGGCAGAGTGCAGGCCACCAAATTTGGTTTCATAACATTTCGAGCAGCATGCATGCCACCACATTCGGTTTTTATAGCATTTTGAGCAGAGTGCAGGCCAACAAATTCAGTTTCATCCCATTTCAAGCAGCGTGAAGGCCACCAAATTCATTTTCATATCATCTGAAGCAGAGTGCAGGCCACCAAAGGAGAGAGGGGGGAGCGGAGAGTGGCGGGAGGGAGAGGAGGGGGGGAGAGGAGAGAGGAGAGGGGAAGGGGGGGGGAGGGTGGAGGCGAGAGGTGGGGAGAGATTGGAGGGGAGAGAGAGGAGGGAGAGAGTGGATGGGGAGAGAGGAGGGGGAGGGAGAGAGAGAAGGGGAGAAATGGAGGAGAGAGAGAAGACGGGGGAGAGAGTAAAGGGTGGGGAGAGAGAAGGGAGGAGTGGGGGAAAGGCACGGGGTGCAAGGGAGGGAGGGGGAGTGAGAGATTAGAGGGGAGAGAGAGGGAGTAGAGGGGAGAGGGGGAGGGAGGGCGGAGAGAGAGGAGGGGGTGAGTGAGGGGAGGGAGGAGAGGGGAGGGGGAGAGTTGGAGGGGAGAGAAGAGGATGGAGAGAGTTGGAGGGCAGAGAAGAGGAGAGGGAGAGAAGAGGAGGGGGAAAGGTGGAGGGGGGAGAGGTGGAGTGGTAGAGGTGGAGGGGGAGAGAAGGGGAGGGCAGAGGTGGAGGGAGGAAAAGGAGGGGAGGGCTGAGAGGGGGGAGGAGAGGGGAGGGTGGCGAGGGAGGGTGGAGAGGGGGAGGAGAATAGGTGGAGGGTGGAGGGGTTAGAGCGTTGGGCGGAGGGGAGGGAGAGAGGAGGGAGGAGAGATGGTGGTAGAGGTGGGCGGGAGAGGGGAGGAGACAGCGGGAGGTGGAGAGAGATTGGAGGGGGAGAGAGAGGAGAGGAAGATTGTGGGGGAGAGAGAAGAGGGGGAGAGAGTGGAGAGAGAAGAGAGAGAGGAAGGGGCAGAGAGAGGAGGAGGAGAGGGAAGGGGGCGAGATAAGGAGGAGAGAGAGAAGGGGGAGAGAGAGAAGGGGGAGAGGAAAGGCAGGGGGTGGAAGGGAGAGAGGGAGGGGGAGAGAGAGAGAGAGTAGCGGGGAGAGAGAGTAGAGGGGGAGAGCGGGGAGGGCGAGAGATAGGTGGTGAGTGAGAGAAGAGGAGGGGGAGAGAAGAGGGGGAGGTGGAGGAGGGGGAGAAAGAGGAGGGGGAGAATAGGAGGAGGAGATGTGGAGGGGGAGAGGTGGAAGGGGGAGAGAAGATGAGGGAGAGAGGTGGAGGAGGGTAGAAGAGGAGGGGATGGAGGTGAGGGGAGGGTGGAGAAGGGGGCGAGATAAGGAGGAGAGAGAGAAGGGGGAGAGAGAGAAGGGGGAGAGGAAAGGCAGGGGGTGGAAGGGAGAGAGGGAGGGGGAGAGAGAGAGAGTAGCGGGGAGAGGGAGTAGAGGGGAGAGCGGGGAGAGCGAGAGATAGGTGGTGAGTGAGAGAAGAGGAGGGGGAGAGAAGAGGGGGGAGGTGGAGGAGGGGGAGAAGAGGGGGGAGAATAGGAGGAGATGTGGAGGGGGAGAGGTGGAAGGGGAGAGAAGATGAGGGAGAGAGGTGGAGGAGGGTAGAAGAGCAGGGGATGGAGGTGAGGGGAGGGTGGAGAGGGGGGGAGAATTGAGGTAGAGGTGGAGGGAGAGTGGAGGAGGTGGAGAGGGAGGGGGGTAGAGAGGGATGGGGTAGATAAAGAGGGTGGTAGGACAACTTGTTTTATTTGAACGTGCACACCAGGTTGATTGCATTCATGGGACCATGTGAAGGTTCCAATCTCCCACCCCTGTCCCATTGTGATGTCATATCATATGTAAATGAGATCCATTGTGATTGGACATCTGTGAGGTGACACCAGTCCTCCAAAGTCATTCAGTAACCACATGAGGCTGTGATCTACACACTTACTCCAGGAGCTGACCACAGTAGAGGTGGGATGCATCCTACACGCCGTCCGTCCTGCACTGGTCGTGGATCAGCAGCCACTGACAGTATAAATCGTGGGCAGGTGAGAGTCGCTGTTACCTGCAGCACACAACAGAAACAAATTCGAACGGGTAGCCTGATTGTGTTCTCCACCGACTCGCTCAGTGTTAGCAGCATCAGTGGTGCTGAGATATATACTGAGAGAGAGGCAATGTAATCTTTATTTATTGTGGTGAAAAACTGGTCTTGGTCTCTGAACCCTGATCAGCAGCAGGAATGAAATGGTGGCATCGGTGGAGAGAGAAAATAATAAGATTAAATGAGAACTTACCAGTTTGAAGTTTGATCTTTATTTTATGAGTAGTTACGATGAGAACCCCACCAGTCGGCATGCACGTCAATCTTCAAAGCAGCAGTGTAAAAACACAGCAGATCAACAAATTGAAGTATTATAGTAAGATTATAACTCTAGAACTACCAGATGAGCTTTGTGATATGAGGGTTGGGAGCAGTGGGCACGTAATCGCTCATCGTAACTCCTCATAAAATAAAGATAAAACTTCAAACTGGTAAGTAGTCATTTAATCTTACTATTTTACTTGGAGTAATGTGAGTGATTCCGTGAAGACTTGAAAGGTCTGTGATTTAACGCCGATCCAAATCTAGGCGTATCACTGTAAGCAGTTGACCAAGGAGTGATTTAGTAACAAAATTGATTCATGATACTGATTAACATGTTAATGCTTTAATTCACAAATAACAAAATATATACAATAGCGACTCCTCTCTCCCAGGGAGAAGCTATGAAACAATGTTTAACACAGAGTGGACAAACACCCCGGATTCAAAAAGCGGCTTGTTGTAGAACCTCTGAAAAGTCGATTCATTTGACCATCCTGCGGCCACGAGGATGTGGTCTAGAGGGACGTCCATTGCCCTCGCCGCTCACATTGGTGCTGCGCTGGTGGAGTGAGATTTAAAATTTTGAGTATTAACTCCCGCACACTCCAGGACTTGCGTCAGCCACTGTGAGATGGTCTGAGATGACACTTGCTTATGTGGCTTTTTGTGGCTTATAAATAGTGCTACCTCGGAGCCTCTAAGGCTCTGTGTGACATCAATCTATTGCTTCAAATGCGCCACTATACACAGCCGTAAATCTGTGGGATAAGCTGACAATACAAGCTTGTATCCGGACACCCCTGGTCTGCTCTGTTTGAGTAAGTCATAGATGTGAAAAGTGATATAATTTTGTGATGTCACCATCTTGTCCAGACGCAGTTTGTGGAGAGTCTGAACCCTTTGCGCTGATGTAAGCGCCATGAGCATAACCAATTTGAGGGTGATCTTTAGTAAGGACAATGATGTGGCTGTTCCCCATTGATGGAGCACTGTGAGTACCATGCTCACACCCCAGATTTGAGAGTACCTAGGCCTAGGAGAATTTGAATTAAACACACCCTTCATGAATCTGGATATTAACGGGTGGGACCCTGACGGTTGGAGTTCTGACCCCCGGCACAGGTACGCAGACAGGGCACTCCTGGCACTGTTGATGGCACTATAACTCAACCTTTCATTGGAGTGTAAGTGGGATAGGAATCCTAGCACATCTGGAGGCTGTGTGGTAAGTGATGTTACCATGTACGAAACATTCCTCCCATTTCCTGATATGGGAGAGGTATTGCCTTTTTGTGCTATCCCTCCAGGATGATGTGATGGTATCCACAGTCTGATTGGATAGTCCCAGACCCAAGTATAGCCTTCTTAAAATCTGAAAATCAACAAATTTACACGATCATTCAATGGGTGTGGAACCCCAGTCACAGGATGCACCAATAAATGTTTCTGCTTTGGAACAACCATAATAGGGTGCATGGTTATTTCCAAAATGAGTGGGATCCATGGCTGTGTAGGCCAGTCAGGTACAACCAGAACCCTCATAGCAGTGTCCTGCTTGATCTTAGTCAGGCACCGGCTGATGAGGCAGAAGGGGGGAAAGACATATAAAAACATTCCGCCCCAGTGCAGTGAGAATGCATTCACCGCCACTGCCCCTAAGTCTGGTTCCCATGAAACATACTTCAGTACCTGGTGATTAAGTCTGGATGCAAACAGATCGATATCTGACATCCCATACTGAAGGACAATTTCATCAAATACATCCGGATTCAACATCCACTCTGTGTTGTCGTTGAATTTGCGTGACCTGGTGTCTGCCACCATATTGAGTCTGCCTCGCAAGTAGACAGCTGAAATCCAAATATTCTTTTTTATGCACCAGTGCCAAATAGTGTTAGCCAATCCATCACATGATTTTGACTTGATTCTACCCATGTGATTGACATACACCACTGCCATGGTGTTGTCAATCGGCAGTTGGACATGTAAGTGATGCTTAGTGGTATAGTAAGCTTTCAGCCCATAGAATGCTCATAAAAGTTCTAAATAATTAATTCCATGTGATTGGAGAATCTGTGCCTCATGCATATCCCATTTGCCTCCACAGCTGGACCTGGTATCAGTAGCACCCCAACCTAGTGCACTGACATCAGTCTCTAAAATAAGTGAAGGCGCTTTTGTCAAAATTGTGCCATAACAATTTAATATGTTTCTAATCCACCACTGTACCTCTGCAATGGCTTCAGATGGTAAGTGCATGGTCCAGTTGTAATGATTTGTATGTATTCTCAGTGCCTGTACCTTTGCCCTCTATAAATGTTGATAATGCAAAGGTCCATATTGCGCTGCTGGAAAAGCTGCTACTAATTTACCAATTAAGCTCGCAACCTGTTTAATTGAAGGTGATTTTTCCTTTAAAAATACAGGATTCCTTGATACAGCCTTCATTTAAATCTACTCTCTTGCCCTGGGGCAGAGTTACAGACATGTGATTGGAATCAACTGTGAAACCCAGATAGTCAATTAGGTTAACAGGCACCAATTTCGATTTAACTGGGTGGACAATGAAACCTAGCCTCTGCACCATGAGCTGAACAGCTGAAACTGATAACTCAGCTTTGTCAAAGGTGTTTCCAATGATTAGAATGTCATCCAAATAAGCCGTGATTATATGGCCTTGTGACTGTAATAACCCAAGTACTGGCTTTAGCAATTTTGTAAATAGGCGAGGGGTTGAGGTTAATCCATTAGGTAGAGCTCGAAATTGCCACAATTGTCCCATCCAGTTAAATTTCAAATATCTGTGATAGTCTTTATGAACAAGCACTGAATAATACGCATCTTGGAGATCTATACATGCCATAAAACACCCCCTTGGAAAGCAGTTGTTTGGCAGTAGCAAAAGTTTCCATTTTTAAATATTGATACTGCACGAACGGATTCAGTCCTGTTCAATCCAAGATCATTCTACACCCACCATCCTTCTTTTGTCTAGGGAACACACTAGACACGAATTTATGGGTCTGATAAATTGTTTTCTCAATTACTGCCTTGAGGCATAGTTTTGCTATTTCAGCTTCGATCATCAAATTTTCTTTTTGTGAGAAGATGAGTGCCCGTTTCGGTTTGTGCTGGGTTGGTGGACACAGGTCGGGAATAAATTCAATTTTAAACCCTTGAATTCTCTGCAGTATAAACACATTTGAGGTTATTTTACTTCGGAGTCACGTGAATGACTATGTTAAGAAGCCCCGCCTGGCCCTGATCGGCATTACATCGATGCTGATGGCAGAGCAAGAGCTGCAGAGGCAGCTCCTCTACAGCAGTAGGTAAGGGCCCGCAGGTAAGTGCAGTTGAATGACTTACAGGGCATATCCAAACTCCGTGGCTGGTGTATAGAGCCACCAGGAGTTAAAAAGAAACGGAATTTAAAAGCAAAAAAAAAAAAGTGGTGGCTGGTCATAAAGTACCCTCCACAGCACAAATATATATACAGGTGTACTAGGTACGATACCTGAATGAAGGAGTGAGGCCATGGAAAGTAACCATGGAAACCAAAATTAATTGGTCTCTCACCAAAGCTGTTGTGGTTGAAACAGCAGAGTTATTGATAAAACTTTTATGTTTTATTAAGGTATCAACAGTGAATCCGATTATGGTACCCATGTCTCAATTATATGGAGACATAAGGAAATATGATTCAAAGTATTTCAAGCTGGTGCGTGGCATCACTACTTATGTAAAACAAATAAAACATTGTGCAATAACCAAAACATTTTAAATAAAAAGACAAATTGCCATTAGTTTGTGGAGCTCAATGGGATAAAAATATATAATATAAATTATATATATATATATATATATATATATATATATATATATATATATATATATATATATATATATATATACTTATATATGTAATTGTTATTGGGACCAATTTTGCACTTTAGACTTGCAGGTCAAAACAGATCAAGTTATGTTATACTCCTGATCATTATGGAGTAAACCTGCCTCAGGATAAATCAAAGACATTGATTACAAAGGAAAGACTATTGGTCATTAAACTTTGGCAAAATTATGATCCAATGTAAAGATTTGATAATGGATCAAAACAAAGGCTGGAGTATGATAAGTAAATATTTATCCAACACAGCCTTATGTGAACCCATATGATTGGGAAGAGAAGGCTTCATGTACATTGAAGAGGTGCAAAAACTTGTTACAGAAGAAGTTGATGAAATCTCCAATTGTGAGAGATTACAGGTGTGTTATGATCAATGCTATGGCATAACAAAGGATTGATTTATTTTAATGTGTAAAGGATCTACAAAAACTTTGTAGAAGGAATTGGTTCAATTGATTTTAGGTTTGCACCCAAAATATCTCCAATAAAGAAGAGGTACGTAAATTTGTATCATAAATTTCCCCAGGGAAAAAGAAGATGTGGTGGTAAAGCCATAAAATACATCATTTTAAGTACACTTTTACAGTGTAAAAACATTTTATAAAAATGGACACTTCAACATTGAAAAACAGTTGTTATTAACAAATTGTTAATCATTAATATAAGACTCGAAGGATTGGTATTTAGTACCAATTTATTATCATATTTACAGGTGCGTGAAATTAATTAGAATGGGTCAGCTGCGCAAGTTAAGACATTGTCTAATGGATTAAACTCAGTTCTAGGCTGTTCACATAATTATTGGAACAACAATTGCACTGATAAGAAGATCAGCACTTGCACTAATGAGGACATGGTCATGGTTTATCTTGATCACATTTTAAATTGGAAGGTTGATCAGGAGTCAGCTGCAAATTAGTGCAGCAATTACAAGCCTGTTGAGAGGCAAGGGTCCTGACCCATCCATTAAAAAACTATGTTTTAGGCATTCATAAACATTCCTAAATTACTATTCTGGATTTAGGAGTAATTCAGCACCATATGAGGGGGGAGAATGTTTTCCGAGATACAAATATGTCTCATTGCTTTGTTGACAAACTTTGTACCTCCATCAGAGAAGGAGCTTAGGTAAAAGAGTAAAAAAGCTCCAAAAAAGGGAAAACACAAGCATTATAAGAGTATGCAGGCCTTTTGACAGGCCTATGCAATTACCAAAGGATACATTATCAGAATTAAAGTGGTGGATAGAAAAGGTTCCACAAGCTGCTTTAAATATATAACCTTAGCAGCCGTTGCAAGCTGAAGCAAGTATTATCAGATGATGGATAGCTTCTGTGATTATTTGGGCTAAGATAAGTATAATATCTATTCGTGTCAAATTAATATTTGATACATCCCTTGTTTAGGGGACTACAGACAATAACACCAGGGAATTGCAAATGGATTGTCCTAAGAATTTTTTCTCCAAACATTTGTATTAAGAGCTTTTCATGGATTAAATGCCTATTGTTCTACTATGAAAGTGTGCATGTCAAATCAGGTGAACAATACCATGGCTGTGGCATATATCAATCACATGAGTCAAGTAAGATCATTATCAAGTGATTATCTGGGTAACCAGATGTGGCGTATTCTAAAAATGTTTTAGTTCAGCTGTTTATCTCTAAGGAAGAGACAATGTTGTTGCAGACATCAAATCATGGGAAAAACATTGTCAGTAATATGGATTACTTACCATTAATCTGGTTGTATCCAGATTAAATCACCGATTTCTCAAATGTTTCTCATGGGAAAACCGAGAGCAGGTGAGGTGGATGCATTTCACTAAATTACATGAGGAAAGATGTTCTTTTATGTTCCTCATTTTGTCTGATAGGGCAGTGCCTGATGAAAATGTAGCAGGACGCTGCCAGGGGCGCTTTGGTGGTCCAAACTGGACCTTCATGGTTCTCATTAATGTTGAGAGTGATGTTTGAATCAGTTATGATGACTCATAGTTGCAGTAATTTATTGTTGTACAAATTTATCCAGGGCATGAAGATATGAATTTGGCTATCTGCAGGTTTGACCAGACCATTGTAACAGCTTGACAGTCAAAGAGGTCTATGAATGTTTTAACTAATATAACAATATGACAATTGTGTACAAAAGGAATGTTATACCTGCAATTTGGAGAAATAGTTTAAAATACACTATTTTGTTTATAAGAAATTGGAAGTCTTTTGCAGACAGTAAAAGTTATTTTATCATATTAGATATATGGGAGTTCCTTATGGATTGCATTTTTTCTCAGCATCTAAGTGATAGAGCCAATAATAGGGTTCATAATGTTTATCATCCTATTTAGGACAAATTGCTGACCAAGAATTTATCAGGCTCATTCATAATATCCTGATATGAAAAAGGGATAATTTATATATATATATATATATATATATATATATATATAATAATAATATGTTCAAAGTTGAAATACAGAAGTTGGGAGATCAGCATAGTCCTGACTTGCCTTAGGCAATAGACTCCAATTCTATCGATGATTCAGAAAATTACCATTGAAAGTGATAATGCTCATGACTTTAGTATCAGCATAAGAGTGCAAACATTGCAAATGTTACGTTATATAATTACATGTGGCTACAGATTACATTATTTTATATGTTTATGAATTTACCAAACAAAGCAGACTAAGAATAGCTGGAACCAAGGTAAAATTTAAGCATATCCTGCATATCCTAAAAACTGATGGTTCTAGATAATTATATTCTAGATGGTTAAAACATGTTTAAAACTCAGTGGAACTAGACATTGAGGTGTGGAAAATCACCCCATTAAGGAGGTAGATACATTCACAGGAATGGCACAGGATGGACCGCTCGAGCAAAGATTCAAGACCACAGGATTAATTTTAAAATAAATATTAAAGTTACAAGGAACCAGTCATGGTGTCAGGATTGGACACGGAGTGTTGGGTTCTCTGTAATTGTTGCTTTGTTTATACTATCAAATTATATTATCAACTGATATTTTGGTGATAAATTTGCCTTTCAATGAAAAGGGCATTATTTTCATTCTTTTATAATGGGAAAAAATTTATCACATAAACTGAGGCAATGTTTGGGAAAAAATGTGTTATTTGCTCATTACTGTGTTGATTGAGCCAGATTGTCGTATGGAGTGAGTCTACGACATAAAAAACACAGAAGCTACATAATCTTCACGTAGTCACTCACGTGACTCCGAAGTAAAATAGTAAGATTAAATGAGAACTTACCAGTTCGAAGTTTGATTGTTATTTTATGAGGAATAACAATGAGGGATTACGTGCCCTCCACTCCCGACCCTCATAAAATAAATGATCATCTGGTAGTTCTAATCTATGTTGAGCCTTACTACCTTACTCCGGCTATTATGTTCTGTGTTTTTCATGCCGCTGCTTTGAAGTATGCATGAATTGCGGAGGTCATGAACTCAGTTCCCAACTGGTTCTCCATGCGCCTAGTGTGTTGAAACCGGAGCCACAGAGGGTCGCTGCGTGACGGGAGAAGGGACGACGAGATGACAGGTGTTGAGGTCCCAGTTGCGGTGAGCCCTGGGCGAGGTGGTGCAAAAGATGTTTGGCATCAGATGGGGCCTTGCACACCAGCCTATGAGAGAAGTACTCATTGACCAGTCATTGATTGCATTCATTGAAACATGATTTTATTTTCTCCAAGTGTATTACTGCGGGATTTCAGTTTTGAGTTGTCCCACTTCAAGTTTATTTATTGAGGTGGAAAAACAACTGGTCTTGGTCTCTGAACCCAGGTCAGGAACAAGTCAGGCTGATGTGGACACATTTCTTAATTATCACCAGGTTTCAATCCTGGAACTCCATCCCCAATAACAAGGGAATATCTTCACAAGAAGAATGCAGCGTTCAAGTCAATCTCTCCCCACCACCTGGTTCAGGGAAACAAGGGGTGGACAACAAATGCTGGTCGTGCCAGAGACACTGACAATAAATCCCCTGAAGTAAACCACAACGTTCTGTACTCAAAACTTCAATACTCAATATCCTGACTGATGATGGATAATGTACTGAAAGCCTTCTTGACCACCCTGTCTACCTGTCCCAATCGTGTTCACCCTTGGACTACCCAATACAAATCACCACTTTAAACCTCTGGAACTTGCCCAACTCTCGACCACTTTTCAAGGAAAACCAGCCTTGTGGAACTGTACCTCACGGATTGGGAGACGGTTGGGGTCCAGGAAGGATAGAGATACACATCACGAGAACACACACAGAACAAACACTGCAACAAGTTTGTGGCCTAGATGTCAACTCCTTCATCCCAGGAAACAACCTCATAAACCTTCTCTGTCCTGCCTCCAGTACAAGCAGATCCTTCCTGAAACCCGAGCACACAACTGTCCACGTACTCCAGGGACACTTTCACCAGAAACCTGTAAAAGTGCAGGATTTCCCTACTTAGACTCCATCCAACTCATAATAATGTAGTTCATGTCCTTCACATCCAGATCCCTTTGTTACACAACATTCAGTTCTCTCACTCTGTTTAAATTATATTTTACTTTTTCAATTGTGCTTCCAAAATGAATAAGCTCACATTATCCCACATCAGACACCATCTGCCACCTCCTTGCCCACTCACCACATCCCTCTCCAGGCTGTGTGCCCCCACAACTTGAGGCATAGCGTCATAGAGACAAACAGCAGTGAAACAGGCCATGCGGTCCAACTTGCCCACACAGACCGAGATGCCCCTTCTACACCAGTCCCACCTTCCTGGGATTGCCCCATATTCCACTAAACCTTTCCTATCCATGTACATGCCCAAATATATTTTAAATGGTGCTGTAGTACCTGTGTTAACAACCTCCTCTGGGAGTTTTTTTCAATCCACCACCCTCTATATGAAATAGCTTTCCCTCAGATTCGTATCTTTCCTCTCCCACCATAGACTTAATTCTGCTAATTCTTGATTCCCAAACTCAGCGTGAATGGACCCTATCTGTTGTCCACATGCCTTATACACCTGGCATCAGGGAATGATGTGGGTTTGACAGTGCCCACACCCACACTTGCAGTAGATGAACTCACATGGTTTATTTTATTTACAGAGGTAGGAAAGTCCAGGACCATCCTGGGGTGCAGTCATTCACCGTCAGAGTGCATGTGTGATGATGTTGGTGATCTCTGGCTTGACCCAGCAGCTTAGTCCTGGTCTTTGAAGGAGGAGGCGTGGTAATCTCAGGTTTCTCCCAGCAGTTCACCATTGCCTTGCATCGAGGTGTTAACAGTACAGGTTTGTTCTTGGCAGCTCAGATTTGGCCTTAAAGAGGTGACGCCAGCAATATCCGAGTTATCCTGGCCGTCAGCCTTAGCCTCCATGTGTGGAGTTAGACCCTCATTGTCTGTGGGTAGGAAGAGGTTCTGGTATGTCAGCCTAGCCACTCAGTATTTAGCCTCAGGTAGAGGTGGTTGTCTAGGGCTTCTTTTCCAGCAGTCCAGTCCGCACAGTGGCGCTCGTGGTCTTGGGTTGTCTGAGTGGCTCACTCTCCCTTGAACCTGCGACAGGGGAACACAGCTAGCAGGGATGCGCTCCACATTGTCTCCCTTACTCACTCTCATCTTTCTTCCTTCTTTCTCCCTCTTTCTTCAGACTTTCTCCAATACTTCTTCTCTCATCTCTTCTCTTCTCTGCTCTGGCTAAAATTGAAACACAATATTCCAAATGCGGCCTCAATGTATTCTATAACTGTAACATAACATCCCAATGTCAATACGCAATACCCTGACTGATGAAAGCCAATGTACTGAAAGCCTTCTGGACCACCTTACCTATTGCTGAGGTCACTTTCAAGGAACTATTAACGTGCACTCCTAGATCCTTCAGCTACATGATACTCCCCAGGACTCTGCCATTCATTGTGTAGGTCCTGCCATGGTTTGACTTCTGAAAATGCAACAAATCACGCTCATCTGCATTAAACTTCATGAATCATTCCTCAGCCCAGCTGACCAACTAATCAAGAGCCTGCTGTATTTTTTGATATCCACTTGTCAATTCATTTATCTCTGGATCAACAGCAAATTTGTCTCAAGATCCTCACACTCGATCCCTTCATCCGTCAGAAGTGTAGATTATAAATATTTGAGTGCCAGCATTGCTCCCTGTGGCATCGCACCAGTCACGGATTGCTAATCCAAAATAGATCAATTTATTGCAACTCTCTTTTCCGTCAGTTAGCCATTTCTCTCCCCTTGCCAACACATCCCCCCCAGCTCTGTGGCCTGTTCACTTGTGCACAGGAGTTGGTGGGAGGAGGGTGGAGGGAAGCGAGTGATGAAGGCAAGAAATAAACGTGTAACCAAGAGGCTCAGAGTAATGTACTCACACAACTCACCGTGTCACCAAGTCACTGTGGCAATCTCCGCCTGTATCATAGCTCAGAGCACACACAGCTAGTGAGAAGCTCGGACATTGTGTAAAAAAGCAATGTGCTGCATCAGTCAATCCAACCAACAACAACCTGTCACTGGTCCAAGAACACCACGACCCACAATTATTTCCCTCTGACCCACGGCAGCTTCTCAATCTGGCCTCACTGATGGCTGCACCAGCCACGAATCAGTGAGTGAGATAAAGCCAAGACAAGAGGAGTGGTGAGGGGGTGGAAGCTGCAATGGAAGCATTCGCGGGAGTGGGAGATCACCGAGGCAGGGAAATAATTTATTCTGCGAAAGGATCAGGAAAGGTCTCAGTGGGTCACAATGAATATTTATAATCTACAGTTCTGACTGGGATGAAGGGACTGAATTGAGGGACTTGAGACAAATTTATTGTTGACATATAGATACAGTAAGTGGGTTGGCAAGTTGAGGAGCACGTCATTGAAGAGGATCAGTATAGTGACAAATACTCTCTTAATCATCTACAGGCGTACGTTAGGCGTGGGGCGGCATGGTGGCCCACCAGTAGAGTTGCTGCCTTACAGTGCTTGCAGCTCCAGAGACCCAGGTTCGATCCCGACAACTGGTGCCTGTCTGTACGGAGTTCGTACATCCTCCCGTGACCGCGTTGGTTTTCCCTGAGTTGTTCAGCTCTTCCAACACTCCAAAGATGTACAGGTACTAAGTTAACTTGGTATAAGTGTAAATTGACCTTAGTGTGTGTAGGATACTGTTAATGTGCGGGGATCACTGGTCGTTGCGGACTTTGTGGGCCGAAGGTCCTGTTTCTGTGCTAAACTAAACTAAATGTGTATTGTGTTACAAGCATGTTATGCTGCTGCAAGTAAGAATCTCATTTGGTACCTAAGACAATGAAACACTCTTGGGTCTTAAGTCTTGATGTGGTAGGAAGAATTAAAAGTAAAATACCTCTTAAACAGAGTGAGATAACTGAATGTTGTGTAACAAATGGATTGGAGAGTGGAGGACATGAACAACTGAGTAACATGCTGGTACAGAAAGCAATTAGGAAGCTGATGAGATGTTGGCCTTCATTGTGTGGGGGATGGTGTGTGTGGGGACGTGTTGCACTTCATCAGGGTGCTGGTCAATGTGTACCTGAAGTCCGTGGACAGATTTGGACTCCATGTTTCGAGAACAATAATTTTCCTTAATTCATACAAGGTACTTGGACTTTGGTATGTTAGCATTTGTTTGCCAAGAAGATTTCTGGGCCCAGTTCATCTTTTGCAGCCCACCCACAGGACTGTGAAAGCTCTCTCCCTGCAACTAACTCCATATGTATCCTCGCCATAGCCTTTATTTATTTTCCAGGTGCAGTGTCTGGGACCCGACAAACCAGGTGTGGCCGAAGGACAAGAGTTCATAGAAACATAGAAAATAGGTGCAGGAGTAGGCCATACGGCCCTTCGAGCCTGCAGCGCCATTCAAAATGATCATGGCTGATCATCCGACTCAGTATCCTGTACCTGCCTTCTCTCCATACCCCCTGATCCCTTTAGCCACAAGGGCCACATCTAACTCCCTCTAAAATATAGCCAATGAAGTGGCCTCAACTACCTTCTGTGACAGGGAATTCCAGAGATTCACCACTCTCTGTGTGAAAAATGTTTTTCTCATCTCGGTCCTAAAGGAATTCCCCCTTATCCTTAAACTGTGACCCCTTGTTCTGGAACTCCCCAACATCGGGAACAATCTTCCTGCATCTAGCCTGTCCAACCTCTTAAGAATTTTGTAAGTTTCTATAAGATCCCCCCTCAATCTTCTAAATTGTAGCGAGTACAAGATGAGTCTATCCAGTCTTTCTTCATATGAAAGTCCTGACATCCCAGGAATCAGTCTGGTGAACCTTCTCTCTACTCCCTCTATGGCAAGAATGCCTTTCCTCAGATTAGGAGACCAAAACTGTACGCAATGCTCCAGGTGTGGTCTCAGCAAGACCCTGTACAACTGCAGTAGAACCTCCCTGCTCCTATACTCAAATCCTTTTGCTATGAATGCGAACATTTCTTCACTGCCTTTTTGCTTTCTTCACTGCCTGCTGCACTTGCATGCCTACTTTCAATGATTGGTGTACCATGACACCCAGGCCTCGTTGCATCTCCCCTTTTCCTAATTGGCCACCATTCAGATAATAGTCTACTTTCCTGTTTTTGCCACCAAAGTGGGTAACCTCACATTTATCCACATTATACTGCATCTGCCATGCATTTGCCCACTCACCCAGCCCATCCAAGTCACCTTGCAACCTCCTAGCATCCGCCTCACAGCTTACACTGCCCCCCAGCTTCGTGTCATCCACAAACTTGGAGATTCAATTGCCTCGTCCAAATCATTAATATATATTGTAAATAGCTGGGGTCCCAGCATTGAGCCTTGCGGTACCCCACTAGTCACTGCCTGCCATTCTGAAAAGGACTCGTTTGCTCCTACTCTTTGCTTCCTGCCTGCCAGCCAGTTCTCTATCCACATCAGTACTGGACCGCCAATACCGTGTGCTTTAAGTTTGTATACTAATCTCTTATGTGGGACCTTGTCGAAAGCCTTCTGAAAGTCCAGATATAACACATCCACTAGTTCTCCCTTATCCACTCTACTAGTTGCATCCTCGAAAAAGTCTATAAGATTCATCAGACATAATTTACCTTTCGTAAATCCGTGCTGACTTTGTCCAATGATTTCACCACTTTCCAAATGTGCTGCTATCTCATCTTTAATAACTGACTCTAGCAGTTTCCACACTACCGATGTTAGACTAACTGGTCTAATAATTCCCCGTTTTCTCTCTCCCTCCCTTTTTAAAAAGTGGGGTTACATTAGCTACCCTCCAATCCCTAAAGCCGGATATGCCCATAGACTCGGATGGGTCCGGGCTGGAAGATTCACCCCCTGCGGAATCCTCGGACACCCACGGCAGCAGCTTTTGCAGGGCTGCCAAATGTCTCCCTCTCCTCAGAGGGGAGCACAAGGAGTCACTTCTGGGCTGACTCTGAACACACTTCCAGCAAGCTAGTGGTGCAGGAACAACAGGAGCTGCTCAGCATGGTCTCCAGATTTGCAATGCCTTCCCAAAAGGGACAGCCGTTACAGCCGCAGCTGGAGCCACCATCAACTATCTTACCACCAACCAGCTGCAGGTACAGACCATGAGTGACACAGCTGCTAAATACTTAGCCCCATAGAACTGTGTCTCCCTCAATGTTCCTGCGGTGAACAACCCGATCTGGAGTTGGCATCAGAACCAAGAGATCAAGATACAAAAGATCCTCAAACTACTGGCCTCGTGTATTATGGCATTTTCCAGATCAGTTGATGGCAAGGACATGACGGAGGAACAACAAGATGCTCTGGCACTCTTCTGCAATGCACAGTTTGAAATAAACTGCTTCAGGAAGAGTGTGATCCGGCTTGCCTTGGACCCCAAATTCGCAGGGTTGTGCAAGACCAGCAGCGACCCACCGCCTACTTTACTGTTCGGGGACGACCTGCCGAAGCAGGTCAAAGACCTCGATGAGGAGGCAAAAGCTGTCGGACTAATGAAAGCGGCGTCCACTGCCAAAACCTCGCATCTTCGGCGGCAGCACCCCTACGCATCCACCAGCAAGCCGCGATTCTACAATGAAAGAACAGCAGCTGTTGAAAGCTCCAAGGCTGTACGTTCAGGACAAAGGTCTGTTTTAGACCAAGGCCCAGAACGGCCTTCGTGGAAGATACACCAACCCCACACCCCAGCTCCTCAACCTCCCAGGAGACAAGGACGGAAGAAACAAGCGCAGCACCACCGGTAACCATGGAGGTAGGTGGGCCTGGTTTATAAGTTCTTCACAGGTTGGGGGAAGGTAGCACTTGTTTTGGAGTGCATGGAGTTCCATAACTTCTGATCCTTTTATATTGCACATTATTCAGGGATACAAAATTGAATTCATCCACAAACTCCCCCCTCCAGTTCAGCATGCACCTAGCTGAACGTTCGTGCTTTCACAAAAAGAAAGACTGGAAGGTCATGTAAAACTTTTGAGGTTACATACAAAAGGAGTAATTGAGAAATCCAAACACGAATCTCTTGAGTTTGTGTCAAATATTTTTACAAAAAACAAAAAAGATGGTGGGTGTCGCATCATCATTGATTTGACACAGCTGAATGTTTTTGTGCAGTATACACACTTCAAAATGGAAGTTGTTAGTGCCAAACAATTAGTTTCTAAAAGATACTTCATGGCTTGCATCGACCTAAAAGATGCATACTATTCAGTACCAATAGAGAAGGAACACTGCAGATATCTGAAAATTAACTGGATGGGGCAGCTCTGGCAGTACAAAGCACTACCTAGTGGATTAACATCGGCCCCCCAGACTATTTACTAAAATATTAAAACCAGCCCTGGCATTTCTCCGAAAACAGAAACATATTGTCATGGCATATCTGGATGACATCGTAATTGTGGGAAAAACTCTGGAGTTGGCCAAATTGGCTGTTTCAGCCACCAAGCTATTATTTGAAAACCTGGGGTTTATCATCCATCCAGATAAATCCAAGTTAATGCCTTCTATGAAAATGTACTACTTGGGGTTCATAATTGACTCTGTTCACATGTCTGTGACTTTGCCAAACGACAAAGCAACAGACTTAATAGAGGCATACAACAGCCTTGTTTGCGTCAGTCAACCATCTATTCGACAAGTAGCCAGGGTGATTGGTAAACTCGTGGCTGCGTTCCCAGCCACACAATTTGGACCTTTGCATTACCAAAATTTACAAATGGCAAACATTGAAGCACAGCAATCCTCAGTTGTGTTACAAACTGATGCCAACGCTCACGGCTGGGGAGCAGCTAATACCGCCCCCAGTTGCGGTGGTAGATGGGATGCAAATGAGAACATTACTTCGAGCACTGGGTATTAATCATCTAGAGATGTTGGGAGTGTTCCACGGCCTTCGGGCTAACTGTTCGGACATGCACCATCTGCATGTTCGCCTACAAATTGATAATACCACCGTGGTGGCATATATCAATCATATGGCTGGAATTAAGTCAATATCTTGTGATGAATTGGCAAATAGCATCTGGCACTGGTGCATCGAAAGAAATATTAGCTACTTACCTTCCAGGTAAGCTCAATACAGTGGCGGACACCGGGTCACGCAAATTCAATGACAACACCGAATGGATGTTGGATCACCGAGTATTTACTGACATTATAGCTCGGTATGGGACACCAGATAGCGATCTATTCACATCCAGGCTTAATCACCTGTTACCAACAAAGTTGCATGGGAACCAGACCCTGGGGCAATGGCGATGGACGCATTCTCGCTACACTGGGGGGAGTTGTTTTTCTATGCATTTCCCCCCTTCTACCTCATTAGTCGGGTCTTGCGGAAAACACAATAAGACTCCGCGTCGGGTATCTTGGTTGTACCCAACTGGCTTACTCAGCCATGGTTTTCTGTGGTTCTCAACATGGTCTCGGAACCATGTATGCCCATCTCCAAATGTCCGAGTTTATTGGTTCATCCTGTGACAGGCGAAAGTCAACCATGCCACGACAGAATAAATCTGTTGATTTGCATGATCTAAGAAGACCACTCCTGGAATTTGGACTATCGAACCGAACTATGGACATTATCACGGCAGCTTGCAGAGAGTCCACCAGGAAACAATACCTCTCATATATCAGAAAATGGGAAATATTCTGTACCAGGGCGAATGTCACTTACCATACGGCCACTATAACGAATGTGCTGGAATTCCTGGCCAGCCTACATTTTGACGAAGGCTTGAGCTACAGTGCCATCAACTGTGCTAGGAGTGCCCTATCATCTTACCTGGGACAGGGTTTAGGACACCACGGGGTTGGCTCACACCCTCTAGTATCAAAACTAATGAAGGGTATTTTCAACTCTAATCCCCCCAGGCAAAGCTACTCCCAGACCTGGGATATTGGTATTGTCTTACCCC
This sequence comes from Okamejei kenojei, assembly GCA_035221665.1. Taxonomy (NCBI): domain Eukaryota; kingdom Metazoa; phylum Chordata; class Chondrichthyes; order Rajiformes; family Rajidae; genus Okamejei; species Okamejei kenojei. Next base: position 35,353,059 of record CM069151.1, on the reverse strand, counting down.
TGCTCAGGGATTGGGCACCAGCAACGTCCCTGACATTAGCTAAACTAACATATAAACTAGTGCTGCTAATGGCACTTGTTACGGCACAGAGGATCCAGTCACTGCACAAATTAAGACTGGACGCTATGGTAACATCCAAGAATAAAATAACTTTCTATATTTTTGAGTTACTTAAACAGAACAGGCCTCGATCATCTGGCCTCAAATGGAGTTGCTAGCATACCCCATAGACCTCCCTCTATGCATAGTGACCCATTTATTACATTATTTAGAGGTCACCAAAAGCCTAAGAGGCACGGAAATGGCTTTATTAATTAGTCATAAACGTCCTCATAAAAGAGTGTCCATGCAGACCATTTCGCGATGGCTTACACAGTTCTTAGGTGCAGCAGGATTGGACGCTGATGTTTTTAAGTCTCATTCCACCAGGACTGCAGCTACATCGGCAGCGAGAATGTTGGAAGTTCCCATGGACCACATTCTTGCAACGGCGGGATGTTCCAATGAAATAACTTTTCAACCATTTTATAATAAACCTGTTGCCAGACCTGAGACATTAGCAGACACGACTCTAAGTTCTGTATTATATTTTACCCCAAATGTTAGGGGCTATTTGTTAATAAATGCATCCTTATTTTCAGTAACCGATTCATGTCTGAATATGTTACATATTTTCCTCCATTGGTCATTATGGCAGTGTGAGAGCATGGACTCATTCCACGGCATGAAATCACACAGCTTCAAAATCTTCACATAGTCACTCACATGACTCCGAAGTAAAATAGTAATATTAGACGAGAACTTACAAGTTTGAAGTTTGATCATTATTTTATGAGGAGTTACGTTGAGGGATTACATGCCCTCCGGGACCAACCTTCTATCATAAAGGTCAACTGGTATTCTAGTTCTCTAATCTTACTATATTTAGTCAACTTCTGTTATATGTGATTTCACACCGCTGCTTTGAAGAATGTCACGCATGCGTGCTGGCGGGGTCTTCACGTTATCCCTCAACGTAGCTCCTCATAAAATAAAGATCAAACTTCAAACTAGTAAGTTCTCATTTAATCTTACTATTTTGATACTATCCCTGATATCCATTGTTATCTACGGATGCACTACCTTCCCTGATTTTTTCTTTTGCCAAACTGGGATGAACAATTGTTGTAGTTCATCCATGCAGCCTTTAAATGCCTTCCATTGCACATCCACCATCAACCCTTTAAGAATCAATTGCCAGTCTATCTTGGCCAATTCACGTCTCATACCCTCAAAGTTACCTTTCTTTAAGTTCAGAACCGTTGTTTCTGAATTAATTATGACACTCTCCATCCTAATGAAGAACTCAACCATATTATGGTCACTCTTGCCCAAGGAGCCACGCACGACAAGACTACTAACTAACCCTTCCTCATTACTCAATACCCAGTCTAGAATAGCCTGCTCTCTCGTTGGTTCCTCTACATGTTGGTTTAGAAAACTATCCCACATACATTCCAAGAAATCCTCTTCCTCAGCACCCCTGCCAATTTGATTCACCCAATCTATATGTAGATTGAAGTCACCCATTATAATAGTTTTACCTTTGTGGCACGCATTTCTAATTTTCTGTTTGATGCCATCCCCAACTCCACTACTACTGTTAGGTGGCCTGTACACAACTCCCACTAGCGTTTTCTGCCCCTTAGTGTTTCGCAGCTCTATCCATATCGATTCCACATCCTCCAAGCTAATGTCCTTCCTTTCTATTGCGTTAATCTCCTCTCTAACCAGCAACGCTACCCCACCTCCTTTTCCTTTCTGTCTATCCCTCCTGAATATTGAATATCCCTGGATGTTCAGCTCCCAGCCGTGGTCACCCTGGAGCCATGTCTCCGTGATCCCAACTATATCATAGTCATTAATAGCTATCTGCACATTCAACTCATCCACCTTATTAAGAATGCTCCTTGCATCGAGACACAAAGTCGTCAGGCTTGTTTTTACAACACTCTTACCCCTTATACAATTATGTTGAAAAGTGTCCCTTTTTGATTTTTGCCCTGGATTTGTCTGCCAGCCACTATTACTTTTCACCTTGCTACCTATTGCTTCTACCTTCATTTTACACCCCTCTGTCTCTCTGCTGACACAGTTAAGAAACCCCCCATCTCTTATTCTCCGTTTATTATTTTTTTCTTCTTTACCCCCTACATGTTGGTTCTGAATGCTTCCCTTCTCTGCCTCCTGCCTCACACACTGTCCACTGGCTTTTTCTATTTGAGTCCATCCCCCCAACCATTCTAGTTTAAAGTCCCCCCAGTAGCCTTTACATATCTCCCCTCCAGGATATTGGTCCCCGTAGGGTTCAAGTGCAACCCGTCCTTTTTGTACAGGTCATACCTTCCCCAAAAGAGGTCCCAATGATCCAGAAACCTGAATCCCTGCCCTCTGCACCAGTCCTTCAACCACGCATTTATCCTCCACCTCGCTCCATTCCTACTCTCACTGTCGCGTGGCACAGGAGGTAATCCTGAGATTGGTACCTTTGCGGTTCTTCTCCTTAACTCTCATTTTGCAAAGTCCGTGCCGCCTTCTCCTCAGCGCAGCACTGAGTGCAGAGGTGGGGAGGAAGCAACAGTGGGACAGGAAGACTGCGAGAAACTGGACTCACACAGCACCAAACACACAGCTCATGATGCAGTTCTCTTTATTATTGGCTGAAAAGCTAAGTGAGTACAGTCACCACAGATAGTGAGAGCGGCTACAAAGAAATCAAAGCACTGGATCCACTGCTGGCAAGGATGTGGATGATTCCGGCGTCTTTTAATTACATTCCAGTTTGTAGGAACAAACAAAACAAAGTTTCATCCCACAGGGTAAATCATTCCAGACTTTCATGACTAGAAACATGAAAAGAGAAAAGCATTTTCCTGTTAGTCCACAAATAAAATGCTGCAGATGCTGGAAATGTTAAAAATAAAGGCTGGAAATATCCAATTGGTCAGGCATCATTTGTGGAGAGGAAATAGGAAGGTCATTGAGGGAAATCTTTACACTGTTACTCTCCGCAGAAGCTGCCTGACCTGCTGAGTGTTTCCATCATTTTCTGTTTTCCGTTTGGTCAAAATGTTTCATCTATTTGGGTCAGATCTGGAATCTCTGGAACTGAACTTCTGCGACCGATGTAATGTCTAAATCTGGGGATTTTATACCAGTGCACATTCCAATATCTGTAGCGTTACACCCAGTGTTTGTAGAATTAGGGTGTTCCCTATCACGTGGAGCACAGAAACAGACCACTCGGTGCATGGATCCATGCTACTGTTGCTGCTCCACACCAGCCTCCCCCCTCCCTTCATCCAATCCCATCAACACATCCATCTGTTTCTTTCTCCATCTACCTCTCCCTTAAGTACATCTGTGCTCTCTGCCTCCATTACATGCTCCTGACTTCCACCTGCCCGCCACGCCCAAGTCAAGGAGATATTCCCTCTTCTCTCTTTGATTTATCGGTGCCTATTTTACATTTATGACTGGTAAATATGGTTCCACACTCAAGGAAACATCTCTCGACATCCCCCTATAAATCCTTCACAGTGACATCGGCCCCAGGTTGGTCGCACCCTCAATCTTCTCTCTTGTGGAGAACAAGCCTCAGCCCGTTGGATCTCCTCTGCTGCTCTGTTTTGTGATCAGTTCACTGCTGCACTGCCTGTCAGTCTTTTATCAAACAGTGACATGGAACAGTTCACAGTACAGCTTGTCCAGTCGAACCAGAATATACAGAGGGTACACAAAAGGCTGGAGAAACTCAGCGGGTGCATCAGCATCTAAGGAGCGAAGGAGATAGGCGACGTTTCGGGTTGAGACCCTTCTTCAGACTGGTCAGGGATCAGGGAAACGAGAGATATAGATGGGTTGGGTTGGTCAATGCGGACCGAGCGGAGGTGTTCGGCGAAACGATCGCCAAGCCTTGGCCGAGCGGAGGTGTTCGGCGAAACGATCGCCAAGCCTTGGCGATCGTTTCACCGAACACCTCCGCTCAGTCCGCAGTAACCAACCCGACCTCCCGGTGGCTCAGCACTTCAACTCCCCCTCCCATTCCGTATCCGACCTCTCGGTCCTGGGCTTCTTCCACGGCCAGAGTGAGCAACACCGCAAGTTGGATGAACAGCACCTCATATTCCGCTTGGGGAGTCTGCATCCTCTGGGCTTGAACATTGAATTTTCTCAATTCTGTTAACCCTTGCTGTCTCCTCCCCTTCCCACCTCTCCCTCAGCTCTCGGGCCCTAGCATTCCCTCTCACTATATCTCTCTCCCCCACCCTAGTCGCACTAGCTTCTCATTTTCACACTACAAACAGCTTACAATGGCTTGTTCCCTTTATCATCGATACTTTTTTGCATATCTTTCATTCATTGTTCTTCATCTCTCCATATCACCGTCTATATCTTTCGTTTCCTGATCCCTGACCAGTCTGAAGAAGGGTCTCGACCCGAAACGTCGCCTATCTCCTTCGCTCCTTAGATGCTGCTGCACCCGCTGAGTTTCTCCAGCCTTTTGTGTACCCTCAATTCTCCAGCATCTGCAGTTCCTTCTTTAACAGAATATACAGAGGTTGTGCATAATGTTTCTGCATTTAATTCATTTTGAAATAAATCTCAGGACATTCCTTTCACTTTGCTGTCTGTGTTCAGTTCTTTCTTTATGTGCCATGTCACACTGTACCTTCCTCTAACTCCAGTGTTACCCCCTTGTACATTTCTCCTGCACAGTTACACTCGCTGTCTGTTCCCTTGACTCCTGCATTACATCCCATATTTCCTCCTCTCACTGTTGGGCAGTCAGTGCAGTTCTGCCGAGCACAGGACCTATTGGCTTGGTTCACTCCCTCTGTGTAACAGCAGGTCTGTTCAGGTAACGTCCTGTTCTATACAGTGTTTCAAATTAACTTCCAAAAATAAAATTACTCCCACTGTGACATTTACCCTTAAAGTTAGTTGCCACGCAATCTTCTTTGCCGGCATTATTATTAGGTTCACCCGAAAGCCAGTGTCGGTAACTTGATGACGATCCATCGGTCCATGTGAAAGTCCCTTCCTGTGGGCATAAACAATGGTCATTCCTGTTGGAATGCTGAGTAAGCTGCAACTTAACAGTACAGGGAGGAGCTGTACCTGAGTCATTAAGCATTTATTACATAGGCCCCTGATAATTTAATTGTATGGATTTCCCTTATACTGTCTTTTCTTCAGGTTTAGAAACATAGAAACATAGAAAAATAGTTGCAGGAGAAGGCCATTCGGCCCTTCAAGCCAGCACTGCCATTCAATATGATCATGGCTGATCATCTAAAATCAGTATCCCGATCCTGCTCTTTTCCCCATATCCTTTGATTCCTTTAACTCCAAGAGCTATCTAACTCTCTTTTAAAAACATCCAGTGAATTGGGCTTTAGAGAACCCATGTGATTTATTTCAATTTCACATCCCCAAATCTCTAAATTCTCATTGTCAGATTCCTTCACAGCTGCCCTGTGACATCACTCTGCATGCCAGCCTTGCCCCGTGTCCTTTCCATATTTTGGGAACAAAACTAATTCAGTTTCAGTAGAAGGATTAACCAGAACCCGAGTGCAGAGAGGATAGGGCAGAATGAAGGGAAATGTTGAGGCCGGCACTGGTCAGGTATGAGCGTACCATCATCTAAATGGTGTCACATTGGGAAAAGGGAAAGTACAACAGGATCTGGGGGTCCCTGTTCATCAGTCACTGAAAGTAAGCATGCAGGTGTAGTAGGCAGTGAAGAAAGCAAATGGCATTTTGGCCTTCATAGCAAGAGGATTTGAGTATAGGAGCAAATCGGTCCTCCTGCAGTTGTACAGGGACCTAGTGAGTCACCTGGCGTATTGTGTGCAGTTTTGGTCTCCAAACTTGAGGAATGACATTCTTGCTAATGAGGATGTGCAGCGTAGGTTCACAAGGTTAATTCCCGGGATGGCGGGACTGCCATATGTTGATATATTGGAGCGGTTGGGCTTATATACTCTGGAATTTAGAAGGATGAGATGGAATCTTATTGAAACATATAGGATTATTAAGGGTTTGGACACGCTAGAAGCAGGAAACATGTTCCCAATGTTGGGGGAGTCCAGAATCAGCGAGCATAGTTTAAGAATAAATGGTAAGCCATTTAGAACGGAGATGAGGAAAAACCTTTTCACACAGAGAGTTGTGAGTGAGTGGAATTCTCTGCCTCAGAGGGCGGTGGAGGTTGGTTCTCTGGATGCTTTCAAGAGATAGTTAGATAGAGCTCTTAGATATAGCGGAGTTAAGGAATATGGGGAAAAGGCAGGAACGGAGTATTGATTGTGGATGATCAGCCATGATCACATTGAATGGCGGTGCTGGCTCAAAGGGCTGAATGGCCTACTCCTGCATCTATTGTCTATTGTCTTTAAATTGAAGGGCGGGGCAGGCTTGAGTGGCAGAGTGGCCTATTCCTGCACCTATTGTCTATTGACTATTGTATTTGAATTGGAGGGTGGAGCAGGCTTGAGGGGCCGAGTGGCCTATTCCTGCACCTATTGTCTATTGAATATTGTATTTGAATTGAAGGGCGGGGCAGGCATGAGGGGCCGATTGGCCTACTCCTGCTCCATTTTCTCGTGTTGTGTCAGTGAACATTTTATATTTATACATTGATACAGTATTGACCCCTTTATAATGCTGATTCCATGAGCTGATGAGGGAAAAGGAAAGTCCCAGTGATGATGTGAGATGAAGAAGGGTGAGAGGAGGCTCATGTGGAGCAGAAACAGACACATGAACATGTGGGATTTTATTTGTTCACAGGACGTGGTGACAGTGGCTGGACCTGCATTTATTGTCCTTCCCTGATCAACCTCTAACCATTTCAGACGGCAGGTAACAGTCAACACATTGATGGATCCCTGGAGTCGTGGTGAAGCCAGACTGGGGAAGGAGAGCAGATTTCTTACCCAGAAGAACAACAGTGAGCCAGATGAGTATTTGAACAGTCCGCTAGTTTCAGACCCCATTACTGATGGTAACTTGTTACTCCAGAGTGATTGCAGTTTATTTACTTAGATCCAAATTCCCTGGTGTCTGGGATTAGAATCACACTCGTGTGCCTGGATCACTGGGATATCACAGAGTAACTTAACCATAACACTGCCGCACCCTGTTACTCTGCAGGGCATCATGTGTAACTCTATCTCTGAACAACAATGTGACACCAGAGATCCATTGTAACCTGTTGACTGTAACCTGCCCTCTGAAAAGACAGTGGATGATCAGGGAACGACAAGAAATGCAGGTCTGGCCAGTATGGTGACGTGCTGTAATCTAACGAGTCATCATTAACTTTACCTTGCATTTGTCGTTTAGGCCAATCCAAGTACTTGGGCGCCTTTTGCTCACTGCACCAATCAGGTTGGTAATGAATATGTTGTGATCACTCGAGGTCACAGTAGCCAGATGTCCGGAATGTGATTGGTGATTGCAGAACATCTGTAAACAAACAAAATAGTTTATCTGTTGCAGTGTATCTGTGTGTTTCATCCACTCACAAGCCTCCAAATAAATCGTCTGAAGTGATGTTGAAAATTGGGGAACATTATTCCCTGGATGTGGAGTTTCTCCCAAAAATCCCAATATTTCACCCGCTGGTCCGAGCGATAGAAAACGGAGCCAACGGCTGCAGTGAAGCGCACCCTGGAACACAGGGACTCATCGCAGGCAATTTAACGAGAGGCTGTGCTGTGAGTTCATGGGAATGAACCAGCAGAGAGCAATGTTCCCCAGGCCTCCCAGAACAACCACTGATTTCAGGGACTTACCTTTGCATCTGACCATGTCTTTTTGTCACTAAAAAAACGGTAACAGGATCGTAAGGTAGGAAAATAAAACCAGTTTTCATCACACGGTCCTTTGACAATCATGCGTTTTTCAAGGTGATGCTGAGTCTCCTCCGATCCCAAAGAATTGGTCGTCTCTGTCAGTTAAAGAGAATTCAGATTTATACCAACTCGCTGACCAAAGGGCCTTACTCAGCGAGTCCCATTTGTCCGCATTTGCCCCCTATCCTCTGAACCTATCCTATCCATGAACCTGTCACAGTGTCTTTAAAACATTGTAATAGTAAGATTAAATGAGCTTACCAGTTTGAAGTTTGATCTTTATTTTATGAGGAGTTACGGTGAGCGATTACGTGAAGAAGACCCGCCAGTGCGCATGCGCGTCAATCTTCAAAGCGGCGGCGTGAAATCGTAGTAACTACAGTCGAAGTGATATAGTAAGACTCAGAAGACTAGAACTACCAGATGATCTTTGCGATTATGAAGGCCGGGAGTGGAGGGCACGTAATCGCTCACCGTAACTCCTCATAAAATAAAGATCAAACTTCAAACTGGTAAGTTCTCATTTAATCTTACTATTTTACTTCGGAGTCACGTGAGTGATTCTGTGAAGATTTCAAAGCTCTGTGATTTCATGCCGTAGATCCAGTTCCATACGACACACTGCTTCGGTTGGCACAGGATAAACAAATAATGTATTGAACATTGTTTGAATTATACAAATTAATACCTCAATAACAAAAGAAGCCATAACAACCCCTTTCTCCTAGGGGGACTTTACAAACAGGACCCAAAATAACATGCCCAAATCCTTCCGTCGTGAGGATAGGTTTGTTATAAAACCGTTGAAAATCCCTTCACTAGCCCCAAGGATTTGGACTAAAAGTGGCGTCCAGTGCCCTCACTGCGGTGTTGATACCACCTTGGTGGAGTGAGATTTAAACACATCAGTGTCTGCTCCAGCAGAATCCAAACCTGCTTCGGCCACCTAGAAATAGTCTACACCGACACCTTTCTAGGGGGTTTTGTGACTAATGAGCATCGTTGTTTTGGAGCCTCTAAGACTCTTAGTGACCTCAATATTGGCATAGGTGTGTAACTACAAATAGTCACCGGTCAATGGGGTATGCTCTAAAGCTCATTTTTGTCCTGGGCATCCCTGGTCTGTTTTGTGTAATTAGATCCTATACATAAATCATAATATTATTTACAGAAAATGCATGCTGTCCAGTCGTAACTTTTGCAATGTCTAGACCCCGTTGCACTGAAACGAGTGCCATGAGCATGACCAGTTTAATTGGTAGTTTTTTGGAAACAGAGATGTAATCGGAGCCTGTTGACGAAACAGTGTGAGAACTATGCTCATATCCCAGATTCATGTATATCTAGGTCTAGGAGGGTTCTTGTTAAATATCTCTCATGAATCAGGACACCAATGGATGAGATCCGACAGAATGTTGTCCCGACCCCTGTCATAAATAGGAGGACAATGCACTCCAAGCACTATTAATGGCATTATAACTCCATTGCTCGTCAAAGTTTAATGTAACAAGAAACTCCAATACATCAGATATGCCTGCAGTGCGATATATATTTGATTGTAAGGACAGCATCTCCCATTTTTATATATGAAATACGTATTGTTATTTAGTATTATCCCTCCAGGCCGTAGTTATCACATCCACGGTTCGCCTCGATAGTCCGAGCCCCTGGAAGGGTCTCGTCAGAATTTGCAATCAACAGATTAACATGATCATAAAAAGGGTGACTCTTTCCTGTCACAGGGTGAAGCAACAAGTTGCTGCATTTGGTCATTAGTCTCAAAACCAATGGTAACCATGGTTATGTGGCCCAGTCGGGGACTACCAAACACCTGAGGTGGAGCCCTGCTCAATTTTGCTGAGACGTTGACTGATAAGGCAGAATGGGGAAGCATAGAAGAGCATACTTTCCCAATGTAGCGGGAATACATCTACCGCTACTGCCCCTGAATCCGATTCCTATGAGACGTATTTAGGTAACTGGTGATTTCATCTGGATGCAACAGATCTAAGTCTGGCAATCCATACTGGATGACAATCTTTTAACATTTTTTGGATTCAACATCCATTCTATGTTGTCTTTAAATTTACGTGGCCTGGTGTCTGCCACCACGTTATCTCTACCTAGTAGGTAGATTGATAAGACCCAGATGTTCTTAGTAATACAGCAGTGCCAGATGGGGTTTAGCCAGATTGTCACATGATAATGACTTAATTCCACCCGTGTAATTAATATATGCAATTGCTGTGGTATTGTCAATCTGGAGCTGAACATGTAAATCATGCATTTGTTGAACAGTACACTTTTTTGGGCACAGAATGCCCCAACGATTCCAAATATTTTATCCCATGCATCTGTAGGAATAATGCCTCTTGCACACTCCATTTGATGCGGCCGGAATTTTGTTATCAGTAGCTCCCCGTCCTGAAACACTCACCTCAGCTTGTAAAACAGCTGAATGTTGTTTGCTCAGAATGTTACTAGAGCAACGTGAGACATTTGTTATCCATCTTTGCAACTCGTTGATAGCTTGGCTGTCAACTGCACCGGTCTATCGAAATTACCTGCATGTTTTTGAGTTCCTGTTCCTTAGCCCATTGCATATTCTGATAGTGTAGAGGCCCAAATTGCACTTCAGGGAAGGCTGCTATCAATTTGCCAATAACATTAGCCACTCGTTGGATGGAGGTTTGCTGTTCTTCTACCAGACTGCTGCAGGCCTATTTCTAAACTTTTGGCCATAGGCAGAATCACTGATATGTTGGTTGAATCAATGAAGAACCCCAATAGTCAATGATTCTTAGATGACATCAATTTGGATTTGGTTGGATGAATGCCCAACCTCTTGAACATATGTTTGGTAATTGAAATAGAAATTCAGCTGCTTCCTGAGTGTTGCCTATAATCAGAACATCATGCAAGTATGCCATCACAACTTACTCTGAGCCCGGAGTAGTCCCCATACTGGTTTCCACAATTTTGTAAACAAGCTAGGCTGATGTTTACCCATTTTTGCAAAGTTTTAACTGCCACCTCTGTCGCATCCAATTAATTTTCAATATCTGCGATAATTGTAATGAATAGGTACTGAATAATATGCATCTTTCAGATCTCTACTTGCCATATAACATCCTTTGGAAAGCAGTTACTGAGCAGTACTGAAGGTTTACATTTAAAAGTGTTTATACTGGACATAGGAGTTTCAGTCGGGCTCGGTCTTAGAATGGCTCGACATCCAACATCCTTCTTTTGCTTGGGGAATTCAAAATTAATTCAATTCAAAACCCCTAATACTGTCCAGTATAAACACCTCTGATGTTATACAGTACATTCATTGTAGAACAATTGCAAACTACTCCTTCTGGTGACTGGCCTCTAGAGGATATGTCCTGGACAAGTCCAGCTGCTTGTACCGCCATGGTTGTTGGATTCTTTTGCCTCCTAGTTTTGCTGGGGATGTACACTGGTGCATTCCGATGGCGTAGTAATGGGAGCTTGCACTGCACCAGCGATTGTGATCCATCTGAAGGGGTATGGTTGACGAGGCGGCATCATGCACAGTCTTCGCCTCGTCTTCTGAGTTATTGACTTATTTTGCCAGAACCTCACCAAACAACAAGTTTGGTGGCTATGTTGGATGATCTGCACAGTGCTGCAAATTTTGGATTCAAGTTGGCTTGATGGTGTTTTTCGTCAGCAGTTTGATCTCAAAGTGGGCGTTACACAGCAGGCTAACATGTCCACTGTGGGTTTGATAGTGGTGCTCCTTCGACTGACTGCCCAAAAGCCGCTATACCTGATCCAATTAGTTTTGTAGCCTTGGTTCATGCAATCGCATAGTTGCACCCATTTGCCCCCGAATGGACTGGTTCACAGTGGGCACTCTGAGTGATGCACAATTTACAGGTGTCTCATATCGTTTGGATATTTCATCCATTGTTAATTCTTGGAACTGGTGAGAGGTCATGCAATTAATGTTTCTGGCCACATTTTTTGCCTTACCAGTTCCTGCCGGTATGGTGAATTTACATGCCACGTCCGGCATACCGGGAGCTAAGCTCTTGGCTTTGAGGTATGCTTCTCTGCTATACCACCAACTTTAGGGTTAGTATTATACTGCCCTGGCTCTCCCTGCTCATGCTCTTGACATGATGCTGCTCCATTTCCTCACCAGTTCCAGCCGGTATGATGAATTTACTTGCAACATCCGGCACACCTGGAGCAAAGTTTGTGTGCTTTGGTGTATGCTCTTCTGCACTATCACCAACTTCAGGGTCAGAGTCATACTGCCCTGGCTCTCCCGGCTCATGTCCAAGGGAGGTATCATGCAGCCCTTGACATGGCGCTGCTAGTATGGGTCCCCATGCAGACTTGTAGGCATATGGTTCTTGCTGCTAGTATAGCTCTTTGCTATACGGACCTCTGGTAGAGGTTGCTGCTGAGAGCTGCTGGGGAACCCTGGGGGTATAAAACACTGGCTGGAACACCTCATGGTTGACAGCGGCCCCGCGGGCAGGCTTTTTACTTTTAGCGGCGGCACCCCTCGCCTTACTTTTCATTAGTTTTCCCATTTTGGAAGTGTTCCTGCTGGTTCCTGTAACCAGCCTCACGGAACCTAAGCAAACCGCAGTAAAGTTTAAAACACTTACCTGCGGGTGTTTGAACTTACCGCTGGTGGAGCTGCGCTCTCCAGCCCGTCGGTGTGCAATGCGTCTGACATAATGATGCGCATGCACATTGGCGGGGCTTCTTCACGGAATCACTCACTTGACTCCGAAGTAAAATTGTACCTGCCTGTACCACTTCCTCTGGCACCCTCATTGTGAATAACATGCCCTCCAGTTTTTTCTCCCCTGCACTGTGATAGCAATGTCGCTTTTGTGCTCCGGAAAAGAGCTGTTTGGCAAGCGTGGGGCTGAAGATGTGGTCAGACATGGTCTGCAATGGAACTTCGCTGAAGCTCGAACAAACAGGTCGACCTGGGCTCAGAGACGCTGGCAGGTAAGGTCTCTTTACTAACCTCCGTAAAACTCCGAAATGGGGCAGTCTGTCGCCCCGGGTTTGGATTTACTGGCAGCATGGTCTGTCTAGTACCTGTCACTGTCTCTGGAGAAGAGAAGATTGATGAAGAGACATTGGCAGGGTGCTTTGCATAGCAACCTCTGTAAGTTGCAAGTAGGAACAGTTTGGCTACCCTGGTTCAGGATGGACCAACTTGGAACTGGCTGGCCTTATGGAACATATTGACCAGGGAAGCACTGCCTCAACATCTGTGATTTAGGTTATCAGGCTGCTCAGTAGAGTGAGGTAGTTTGAGGTTTCTATCAACACATGCTTAATTCTTTCAGCTTAGCTAGTAGAGTTGCCAGTTCGTTGGAAACAACATAGCCATCCCTCTGGGATAGGTAGCCACCAGCAGAAAGCCAGTCTGGCATGTAGCATTTTATATCTGACCTGCAGGTTCATGTTGTGAATAGGAAATATATATAATAATCTGTAGGCTCTCAATACCAGAATTCCTAATTGAGTGGCTGGTCGAAGATAGAGTGTTGCGCACTCTGGCGACTGAGACAGGTGGTTTCAGTCAGAGGACTGCAGAGCAATTCCTGGTTCAGGATTGCATTATTCTATTTTCCACTCTGAGGAAGGAGGCTGAGGATTCGTGGTGACTCTGACGGTGAGGAGTTGACATGGAACTCGTATTCCCACATCAAGTGGATGTTGCGCATCAGCTCTAGTCATAAGGATCTGATTATATGTTATGAGCGGAAAAATAAATAAATACATAAATAAATTAATTAATAAACAGGTAAATAAATAAATAAATACATCCTCCGCAGCAAGAGAAGCCAAAATTTCTGTCCGTATGGTCAATAGAGGAAATGGTGGTTATCCAAGTGGAAACAGAGACATCTCACAAAGAATGAGTAGTCTGCCCAAGAACAAGAGGCGCATATTTCTAATATTTTCTCAAGGCTGTAGAAAAGTGGAGCATATCAAATCAGGTTAGGATTTGGCTAGTCAGATCATGTGTTTGGTTAACCAGTTTACGATGAATAATTGTCTTTCAGCAATTTAGCTGATTCAGAGGATTTAGGGCCTTAATTGATCTTGCAGATGCATACTTTTCCGTATCTATACACACGAGAGGCACAGATACAGTGGCTTGCAAAGGTTTTCATACCCCTTGAACTTTTCCACATTTTGTCATGTTACAACCACAAACGTAAATGTATTTTATTGGGATTTTATGTATAGACCAACACAAAGTGGTGCATAATTGTGAAGTGGAAGGAAAATAATACATGGTTTCCAAATGTTATTACAAATAAAAAACTGAAAAGTGAGGCGTGCAAAAGTATTCTGCCCCCCTGAGTCAATACTTTGTAGAACCACCTTTCGCTGCAATTACAGCTGCAAGTCTTTTGGGGTATGTCTCTACCAGCTTTGCACATCTAGAGACTGAAATTTTTGCCCATTCTTCTTTGCAAAATAGCTCAAGCTCAGTCAGATTGGATGGAGAGCGTCTGTGAACAGCAATTTTCAAGTCTTGCCAGAGATTCTCGATTGGATTTAGGTCTGGACTTTGACATGGCTTGTGGCAAACTGCAAAGTGACTTCTTATGGCTTTGTTTCAACAATGGCTTTCTTCTTGCCACTCTTCCATAAAGGCCCGATTTGTGGAGTGCACGACTAATAGTTGTCCTGTGGACAGATTCTCCCACCTGAGCTGTGGATCTCTGCAGCTCCTCCAGATTACCATGGGCCTCTTGGCTGCTTCTCTGATCAATATTCTCCTTGCCCGGCCTGTCAGTTTAGGAGGACGGCCATGTATTGGTAGGTTTGCAGTTGTGCCATACTCTTTCCATTTTCGGTTGATGGATTGAACAGTGCTCCATGAGATGTTCAAAGCTTGGGATATTTTTTTATAACCTAACCCTGCTTTAAACTTCTCCACAACTTTATCCCTGAACTGTCTGGTGTGTTCCTTGGGCTTCATGATGCTGTTTGTTCACTAATGTTCTCTAACAAACCTCTGAGGCCTTCACAGAACAGCTGTATTTATACTGAGAGTAGATTACACACGTGGACTCTATTTACTAATTAGCTGGCTTCTGAAGGCAATTGGTTGCACTGGATTTTATTTAGGGATATCAGAGTAAAGGGGGCTGAATACTTTTGCACGCCTCACTTTTCAGTTTGTTATTTGTAAAAAAAATTGAAAACCATGTATCATTTCCCTTCCACTTTACAATTATGCGCCACTTTGTGTTGGCCTATCACCTAAAATCCCAATAAAATACATTTACATTTGTGGTTGTAACGTGACAAAATGTGGAAAAGTTCAAGAGGTATGAAAACTTTTGCAAGCCACTGTATATCTGGTGTTTTTGATGGCAAAACCCACGGTGGAAAGTTTAGGCTCTACCTAGGGGTTGTCTTCAGGCCTAGGCTACTTACAAAGATTCTAAAGCTAATGCTGCACTACTCGGATCAAAAGGGCATTGTGTCATGGAGTTTTGTAGACAACATGCTTTTGTAGCTGATAAGACAGGGGTTTTATCAGTAGATGCCTCTTACGATATTAAAGCTGAGGCAACATGAATTTTAATAGTGCCAATTTGGCCTACTCATTCTGGGTGTCCATTGTTGGCTGAAAGAAGCTTCTATATACTCGAAGTCACGAGTGATGGCTAGTTTAGCCTATTTCTCGTGCAGCTGGCTCTGCGCGGTTGTATGGGAAGTTTGTGAAGAAGACACATGAGCTACTTCTAAACATAAGTAGCAGAGGTTTATGTTTCTTTCAGTTCGGGCTTAGAGAAGCGATTATGTTATGGCACAATTGACACTGCTTTTGCTGCTTTGTCATTCTCTCTAGTACCATAAATGATTGGTTATTCACCCACTGTTGACTAACGTTATTAAAGGTGTCTTTTATATGAACACTAAAGCCTAGACTCATAGTAGTGTGGAATGTGTATCAGTAAATTATTATGCAGATATTCATTTACTGTATTCCTAATGCGAGCAGTATCTTTTAAGTTGATTATGCTTTTAGCAACTGATTTCTGCACCAAGAATACAGTATTTATTCAATCTCCAACTCAATCTCTGGGTCATGACTGACATGAGGGTAGCTTGTTATGGGAATTATCTCATAAAGCAAAACGGGCACGGTTGGATATAATTTGGAGCTGACAACATACCCACCAGATACCCACCTGAGCTTGCTAGTACCTATGAGATGAAGGATAGTTTCTTCATTGTTATTTAATAGTTTTCTGCTGATGCAGACCATCTCAACATGAATAGTAAGATTAAATGAGAACTTACCAGTTTGAAGTTTGATCTTTATTTTATGAGGAGTTATGATGAGCGATTACGTGAAGACCCCGCCAACACGCATGCGCGACATTCTTCAAAGCAGCGGTGTGAAATCACTAATAACAGAGTTCACTAACATAGTAAGATAAGAGAACAAGCATACCAGTTGACCTTTATAATAGAGGGTTTGGGAGCAGAGGGCACGTAATCCCTCATCGTAACTCCTCATAAAATAAAGATCAAACTTCAAACTGGTAAGTTCTCATTTAATCTTACTATTTTACTTCGGAGTCACGTGAGTGACTACGTGAAGATTTCAAAGCTCTGGGGTTTCATGCCCTGGAACAAGTCCATGCTCACACACTGCCATAATGACAAATGGAGGAAGTATGTTAATGTATTTAAGACATGAAACTGCTGAAAAACAAGAGGGTATTTATTTAACAAATAACAAATAATAATACCCTACTTCGGGGAAATTATAATACAGAACTTAATATTGTGTCTGCAAACGTCTCAGGCGCGGCCACGGGTTTATTATAGAACCGCTGAAAGGTTTTCTCATTAGCCCAACCCGCCATTGCAAGGATATGGTCCATAGGAACTTCCATCATCCTTGCCGCCGATGTAGATGCAGCCCTGGTGGAGTGAAATTTAAAAACATCAGTGTCCACCCCCGCTGCACCCAAAACCACCCTTAGCCATCTTGAAATAGTTTGCACGGTGATTCTGTGATGAGGACATTTGTGACTTATAAGCAGAGCCCTTTCCGTGCCCCTGAGACACCTGGTGACCTCCATGTAGTGTAAAAGGTGGGTCACTATGCATAGGCGGCTGTCTACGGGGTAGGCCAGGAAATCCAACTTGCGGCCAGATGATCCAGGCCTGTTTTGCTTGAGTAACCCCTGAATGAAGACAGTTACCTTATTGTTGGTTATAACCATGGTGTCCATACTTAGCTTGTGTAGGGACTGGACCCGTTGTGCCATCACAATTGCCATCAGCATTACCATTTTGTATGCCAATTTGGCTAGGGAAAGAGACGTTACTGGTGCCCACCCTCGGAGCATGGTTAGTACAATGCCAATATCCCAGGTCTGGGCATATCTAGGCCTGGGGGGATTTGAGTTAAAAATTCCCCTCATAAGTTTAGACACCAAGGGGCGAGACCCAACTCCAAGATGATCTAAACCTTGTCCGAGATATGAGGATAGGGCACTCCTGGCACAGTTGATGGCACTGTAGCTTAAACCTTCATCAAAATGAAGGCTTGCCAGGAACTCCAGCACTTCCGTAATGGTGGCTGACATATGTGGTGTTTGTCTTGGTACAAAACACCTCCCATTTCATGACGTATGTGAGGTATTGTCTCCTGGTGGACTCCCTGCATGATGCAGTGATGATATTCATTGTTCGATCTGAGAGTCCAAAATCCAGGCATGGCCTTTTCAAACTCTGCAAACCAATAGGATTATCCGGTCATGGTACGGGTGACTCTCCCCTGTCACAGGATGTACCAAAAAACTCGGACGTTTGGGTATTGGAATGCATGGTTCTGAGACCATGTCCAGTACCACAGGGAACCATGGCTGAGTAGGCCAGTCGGGTACAACGAGAATACCCGATGAGGAGTCTTGTTGAATTTTCAGCAAGACCCGACTGATGAGGCAGAAGGGGGGAAATGCATAGAAAAACAAATCCCCCCAGTGTAGCGAGAAAGCGTCCATCGCTTCTGCCCCAGGGTCTGGTTCCCATGCAACATATGTTGGTATTTGGTGATTAGGTCTGGATGCAAAAAGGTCGATATCTGGTGTTCCATACCGATTTACAATATCGGCAAACACTTTGCTATCCAACATCCATTCGGTGTTGTCATTAAACTTGCGTGACCTGGTGTCCGCCACTGTATTTAGCTTACCCAGAAGGTAAGTGGCTGATATCCAAATGTTCCATTCTAAGCACCAGTGCCAGATTGTATTGACCAATTCATCACAAGATATCGACTTAATTCCACCCATATGATTGATATAAGCCACCATGGTGGTATTAGCAATTTGTAAGCGTACATGCAGATGGTGCATGTCCAAACAGTAAGCCCGGAGTCCATGAAATGCTCCCAGCATTTCTAGATGATTAATTCCCAGTGCCGGGAGTAAGGTTAATTCATGTGCATTCCATCTACCATCGCAACTGGAGGTGGTATTTGTTGCTCCCCAGCCTTGAGCGCTGGCATCAGTTTGTAGTATAACCGAGGGGTTTGTGATTGTAATGGGATTAGAGCAATGTCGAGCATTGTCTATCCACCATTGTAATTCCAATTTTGCTTTTGCTGGTAATTTCATTGGCCTGTCAAAATGACCAGCATGGTGTTTGAGTGCTGCAATTTTTGCTCTTTGTAGGTTTTGGTAATGCAAGGGCCCAAATTGTGTGGCTGGGAAGGCAGCCACAAGCTTCCCAATTACCCTGGCTACTTGCCGAATAGACGGCTTACTGATGCCAGCAAGGGTGTTACATGCTTCTATCAAGTCTGATGCTTTGTTCAGTGGCAAAGTGACAGACATATGAACAGAGTCAATCGTGAATCCCAAATAGTCCATAGTGGTAGAAGGCACTAATTTGGATTTGTCTGGATGGATGACAAACCCCAGTTTTTGAAATAGGTGCTCAGTGGCTGAGACAGCCAATTTGTCAAACTCCAAGGTTTTCCCCACAATTAAAATGTCATTGAGGTATGCCATAATAATATGTTTTTGTTTTCTGAGACACGCTAAAGCTGGTTTCAATAATTTGGTAAACAGTCTGGGTGCTGATGTTAATCCATTAGGCAGCACTTTATACTGCCAGAGCTGCCCCATCCAGGCAAATTTCAAATATCTGCGATGATCTTTGTCTATTGGTACTGAATAGTATGCATCTTTTAGATCGATGCAAGCCATGAAGTATCTCTTGGAAACTAGTTGTTTGGCAGTAACAAAAGTTTCCATTTTGAAGTGGACATACTGCACGAAAGTATTCAGTTGTGTCAAATCAATAATAATACGGCATCCGCCGTCTTGTTTATTTTTCGTGTAGATATTCGATACAAACTCATGAGATTCATTTTTGATTTTCTCAATTACCCCTTTCGTATGTAGTCTTAAGAGTTCAGCATGACCGTCTGTCTTCTCTTTCTGTGAAAGTACAAACTTTTGACCAGGTGTATGCTGAACAGGAAGGGGAAGTTTGTGAACAAATTCAATTTTGTATCCCTGAATACTTTGCAGTATGAAAGGATCAGAAGTTATAGTACTCCATGCATCCCGAAACAGTACAACCGTCCCCTAATCCATGAAGAATTTAAACATGCAATGTTCCTGAGGCAACCAGACCCACCTACCTCCATGGTTACGGGGGGTGCTGCGTTGGTTTCCTCGGTCCTTGTTTCCTGGGAGGTGGAGGCTTTGTGGTGTGGGGGTGGTGCATCTTCCAGGAAGGCCATGCTGGGCCATGGTCTAAAAAATACTTTTGAGCAGGTTGGACGGCCTTCGAGCTTTCACCAGCAGGTGTTCTGTCACTGTGGTAGCGTGGTCTGCTGGTGGATCCATAGGGGTGCTGTCGCCGCAGGTATGATGACTTGGTGGCAGCCGGCACTTTTATCATGCCTATTGCCTTTGCCTCTTCGTCGAGATCTTTTACCTGCTTAGGCAGGTTGTCCCCGAAGAGTAGTGTAGGCGGCTGTGCACTGCTTGGTCTGCACAACCCCGCGAACTTGGGGTTCAGTGCAGGACGGATGACACTCTTTCTGTAACCGTTGATCTCAAACCGAGTGTTACAGAGGAGTACCAGAGCATCCTGTAGCTCTTTCGGCATTTCCGCTCCATCCACTGACCTGGCAACGGCCGTAATTCCAGCAGCCAGTAGTTTCAGAATTTTCTGGAGTTGTACTTCCTGACTTCTGATGCCAGGGCTCATGTTATCCCCAGATGGGGTTGTTGACTTGCAGGCACATTGAGGGAGACACAATTCTCAGGAGCTAGGTATTTGGCTGCAGTGTCATTTATGGCCTGTTCCTGAAGTTGATTCGTTGCCATGTAATTTATACTGGCTGCCAACTTCGGTTGCAACGGCAGCCCTTTTTGGGTAGGCATCGCAAACTTTGATACCATGCCCAGTAGCTCCTCTTCTGGCACCCCTAGCATTGGTGTTTCTTCAGCCACACTCCCCTCTTCAGACTCAGCCCAGTTCTGACCCCTAATGCTCCCCTGCGAGGAGGGTGAGACATTAGGCAGCCCTGTAAAGGGTGCTGCCGTGGGTCTGCGAGGAGACCCACTGTGACCATACCCCTGCTGTAGCAGGGCATGTTGGAGCAACTGCTCCTCCATCCGCTCCATGCGGGATAGTCGACCGCTGTTGCTTCCCGCGGGCGGGGTGTCCTCCAGTCCGGACTCAGCCGAGTCAGTGGACCTGCCCGACTTCCGGGTGGATTTGCCGCCAGTCCGAGGAGCACCTGCGGGCTGTAGCGGCATGAAGTCGGGGGCTGCAGTTTGTATCAGCAGCTCTGGAGAACTTGACTGTTGCTAGCTGCCCGCTTCGCGGTCCTCGGCAGCTAGTTTGGCAGCGGCTCGTTTGGACTTCATCCTCGATTCCATCATGGTGCGCTCTGTAAGAGAAATACTTATCAGAGCCAACAACGACCTCAGGAATGGTAAGTACTTACCTGCGGGTCGTTTTTAAACTTACGCTGAAGGAGCGGCGTTCCTCCTGCCTGTCGCTTCGCAATGCGTTCGACGATATGTCGCGCATGCATGCTGGCGGGGTCTTCATGTAGTCACTCACATGACTCCGAAGTAAAATAGAGTGTAAGCAGCTAATAGCGGGTGTGAATTCAAATAATTTCAAGTCTCACTCTTCCAAGGGGGCTGGCTCATTAGCAGCCAATAGAATGGATATTCCCATTTGATCATCTTCTTGCAACAGTAGGAGGCTTACATAGTGCATTTTCAGAAGTTATATCATTTGGTTGAATATGCCTGGATGATTGCAGATAGAATTCTGAACAGCGTTGCATGAGTTATTGTCTAACTTAAAGCCAATTAGGACTGTGGTCCGATTAAGGGCAATGGACATGTATGCAAGTTAGCACCATGTTGTTAATAACCCATGTCTTTTCCACCATTTATGGTTTATCTGTTTAAGTGTTTCACACACAGATTGGTTTACTGCATGAAACCACAGAGCTTCACAAAGTCATTCACGTGACTTTGATATAAAATAGAAGGATTAAACAAGAACTTACCGTTTGAAGTTTGATCTTTAGTTTATGAGAAGTTGAAGTGAGGGACTACGTGCCCTCCACTCCCAACCCTGAATCTCATAAAGATCATTCGGTAAGTCAACGGTTATTAATCTTTCAATAGTTTAAGTTTGTGCAAGTGGTCTGTGGTTTCATACAGTTGCTCTGAAGATTGACGCGCGTGCAGGCTGGCGGGCTCTTCACGTAGTCCCTCACTTCAACTTCTCATAAATAAAGATTTTACATCGGAGTCACGTGAGTGACTACGTGAAGAAGGCTGTCCCCACACATGCGCGTCATTACGTCTGATGCATTGCGCAATGACTGACTGGCGGGCGCGTTGCTCCTTCCCGTGGTAAGTTGTAAAACGCTCAGGTAAGTGTTTATAACTTAGCTGCCATTGCTCCCGGTTCGGGGTTTTTTGTTCACCTTTCAGCATCGGACTTCGGGAGAACATGTACAAGGTAAAGAGGTGGGCCGCGACGAAACCAGCTGCGGAAGACCGCGGGCCTGCGGGCAGCGGGCGGCCGCCGAATTTGCCTTCAGAGTCGCTGGCAGAGCAGCCAGCAGCTACAGACTTGGTGCTGCCAGAAAGTGCCTTGGCTACTCCAAGGGGGAGGAAAGCCACCAGCAAGTCTGTGAGGACCCTGGATCCAGGAGGTGGAAATTTCCCCTCCTCCTATGTGCAGCATTATTGGCAGGCTGACCCACATGGAGAACCTAGTGGAGAGGTTACTCCAGAGAGATATGCTCTAAAGGAGGGAGCTATCAGAGCCCACTGATTACAGAGAGCCTGAGAGGCTCGGAACTCTCCTTCTTTATAAGTTATACCAAACCTCATAAAAAGGTTATGGTGCAGACAATCTATAGATGGATTAAACAGGTTCTGGCGTGTGCAGGAGTGGACACTGCCTTTTTTAAATCTCATTCCACCAGGGCTGCATCGACGTCAGCGGCAAGGGATATGGACGTCCCTCTCGACCACAATCTAGTGGTTGCGGGATGGTCGAATGAGCGGACGTACCAAAGGTTTTATAATAAGCCTATTGCCAGAGCGGGGATTTTTGCTGATTCTGTTTTAAGTTCTGTTTCATAGTTTCCCCTTGGGTGAGAGGGGCACTGTTAATTTATTTTGTTATTAACGCATCAGTATTGTTTAACCATGTCATGTTTGAATGCATTAATTTTTCCCACTCGTCCTGGTCAATTGATGCAGTTGTGGCGCATGGACTCGTTCCTCAGCATGAAATCACAGAGCTTCAAAATCTTCACATAGTCACTCAAGTGACTCCGAAGTAAAATAGTAAGATTAAATGAGAACGTACCTGTTTGAAGTTTGATCTTTATTTTGTGAGAAGTTATGATGAGCGATTACGTTCCCTCCGCTCCCAACCCTCGTAACATAAAGATCGTTCTGTAGGTTCTAGTCAACTTTAATCCTTCTATTTTAGTTCAATCAACACTTCTCTGTGATTTCACACCACTGCTTTGAAAATTGACGCGCATGCATGGCAACAGCCTTCTTCACGTAATCGCTCATCGTAACTCCTCATAAAATAAATATCAAACTTCGAACTGGTAAGTTCTCATTTAATCTTACAATCAAACTTCAAACGGTAAGTTCTCGTTTAATCCTATTAAAATCAATTTGACCACCTACTGAGTGCACTGACATAACAACTTACACAGTCTTCTTTCCTCATCTCCCCTCCCCCTGATTATCCCTCCCTCAGTCTACCTTCCTTGGACAAATTTGCATCACAAGCAAATGGGTTTCATGTGGTTGCAAAGTGATGAATTTGTTAAACAGGCATGGGGATAGGAAAAATGATAAAAGAGAGGGTGACAACAGGACAGTAAATGATGGGATCAAGTCAGAGGAGTGAAATGATCTTAGTTCATCAAATGGAAACACAGCATAACCATGAGGGCCTGTGATTATATACAGATCTGACAAAATAAAATAACAGTAAATATGTAGAGAATGCATACACTAAGGGTATATCTGATGGCTTTCTCCATCAGGCTGTTGAGAAACCAAAAATGCTCCAGTATTGCACAATGAGAAGGGTTAATTAATAATTTTGTGGTTAATAGGCTTATGGGGAAATGTATCATCATGTATTGCAGAGAGTAAAAAGGGAAAATATGTCCGCACATCCCTTGCAGAGTGAGGGAAGAAAAATATTTAATGTTAAAGTTGCCACTCTTCTTGTTCAAATCAAGACCAATGCGTTACAACTTGGGGGAGGAAGCTACAAAGCTGTGGCACGGGGCAGCTTTTAATAATAGTTAGCAATTTTACTTCGGAGTCACGTGAGTGACTACGTGAAGAACCCGCCTCACGCTGGCAACGGCATGACGTCAACGCTGACGGCGCGAGGAGGAGCTGCAGTAAGGAGCAGCTCCTCGGCAGCGGTCGGAACGGCCCGCAGGTAAGTGAAGTTACACCGGGGCGTTTTTTAGGTTACGCTGGGTGGCTCCAGCAAAACGAAACCAAAAGGAAAATTTAGAGCCACGTTAACGTGCTGATTGAGCACTGATTATTAAAGAAAAATGGAGAAATCGGGAAAGAAGTTTTCGCGGGTAAAAAGATGTTCCCGGGGTGAAAGTAAAAATACGGGACGCGAAGTTAGTGCGGACCCGGTTCCGATACCGTTGGCCGCTGATGTACCCGATAGTGAGTTTCCAGATTCTCCAGAAATAATGACCACGGAGGAAAATGTTCCTAAAACATGCAAAAAGAAATCTGAGAGGCCCGTGGTTTCTGATGACTCTGATATTGAAAGACCTCCAGACAATAAAACTATGTGGCTAAAAATGGAGCATATGGAGAAAGTTCTCCAAACAATAATGAGACAAGGGTCAGAGTACCCAGATGAATCCCAAAAAATCCCTGAGGGGTTTGAATATGATGAATATGGCTGTGGGCCAAGTTGGGAATATGATACTCCGGACCCAGGATTTGGGCTGGAAGAAGTCTCATGGGATGATATCCCAATTGATTTAGGGCTGCAGAAGGCAGACCCTGCTGGTGGCTATATGGCTTTTGAAAGCACACCACAAAGTAAAAAGAAAAGGCCTAATGTGCCTGGGATAACACAAGATTTTGCTATACCTGAAGGAAGTGGTGAGGCTATGGAAGAAATCCTAGCTGCAAACATAAATTATATGGTATCTCACCAACTTCACAATTCTGTGATGAATGAAACATCAGAATTATATAAAGCTCCAAGAAATTGTGCCTCATTGGAAGTACCTACGGTGAATCCGATGATATGGACGTCTATGACTCCAAGTATGAGAGCCCTAGAAGTGAAGTTTCAAAAGGTGCTCAAATTAATTTCTGCCGCCATTACGGCCTATGGCAGGCAAATGGAGAATCTGGAAATGGAAAAGATTCAAAAGGATACTTTGGGCTTATTATGTAATTCATTCTATGAAATTAATTGCATGAGGAAAACGGCGATTCGGCCCATATTTCACCCTAGATTTGCAAGCCTGTGTCAAGAAAGTGGAGTTCAAACTCCTGGGTATTTGTTTGGAGAAAATCTGCCGAAACAGCTGAAAGAGTTGGATGAAGAAGCTAAATTTTTTAGCAATGTTAAACCTTTTGTTTTTGGACAAAGAAGGGTTTTTTCGACCCGAAGGGGTTTCGATTTCCGTTATAGAAGCAGAAGTTTGACACGAAAATACTATCGTGCTGTGCAGGCAAGTGCTTCCCTGTATTCGGGAAGAAGGAGACCACCACGCTCATATGCAGAGGTATTAAAGACTTATGTACTTAAAGAAACTGTGGATGACTCTCCAGTTGGAGGGAGATTGCAAAAATTTTATAATGCCTGGCTTAACATTACTTCTGATCGATATGTATTACAAGCAGTTTCGGGAGCCATTATTATTTTTAAAGAAGGGGTTAATCCTCCTGTACAGAATAGACCTGCTTATGCTTATGTGTTTTCTGCAGAGGAAAGAATGGAGATTAATGTGGAAATTGACAAATTATCTGGAAAAGGCGTAATTGAAAAGACTTATGAACATAAGCATCAATTTGTCTCTAATATATTTCGAAGAGATAAAAAAGATGGTGGTTGCAGAATTATTCTGGACCTTACAGATCTGAATAAGTTTGTAGAATACAAACATTTTAAGATGGAGACATTCAGTACTGCAAAATATCTTATTTCAGCAGGGTGTTATATGGCTAAGATTGATTTGAAGGATGCCTATTATTCTGTAGCAATTCATCAATGCTTCAGGAGGTATTTAAAATTTAATTGGCTGGGACAATTATGGCAGTTTAAAGCTTTACCAAATGGATTGAGTTCGGCTCCTAGACTCTTTACAAAACTGTTGAAACCAGTTTTAGCCCAATTAAGAGCACAGAAACACATTGTTATGGCTTATCTGGATGATATTCTGATCATTAGTGATACTCAAGAGTCAGCTGAGCACTCAGTTTCAGTTACTAAAGCTTTGTTTGAAAAGCTAGGGTTTTTGATTCATCCAATTAAGTCCCAGCTGCAGCCAGCACAATCAATTAACTTTTTGGGGTTTGTAATTAACTCAGTGACTATGTTAGTTACTTTGCCAACAGAGAAGGTCAATGACATCTTGATGACTTGTAATTACCTCATTCACAAACCTTATCCCTCCATCCGAGAAGTGGCAAAAACCATTGGGAAACTGGTAGCAGCATTTCCGGCAGTGGAATTTGGTCCATTACATTATCAAAATCTTCAAAGGGACAAAACAAGGGCTCTTAAGGAGAAGGCAGGGCACTTTGACAGGCCTATGCAATTAACAAAAGAAGCCGTGTTGGAATTACAATGGTGGATTGAAAATGTCCCACAAGCTGCTAAGAATATCATGATTAAACAACCTGAAATGGTTTTACAAACGGATGCTAGTGCTCTCGGATGGGGGGCTACAGATTCGTCCTCCAGTTGTGGAGGTAGATGGAAAGCTCAAGAAGAAGCGTTTCTTCAAGTTTATGGTATTAACTATTTGAAGTTATTGGGTGCTTTTTATGGACTTAAAGCATATTGTTGTGCTAAACAAGGTCTAATACAGTTAGACAATAAAACGGCTGTTGCATACATTAATCACATGGGGGGAGTTAGGTCAGTATCATGTGATTCTCTGGCCAATGAGATATGGCAATGGTGTATTGGTCGCCAAATATGGATTTCAGCAAGCTACATTCCGGGTAAGGACAATGTGGTAGCAGATGAAAGGTCCAGGATTTTTAAAGATAATACGGAATGGATGCTTAAGCCAGCAATATTTAAGAATATTGTAAACCAATTTGGGTTGCCAGAAATAGATTTGTTTGCATCTAGGCTTAATCATCAGTTGCCTACTTATGTGTCTTGGGAACATGATCCAGATGCAGTAGCAGTAGATGCTTTTTCATTACACTGGGGAAAGATGTTCTTTTATGCTTTTCCACCATTTGCTTTGATTCAGAGATGCTTGAAGAAGATAGAACAAGATTCTGCTTCTGGATTGTTGGTAGTTCCAAATTGGCCAACTCAACCTTGGTTCCCAGTAATGCTGAATATGATTAAAGAACCATATATGTCGATTCCTAACTGTAGTGATATCTTGACTAATCCGGTAACTAAAGAGATTTACCCATTGTATGCATATATGAATTTGTTAATCTGCAGGTTTTGACCAGACCACTACAGGAGCTGGGATTGTCGGACCAAACTATGAAAGTTATGGTTGCATCATGGCGCAATAGCACACAAAAGCAATATATGACACATATTAAGAAATGGGAAGACTTTTGCACACAGTCAAATATTTCTTATGATACTGTAAATATTGTAAATGTTTTGGAATTCCTTGCCAATTTGCATTTTCAGCAACATTTAAGTTACAGTGCCATTAACACTGCACGCAGTGCTTTGTCGTCCTATTTAGGGCTTATGACTGATCAGAGATCAATTGGGTCGCATCCATTAATATCTAGATTCATGAAAGGAATCTTTAATATTAATCCACCCAAACCAAGATACACAGAGATTTGGGATGTGAGCATTGTACTTACGCTACTTAGACAATGGACTCCAATTGAAGGGTTGACATTGGAAAGATTGACATTGAAATTAGTCATGTTAATGTCACTGGTCTCAGCTCAAAGAGTGCAAACTTTACAAATGTTGCGTTTAGACTGTATGCATGTGACTACAGATAATGTTGTGTTCTATGTTTACGAGTTAATCAAACAAAGCAGACCAGGGAGATCTGGAACAAAGGTAACCTTTCAAGCTTATCATATTGATCCTACTTTGTGTGTGGTTAAACATTTGAACGAATATATTAAAGTTACTGACACCCTTCGAGGAAATGAAAAAGCGTTAATGGTTACGCACAAAAAACCACACACAAAAGCTTCAGTTCAAACTATCTCAAAATGGTTGAAACAGGTGTTGGTTTTAGCGGGAGTAGACACTGATGTGTTCAAATCTCACTCCACCAGGGCGGCAGCTACGTCCGCGGCGAAGGGGCGGGACGTACCTCTCGAGCATATTTTAAAAGTCGCAGGGTGGAGTAAAGAAGAAACTTTCTCAAAGTTCTACAATAAACCTGTTCACACTATGACAAGCTTTGGACACGCGGTGTTGGGAGCACTATAATCACCTGCTTTGTTTACTATTAATTGCTATAATCAATGGTGTAGTCACTTCTATCTTTTATCACTTGTAATCATTTTCCCTCAGATATAAGGAGGGTTATTATATGGTCTTTAAACCATTAAAAAGTTAATTGTGAAATGATCTAACATTAGTCTGGTTTCTCATGTATGTGTTTACTTAGCCGGACTGTCGTACGGATTGATTCTACGACATAAAAAACACAGAAAGCTTTAAAATCTTCACGTAGTCACTCACGTGACTCCGAAGTAAAATAGTAAGATTAAACAAGAACTTACCAGTTCGAAGTTTGATCGTTATTTTATGAGGAGTTACGATGAGGGATTACGTGCCCTCCGCTCCCACCCTCATAAAATAAATGATCAAATGGTAGTTCTGAGTCTTTTATGAGCCTTACTATGTTACTCCGGCTTTTGGTGTTCTGTGTTTTTCATGCCGCTGCTTTGAAGTATGCCGTTGCCAGCGTGAGGCGGGTTCTTCACGTAATCCCTCATCGTAACTCCTCATAAAATAACGATCAAACTTCGAACTGGTAAGTTCTTGTTTAATCTTACTATTAAATAATTAACCCACAGTTGGTAACAGATATAAACACTGTTTAAGTCACAGAAAATACAAAACAAAGAGTGGTTCATGCATGGCAATTATTTAAACAAAATGATAAACCAAAAGGCTTATATTCTTTCCAAATTAAAAGTTGACTATGTCTGCAGAGAGTAAAAAGGGAAAAGATGTCTGTACATCCCTTGCAGAGTGTGGAAGGAAAAAATATATTTGGGAATAAACAAATGACAGTGAAATTAAACAACTTTGTTTATCAGTCTTCCTGGAAAAAAAGGAAAAGTCAAATAAACGGAGAGGCCAATAGATGCAGAAGGAAGGAGAAGGTGAAAGAAATGAGCATCAGCTAAACACTATTGGAGAAATAAAGGTGCTGAATGGCAATAAATCCTCAATAACTGATCACCTGCATCCCAAGCTGAGGAGAGCGGGGACCATAAAGATACCGGATAAACTGGCCCATCAGTTTACAAACAACATCAGTGATTTGGATGAAGAGACTGAGAGATGTGCACCAAGACTGCTGCTGACGCAAAGCTGGTGGCAGAAGGAATTGTGAGGAAGATGCAAAGAGACCTCACAGGGATTGAGACTGAATGAATGTGCAGATGGAATAAAATGTCATAAATGTGAAATCATCAACTTTGTGATGAAAAAGAGAAAAGGAGAATATTTTTTAAATGGAAAGAGATTGGAAAATGTTGGGATCAAATAAAACATGGATGTCCTTGCGCATGCAAGACTGAAAGCTAATCTGCAAGTCAAAATGGAGTTGCAGACAAATTACATAAAACAGACTGTAATTAAACTCATTTGTTTATCAGAATGAGGTTACTTCACCAAAGCAAACAAAATTGTGTTATTTTCATATTTCCAACAACTGCAATGTTTTTACATCTTAACTAGTCAGTCTGATTATCAAATCACTCGTAACTCCAACATTTCTCGGTCCCTTTCACTCCTCACCCCCAGGACTCACTCCCCCTGTACCATTGCCAGCACTCTGCCATCCTCCCTCAAGCCTCCATCCTCACCCTCACAGTGGGCAAGTACACTGCATCCATTGCAATCGACCAGTACCTGCAAAACCTTCTCTTCTGCATCCCCTGGGTTTGTGACAGAGTCACATATCCATCTTCCTGCAACTTTGTCTCCTGTGAAGCATCACCGTGGAGAAATCGCTGTCTCCTGATTGGGAGGAGAGTCTCCAACTCACCCTCCAACTCAGCAGCTCTGAGTTGAATATCCCAGACAAGAGACATTTCCTACCACATCCCGACCAGTCCCAATGTCCACAAATTCCCATCATGAATTCATTTATCACACCAATATATTTCTAACGCTCTTGGAATTAATGAACCTTACCTGCCACATCACTGGCATGCAGTGTGATCAGCACCAAAACCCACACCAGCATCATGTTTCCTTCCTGGAAACTGAAACACAAGAAAACAAGTCATCATTAGTCAAGTTTCATAGTGAAGGTGGGTATATCTCATGCAGTTCCCACCTCTCTCTCTCCCAGCTCTCTGTGTCGATGAGGTTTCCAATGCAGTTGCATCCTTATATACGTGTAGTTCTGGCATCTTGGAGGCCTTTGGAACCATTGGAATCAAAGTTGGCTGCAGTAATCCACGTAAATCTCCTACTGACCAATCATTGACTGACAGATTAAAATAAGATGAAGAGGAAGCCACAGAAATGTCTTTTGAGCTCCAAGTGTGGGTGTGGAATGTGGCACGGTATCTGAACACATTATGGTCCCATTATTTGTTGATGAGGTGTGTCCAATTAATATTAACAATGAGGACAATTATGATGTATTGGCGAGTCGAGACTTTAGGGTGTACGAAAAGTTATTTATTTTAGAACACAAACAATGAGTCACCCGAGTCGAATAAGACAGCCAAAAATAATTTTGCTTCCGCAAGAGTGGGCGCTAGACTGACAGTTACTGACAGTTAAGTCAAAGTCAAAGTATCCTTTATTGTCATTCAGACACTTCAGTCTGATCGAAATTACGAACTCTGCAGCCATAACACAGAATAAAATAACAAAACACACAATAAACACAGATTTAACATCAACCACAGTGAGTCCACCAGGCACCTCCTCACTGCGATGGAAGGCAAAAGTCTTAGAGTCCTTGTCTCTTCCCTCCTTGTTCTCCCTCTCCGTTGAGGCGATCCAGGCTTCTGTTGTTGGGCCCCCCGCCGGGTGATGGTACAGTTACAGCAAAAACAAACTGCCAATAGAACACCCGTGCTCATCAGACTAGAGCCACCACCGGGTGGCGCTACAATGTAATATTCAGGCAAATATTTTATAAACCCCCGCCCCCCAGGAGCGAAACCTTGCAGGGAGCTGGACAGAGCGACCCGAACACATGCTAACCGGGGCCAGGACGGGCATAACAACGGGAGCTGGCAAAACAGAGCCAGGAGACTGGAATGGGCCCAGAGCAACGGGGACAACCGGGTCGGGTGAAACAAGCACCACTGGTGCAGCGGGATCAGCCGGTGGACGACCACCACGCCGGGGTTGCGCGACCACCACCGGACTGTCCACGTCCACATGGGCCGACTTGAGCCGGGCGACAGAGACAATGTCCTCATGGCCTCCCACGTCCAACTTAAACGTAGCGAGTCCAGCACGCAACACCGGAATGGTCCCTCGTAAACTCGCTGGAGCGGGGATCGGTGGGCATCCCTGCGAACAAAAACGAACAAGTAGTTTTTAAGGACCGGCGGCACGTGGACCGGGGTTGTGCCGCGAGGTAGGCACAGGAGCCAGGCCACCCATTCACTGACGGAGACTCGCCAACACCGCCGGGGTGTCTTCCGGCTGCCCGCGAACTGCAGGGAGGAATTCCCCGGGCACCCAAAAGCCGAGCCGTAGATCACTTCGGAGGATAATGCATCCAAGTCCGCCTTGGGGGCCGTGCGAATGCCTAAGTGGACCCAAGGCAACTGATCGACCCAGTCCGGACCCGTGAGCTGTGCCGTCAGGGCCGCTTTCAAGTGGCGGTGGAACCACTCCACGAGCCCGTTTGCCTGGGGGTGATAGGCGGTGCTGTGATGCAACTGTGCCCCATACAACTTTGCCAGCAAAGCCCACAACGAGGACGTGAATTGAGCCCCCCGGGCGGTAGTAATGTCTGCCGGAACCCCAAACCGAGCAATCCAATTGGTCACGAGGGCACAGGAACAAGAGGTGTCTAACAGCGGGATAGCCTCGGGCCACCTCGATCCACCATTGTGAGTAGATGTGTGACGCTGCGAGACGGCGGCAACGGGCCCACTAAGCGGCCCGAGGAATGTGTAGGAAGCGGCCTGCACAAGGCGCTGCACCTTGGATGTCAAGCAGAGGATGAAGGCCCTAGCCCAAGCCGCGACCTGTTTGCGGAGGCCGTGCAAACGAATTCGTCTGCCACCAGCACAGATGTCGCCCAGATTGAAGGGTGGGCCAGGTCATGGATGGCGTCGAAAATCCGGCGGCGCCAGGTGATGGGAACCATGGGACGAGGTCGCCGGGTGGAGACGTCGCACAACGCCAATACTCCCGTGGGACTGAATGGAACATTCCGAGACAAATGGCAGGTGTCATTGCTGCCGGGCGGACCATGGGTCAGACACCCTACCTAAGGCAAACATCAAGGGCAGCGAGGAGAAGGGTGGCGGGCTCCGGCGACTGAGCCCAAAGATGCGGAGCAGTAGGGCCTTGAGGTTGTCGTACTTGCCAAGAGTCGGTGGGTCCTGTAAGTATGGTAGCAACCGTGAGGCTGTCTCTTGGTTGAGTGCCCCGACGACGAAAAAGTACCGGGTGTCATCCACCTCGACATTGCGGAGGTGAAACTGGGCCTCAATGTGGGCAAACCACACTTGAGGCTGCTCTGCCCAGAACACGGGCAGCTTCAGTCCCACAGCGTTTTGCAGGGCATCGAGGATAGCGGCGGCTTGCATGTTGCAAGTCCGAAATCCGTCCGGACTAGCAGGGTCACCACTTTGGCGAGTCAAGACTTTAGGGTGTACAAAAAGTTCTTTATTTTAGAACACAAACAATGAGTCACTGGAGCCAAATAAGACAGCCAAAAATAATGTTGCTTCCACAAGTGTGGGCGATAGACTGACAGTTACTGGCAGTTACAGCAAAAACAAACTGCCAATAGACCACCCATGTTCATGAGACTCCTCCAGCAAATCCCGAGGGTTCGATTACCCAGAGCCACCCCCAGGTGGCACTACAATGTAATATTCAGGCAAATATTTTATAAACAACTGATTCTTTACGCAGACTACTTCACTCGCTCCTATTTTCACTCTGGGGTGGGACTGATGGGTCAAATCACCCTTTCTTTCTCTGGATTTTCTCTTGCTCCCCAATCACTTCACACTAAAGGCAGAGCAAGTGGTCTCTTGGACTCATTGGACTTTCAGCTTCATCGTCAACCCCTGGTAGAATCATAGAATGATACTGCGCAGAAGGAGGCCATTTCACCATCCTATCTGTAGCAATGTTACAAAATTTTGAGATTTAAAAAATCAAGTCTGCAATTTATCCCATCAGATAAAGCATAAAAAGAAATTTAATTTGACACCTAATTCACTTTCACATCTTCAGTATTAAAAAGGTTATGGCCATTTTCATACTTGGAAATTAGCAACTTGTTTCCTATTGCTTTTCTATTGACGTAACACAAAAGTTGTGATCGAGGACAGTCAAAAGCCCATAACTTTCTTAAAAGTTAAGAGAACTGAAAGAAATGTTCAGTTATTATGGATTGAAGTATTCTGAAACAAATATGAAACAATCTTACTTGGATGACCTGAAATTAAAGCATATAATTAGTTAGTTACCCAATTGTAGCTAATTACAAAATTTAATTACTAGATCTAAACATCTATCCATTTCTTAAGAAAAAAATAACATTTTTTTTAAAGCCTAAGTATCCTAAAACATGTACACAATAATTCACAATATAACATGATTTTTAAATCTAATTGTCATTCATTTATAGGCCACATTAAAGGAATTTAGTGTTTAATGCCTGTAGATTAATAGCCATTTAAATCAGCTTGCGAGTGGGATTTTCTGGAACGCAATGGATCGGAACGTTGCAGTTGCGGTGAATTTAAACCCCATATCGGCAGGAAAAATTCTGCCAGTTCGTATGGGGAATAAATCACCGTTTTGCAACATGAAATTTTGATTAAGGTAATCTTAACAAGCAAGTTTATATGAAAAAATAAACAGCTTTCACTTATCTGTCCCCGTTGTCGGCGTTCACGGCATTAGGAACTATTTTTTATTTTATTCCAGCGCTGAAAAAGTCGGGCAATTAAAAAAAAAAAGAACTTACCGGAAGTCGGAACGAATCTACAGAAAAAGCTCGCACTCCGAGAAAATAAAGCTCCGGATGGTAAGGGGAAAATCGCATTTTAACCCCCCCCAAAAGGCGCCAAACTGGCGCACACGGCCAGTGACAGAACTGCAGCGCCGCTAAAGGTAAGTTTTGTAACATACCTACTATCTGTGCCATCTCTTTGATCGTGTGATTCATTCAGCACAATTCTCCTGCTCTTTCCCCGAACCACTGGAAATTGTTCCTTCACACATTTAGCCAAATCCTTTGAAAGTTATTGTTGACTCTGCTTCCACCAGCCTTTCAGTCCCCGAGTTTCAGATCATGACAACTTCCTGAACAAAATTGAATCCTCCTGTCACCACTGATCTATTTTCCAATGGAGGCAGTTACGCCCGCTGGATTAACTGCTTCCCATGTGGTCTGTGGTGACGTGTAGGGTGTGACTGTTAGTGATACAGGCAGGAGAACAGAGGTGAGGACTGAGTTAGAGGACTGTGGGAAGGATGAGCAACCTGATCAGGGCAATGTGGTTCAGGGGATCATTCGAGAGGAAACAAGGAAGAAAAACGTAGTTGTCATTGGGGAAAGTATAGTTAGGAGCATTGACACTGTTCCCTGTCGCAGGGATCGAGAGTCCCAAAGGCTGTTGCCTGCCTGGTGCCCAGGTTCAGGACATCCAGTCTGACCTGCAGAGGAACTTGGAGTGGGCAGGGAACTATCCAGTCGTCGTGGTCCATGTGGGTACCAGTGTTGTAGGTAGGAAAGAAAATAGATTCTGCTAAAGGAATTTGAGCAGCTAGGTACCAAATTGAAAAGCAGAAACAAGGTAATAATCTCTGAATTGCTACCTGAGCTGCGTGCAAATTGGCACAGGGTTGAGAGGATTAGAGTTCAATGCTTGGCTCAAAGACTGGTGTGGAAGAAATGGGTTTGAGTTTAAGTGGGACATTGGCACCAGTATAGAGGAAGGAGGGAACTGTTCCGAGGGGATGGACACCACTTGAACCCGATTGGAATCAGACTCCTGGCAAACCGTGTAACCAAGGCCATAGATAGACCTTTAATTAAATAGTGGGGGGTCAGCAAATTGTAAGTGTAAGGCTGACATTAAAGGGAAAGAGAGCACAGGAAATGTTACGGAAGTCTCTCAAGTTAATGGGACGGAAAGTTTAAGAAGTGGTAAGAAAGTAAGGTTGTGTAAAATCGGGACCGGTGTGAGAAGGGAGGTGAATACCGAATTAAAGGTGTTGTATTTGAATGAGCATAGTTTAAGAAACAAAGTGGATGAGCTTGTAGCACAGTTAGAGATTGGTAAATATGATGTTGTTGGAATTACAGACGTGGCTGCAAGAGGATCGGACCTGGGAGCTAAATATTCAGGATTATACGTCCTATCGGAATGATATGAAGGTGTGCAGGGCGGTGGGGTAAATCTGTTGGTTAGGTATGGAATTCAGTCCTCAGTGAGGGGTCACTTCGGATCAGAAGATGTAGTCATTGTGGATAGAGCTGAGAAATTATGAGGGTAAAAATACCCTAATGGGAGTTATTTACAGCTCCCCAACAGTAGTCAGGATATAAGGTACAAGTTAAATCTGGAGATAAAATTGGAATTTAAGAAAGACAATGCTACGGAGGTCATGGGAAATTTCAATATGCACGTAGGCTGAGAAAATCAGGTTGGTGCTGGACCCCAAGAAAGGGAATTTGTAGAGTGCCTCCGAGATGGATTCTTAGAGCAGCTTGTAGTGCAGCCGACCAGGGAAAAGGCAATTATGGATTTAGTGTTATGTACTGAACCAGATTTTATAAGGGAACTCAAGGTAAAGGAACCACAAGGAGGTAACGACCACAACATGATAGGTTTTAATCTACAATTTGAGAGGAGAAGGTGAAATTTGATGTTTTGGTATTGCAGCTGGGCAAAGGGGACTACAGAGGCATGAGGGAGGAGCTGGCCAAAGTTGACTGGAAAGGGACGCTACCAGGGATGAGGGTGGAACAGCAATGGCAGGGATTTCTGGAAACAATCCGGAAGGTGCAGGATCTTTTCATTCCAAAGAGGAAGAACAATTCTAGCAGGAGAAAGAGGTGACAGTGGCTGACAAGGGAAGTAAAGAACAGTAAAAATCTAAAAGAGAAGGTATATAACATAGCAAAGATTAGTTGGAAGACAATGGATTGGAAAACTTTTAAAGAACATCAGAGGATAACCAAAAAGAAAAGATGAAATACAGAGGGATGTAACCTAGCCAATAATATTAAAAAGTAAAGCAAGAGTTTCTTCAGTTATAAGAGCAAGAAAGAGGCAAGAGTGGACATTGGGATGTTGGAGAATGATGCATGAGAAGTGATAATGGGGAATAAAGAAATGGCAGAAAATTTCAATATCAGTCTTCACAGTGGAAGATACCAGAAATTCAAGAGAGTCAGGGGGTGGAAGTTAGTGGTGTGGCTATTACCAGGAAGAAGGTGCTTGGGAAGCTGAAAGGCCTGAAGGTGGATGTCGCCTGGGCCGGATGGACCACACCCTATGGTTCTGAAAGAGGTGCTTTAGAGAGTGTGGAGGCATTGATAGTAATATTTCAGGAATCACTAGTCAGGAGCCGTCCTAGGTTTTTTTTTGTTTTCCTTGTTTATTTTTGATAGAAGTAAGTACAATAGTGTGGTAGTTGAGTACCTAATACATAAATACATATTTCCATTCATGTACAACCGTATTTTTAATTTAGTAATAAAAGAACAGCGAGAGAAAAAATAAATAAAGAGAGTCAGAATAGATAGACAAACAAGTAGAGACAGATAGCAAAAGAAATAAAGGACAGAGATGAGAAGCTAAAAGGATTGAAAGAAAGGGGGAAAGTAGAGAAAAGAGAGATTAGGAGAGATCTACCTATTTCGTATTTTTGCCCATCCATCACCCGATTCTAAACCATTTAATTTCTAAGGTTATGTTATGTTGCACCATCTGCTTGTAAAAAGTTGATAAAAGGAGACCAAGTCTTTAAGAATTGGTCTACTTTGCCTAGTAGGAGGAATCTCATTTCTTCAAGATGTAGCATTTCCGACATATTTGAAATCCACATTTTGAATGTTGGCGTGGTTGCGTTTTTCCAAAATTTGAGTATAAGTTTTTTTGCTGTTAATAAACTGTAATTAAGAAAAGCTTCTTCGAATATAGTTAGCTTACTTCCCTCTTCCATTGATCCAAAGATAATCAGTTCTGTATTGGGGTTCAATTTTGTGTTAAATAGTTTTGTAAAAATTCCAAAAATGTCATTCCAAAATGTATGCAGTTTTGTACAAGAGACAAAGGAATGTGCTATAGTGGCATTTTGAGTTAGACATTTATCACAGATAGGGGAAACATTTGAAAATATTTTATTCAGTCTAGTTTTCGAATAATATAATCTATGTAAAATTTTAAATTGAATTAGGTTATGTCTTACATTAATTGAACATTTATTGACATATAATAGATTTTTTTCCCATCTATCGTTCGGAATTGTTATCAATAACTCTTGTTCCCAGTCCCTTCTAATTGCCTCTGTCATTGGTGTTTCTATATTTAGAATTATATTATATAAGTAAGATATTAAATTGCTTGATTCTGACTTTGTATTCATTCCTTCCTCTAATAATTCTGGGGTTAGAGTTTGATATCCTTGTATATATTTTTTCAAATAATCTTGAATTTGAAGATATTTGAAATATTGATTACTTTTCAAATTATATTTTAGTTGTAATTGTTGGAATGAAAACAGTTTTCCCATTTCATACATATCTCCCATCATTTTAATTCCTATTTTTCCCATTGATTAAACGTTTTATCAATAATAGATGGTTTGAATGAGGGATTATTAGCTATTGGAGAAAGAAGCGATAATTTTCTTGAGTTTAAAATTAATTTTATTTGTTTCCAAATTTGTATTATACTGTGAATAATTGGATTCAAGTCTAATGTCTTGTTCTGACTGCAATTGTTCAGTGTTATTCTTTTTATTTTGGAAAGCTTGATATGAAATTGTAGTTCCTCTAATAAATGCCTTAAAAGTTTCCCATAATAAGGAAGGTGGAAGTGTCTGGTGTATCATTTGTCTCAAAGAAGAATATCATCTGCTCTTTTAAAATGTGCAACCTTGTGAGTTATTTAAGATTTGGGGGTTAAACCTCCAGAACGATTTTTTATCAGCCATTCCTTCTAATTTTAAAGAAAAAGTTAATGGGAAATGATCAGAAATAATACTATTATGATATTTAGAATTATATGTATATGGAATTAATTTTGTGTCCACTAAGAAATAATCAGTATGTGAATATGTTTTATGTACCGTTGAATAAAATGAATATTCCCTACCTACTGGATTAGCAATCCTCCATACATCTGTTATGTTGGTAATTTTCATGTATGTATTTAGGAGTTCACTAGTTTTAGATTTTATGTTAATCCTTTTTTGTTTTGCTGATTTATCCAGATATGGATCTAAAACACAATTCAAATCTCCCCCTATTATCACATTTTGATAGTCAAGTTCTGAAATTGTATCTGAAAAGAATTGGGGTTTTTTTAAATTAGGAGTATAAATATTTAGCAAAGTAAGTGGAGTAGAGTGAATTTATCCCGTGACTATGACGTACCTCCCCTCTTTATCTGCTATGGTATTCTTTTATTTTAATGGTATACCTTTACGAATGATAATGGCCGTGTCTCTAGATTTAGAAATAAATGAAGAGTAGTATGTTTGCCTAATCCAATTCTTATCTGTGTTTGATGTTTTAGATGAGTTTCTTGTTAAAAAAAAAATGATGTCACTGTTGAGAGCTTATATTTAACTTGTTATTCTTATATATAGCAAGTAATTAACATCATGAAATAAACATCAGCCATTATTACGCTGTGCCTTAATATTACACAATTTAATTAGTTATATTTTATAATAGTATGTAATTGTGTGTTTCTTAAATCATAAATTTCTATATACAAGTTAATTGATAATATTTTTCCGTATTCTCAAATACCGTTTTTTTTTGTTATTTTCCCCACCACAGATTTTCTTCTTTTCCAATCCTTTGTTGAAGTGAAACATAAAATCTGTCCTTGAGTTAACATTCCAAAGTTAAAACACTAGACAACGTCTCGAGGAAAGTTCGCCATCTTAACGAGAGCAGTCTTTTTTGTATGTTTAAATTTCTTCGCCGCTTCTCCTCTGTGTTATTGTGGGAGACCGACTCCTGATGATCAGTAGACCTCCTGTGTGATACTTTGTGCATATTTAAATGCCTCTTCTGGATCCGTGAATGCATGTTCAACGGAGTTATAAGTAATTCTCAATTTCGCGGGATATCCTATCCCATATCTTACTCCCAAAACCTCTTTCAGTAGCCTTCTCGTCTTTGTAAACTTGTCCCTCTTTTCCCTGACTTCAGCTGGAAAATCACGGAAGAATCTTAGTTTATCTTCTCCAAACATCAAACTCACTCCATATGGAGACTGTTTCATAATTCCTTCCACGGTTGAAATGTCATAGAATTTCACAATAATCTGTCTTGGGGGTGCAGTGGGCTTGCTTGAGCCTTACATCAGACCCGGTGACCCATATCTATTCTCAGGGCTTCAGGCAGCTTAAGTGCTTGTTTGAGTAAGTTGGCAGCAAACTCCTGAAGGTTTGGTCCACTCTCCTTTCCTTCTTTTACTCCAACTATTC
Organism: Okamejei kenojei; assembly: GCA_035221665.1. Lineage (NCBI taxonomy): Eukaryota > Metazoa > Chordata > Chondrichthyes > Rajiformes > Rajidae > Okamejei > Okamejei kenojei. Next base: position 35,313,262 of record CM069151.1, on the reverse strand, counting down.
TCAGGTTTTGCCTCCTCGATCTTGTATCCAAGTCCATACATTTATTCTTCACTTTAGCAAGTTCCCTCCCAGTGCTGTCTTGGTCCTTTTTTAGTCTCTTTATCTCCTTAGTCATCTCGGTTATCGTATTATCCATTCCTTTCATAGCCGCATCAGATCCCTGTAAATGATAATGTGCATTGCATCCAGCTTTTTATTACAGTCCGTATCAACCCGCTTCATTTTTTTGTTTAAATACTCCTCAATCTTGACCACACGTTTGGTTGTCATCAATTTTCCCCATCAGCGTATCATTACCTTGTTTAATTTTTTCAGAGAGGCTTTTGTCCAGCGCGACATTCCCCTCTCGTATCACTTTGGAAATAATTTCAGTGACTGAAGCTGATACTGACTTTTCCAGTTGTTCCATTTGTTCCCTTTATTCCTCCATTGAAGTCATTTCTGTAGGATTTCGAGAGTCAGCTTCTTCTTCTGAGCTTCCAGCTGATATTTGAGGGGATTGAGGAGTCTTTCCATGTTATTTCAAGTAGGCTCTTGTAGCAGGTCTTGCAACAGCTTTTGCAGGCTTCTGGCGAGGTTTCCCTTTTTTCATTTAAAACTGCCGTTATTCTCCGTTATCAGCAGGATTTCTGATAAAACACAATTAAATAATAGCTTTGTTAGTTATTTTTAGAACTCCCCCGTCTTCCAACTCGTATTTTAGCACATTAAAGCATTCTTCGGGAGCAGAGAAAAACAGCAGTGTCTCTCAACCCACCATTGATGCCACCGGAAGTCAAGGATACATTCTATTCAGTTCCATCATTCTCCTGATAATTTCAAATGTCTCCGGTGATCCCTGTAAATGGGAACTGAAAAGGATGTATTCTATTCAGTTCCCATTTACAGGGATCACCGGAGACATTTGAAATTATCAGGAGAATGATAACAGTAATGATAATTTGCTAATGATGAGGCAATGATAACAGTAATAATAACAGTAAAACATTGCAAGATGGACTAAATTATTTACCCAGGTATTTACCAAGTTACTAAAATCGGTACTTCGACTACTCAGAGTTCAAACTTGTTATGTCTAGTCTGGATGATATTCTAATGCTCCATATTGCAAAAATCAATTGTTCAGCCTCAAACTATATTTGAGAAATTCCAAGATGGGAAGAGCTTTGTAGGATCCCTCATCCATCCTGTTAAAATTAAGTAGTTACCAATAGACTTGTTGGTCATTGGGATTTACCTTCAACTATTAATTAGCCTGTGACTCCACCCTGGGACAAGTGATTGGAGTTAATAGGAACCTGTAACAACCTTGTTGTCATAAACAGCCTTCTATTCATCAAGAGTAATTAGCAATATTGTAGCTGTGGTTCAGCTGTGCAAGGAGCAGCCTGTCAAGTGTCGTCAAGTTCATTGTTAACAGATCTATGCTATTACCAGCTGAAGCTAATAAACTCACAATGTTGGACGAACACTATTCAGCATCGCTCCAGCAGTTTGGTCAGTAAAATTTCAGGTATTACAAACTGATGCTAAGTGCTCTAATGTGGAAAATTGTGAATGTCATCTCTAGTTTGGAGGTGGAGGAGATCTATATCAGTTGCCAATTCTTCAGTTATTGCTATCAACTATCTATAGACCCTAGGTGCATTATATGGGTAAAGGGTTATGGAGCAAATATGCATAATCTGCAGACTCAACTGCAGGTTGATACACCATGGTGGTGGCATATGTTAGTCACATGGGTGCAATCAAGTAAAAGCATCCTGTACTAATTTACATAATCTCATTTGCCACTGGTGTATCATCAAGTACAGATCAATGACAACACAGAATGAGTGTTGGATCACAAAGTATTTATGAAATTATGGTTCGATGGAACACTGAATATTGATGTGATGTTTCATGCTTATTCACCGGCTGCAAAACTATGTGGCATAACAGTGGCGAGAGATACATTATCGCTACAAGAAGGAGGAATGTTCGTTATGTCTTCCTCCATTCTGCCCATCAGTCGGATCTTGAAATAAAGTCAGCAAGATCCCACTTCGGCTTTCGTACTGGCTGACTGGACTATGCAGCCTTGATTCCTGTTTGTCAGAAACATTAATACAACCTTATATGGTTATTCTAAATGTAAAGCTTTGCTGGTCAGCCTGTGGCTCGGAAAACCAGCCTCCGCATGATAAAATCAATTTATTCTTTTGCAGATTCTAAGTAGACTGCTCCTACGGCTCGGGTTGTCACACCAACCCATGTATGTGCTCACTGCAGAGGGCAGGGATAACATCCCAAAAAAGCAGTACAGTTTTCACCTGGAGATGGGAAGTGTTTTGTTTAATGCTATGTTACATTTAATACAGTACAGATACTGATGACTTTAAGTTCATTTTCCAATAGGTCTTTGACAACTCCACACATTTTCCCATCTCTTCTAGATACTGTTCTATCCTGAGGCAACCTTCTAAACTGTCTACCACACCACCAATCTTGGTGTCATTCACCAAACTACTCATTGTGCCACTTAAGTTCTCATCCAAATTGTTAATATCTATGACAATCAATTGCTGACTCTGAACTGATCACTATGTCAGAGTCCTGCAGTACCATGTGTAGATGGCACGAGAACAGCCAGGATGGAGTGGGTGAATGCTTGGGGTAATGATGGGTCCATCTCAGTGGGCTGATGTGTGTTTGTTTCTGCCGGGTTTCCAAAGTAATGTTGGCGTGTCACTCATCCAGAAAAGTGGAGAGTATTCCGTCCCACTCCTGATCTCTATCCTGTCCAATATAAGCAGATACAAAAGAAGCAGGAGTGGTCCATGTAGTCCCTGAAACCTGCTCAGCATTCAATAAGATCATAGTTGATATTTATGTTCACCTTGGCATTATGTTCCTGCACTAGTCACTCATCACGTAACACTAAAGAGTCTGTAGCTCTCTGTTCCCAAACAAGCTGAGTTACTAAATATCCATGGGATGAAAATGGTAAAGATTCAATTCCTGGGTGAAGAAACCTCTCAGTATTGTCCTGACTGGTGACTCCTCATTTTAAGATTGTGACTCCTGATTTTGAAGTCCCCAGGCAGGGGTAGAAAGACAGATTCACCTCTACCCTTGCAAGCACCATTAACGTATTATTTTTATAATGAGATCAGATAACTTTCCGCAAACCCAAAGGGTAATTGTCAAATCTGCTCAAATTACAAAACCACCACCTAAGGAATCAATATTAAACCTTCACTCTGCTCTCACGAACACAAGAATATCTTTCCTTAGGCTAGAGATCAGATCTGTCCCACCTCTGCATCTTGTACCATCGAGTTGATAGAAAGACTTTGGGTGTTGCAAGTTGAGTCAGTAGCCTCAAGGTACCCAGCTTGTGATTGCCTTTGTTGCTATTGTATTTATGTCGCTGATTCAGTTGTCTTTCTGGTCATTTTGACCCCAAGATGTTGAAGATGAGGGAAACAGCGTTGGCAATGCCAGTGAATGAGAAGTTGTGGGTGCTAGACACTCACAGGATGGAAATGGTCAAAGTCTGCTACTTGTCTGGAGCAAACGCTACTTGGCATTGATCATCCCAAGGCTGTCTATTGTCCTTCTTGGTGCTTGGTGCAAGGAAGGTCATTGACGGAGCAGGAGATGGTGTCCGTGTTCAGGTCACTGTCCTGAGCAGCTCCTGCAGTGACGTCCTGGGGCTGGGATGTTGGTCTTCCAATGGCCACAACCATTTCCTTTGTGTGAGGAATGTGGACGACTCCTGCTGACACTTTGTTTGTTACCAGGAGGGATGGAGAATTGGCTGAGATGACTGGATACGGCAAAGGCTATAGGACCAGATGACATTTCAGCCGTGGTCCTAAACAACTGTGCTCAGAAGCAGCAGAACTTCGGTCCAAATGGTTCTAATTCAGGGACTAGACTGGTACCCACCCTCAATGTGGATAATGGCCCAGGTTAATCCTGTTCTCCAAATGCAGGACCAATCCAAGCAGCTATCAGCAGCCAATCAGCCCACTTTGATCATCAGCAAAGTGATGGAACCGAGAGAGCGAGCAAATGGCATTTACACCCCACAAACGAGGTACTGAGGCCCCGTGTAGCTTTACCGTACAGCTGCAGACAACATCAGTTAGACAACAGCTGGAGCACCATGCACTGGTTTTGGTCATCACACTGTAGGAAAGGCGAGAGGGAACAGAGACGATTCACCAGGACGTCGCCTGGGTCAGAGCATTACAGATATGAGGAGACTGCATAGTCTGGCTTGTTTTCCCTGAGAGTGAACCTGATTGAGGTGAAACCCGTGACATTGAATGTGTAGGAAACAACTATAGATGCTGGTTTAAATCGAAGATAGACACATAATGCTGCAGTAACTCAGTGGGGCACGCAGCATCTCTGGAGAGAAGGAATGAGTGACGTTTCGGGTCGAGAACCTTCTTCAGCCATTGTCTATAACTTTGCCCCCACAGAGGCTGTCTGACCTCCTGGGTTCTCCAGCAGCTTGTCTTTGCTCCTGGAGAGGTTGTGCAGAAAATCGAGCAATGTTGGTGCCGTGCTGGAAGGAAAATATTGCAGATGCTGGAAATACAGTATTACCATTTTGGAAATACAAAGCAGGGCACACAGCATCACCAGGGGGGAAGACAGAGTTCACACTGGAGTAAATATTAATTGGAACTAAAAAACGGTAGTGACTCAACAAGTTTTTGATTATAGAGAATGTTGGGTGGAGGGCAGAAGAGACCCATGGAAGTGGAGGTGACGGAAATTAGTTGAAAGTATTTTTTCCAAGCTGTACTTGCTTTAGCTATCTTTACAACACTGTTCAATTTTAGAAATTACATGAAAACAATAGCACTCTTCAGAAGCTGAACTGGTTTAACAAAACCAAGATAGATCTCAGATTGTTGAAGTCCAGGGGATTTGCATATCCTGCTTCAGTGTAATTCACATCTGAAACCAGAGGTGATGTTTTTCTCTTTAATACCTGGTTATTTCCATATAGTGATATGAGTATGGATGATAAAACTGGGAATTGTTGCCAAAACCTGTTGCTGGGAGATGTGCAGGAGCAAAGTTTTGAGATATTCCTGTGAGTTTCCTGGTGACTTCTGAGGACATTTGATAAGGGGACATATTAATGTGAGTTTAGAGTCACACAGTTGTCAGAGCAGCGATGACCAGCAAGTTCCATCCAAAGGAACTTCACTGAAGAGTTGGGCTTTTACAACATTCTGACAGCTTCATTTACTGAGATGCTCACACAATATAATAATGGCAGTCTGTGCATTCTGAGCTCCATGGTCCTCTGAGGTAGGACCATTCGCAAGAACCCCAACCCTCTAAACACGCAAATTTCCCTTCATCTAAATTTTTTTTTTAATCAACATAAACTTAATTCAAAATCTGCAAAAATTCTTCCAACATTCTCAGAGACTATACATACATTCACTAGCATCGTATTCAGTAGTGTTCACAGAAATATCATTCTAGCCAGCATTCTTGCCACTCATGTGGCCCCTGGGATGGTCCCCACCACACCTGTCCCCCCCTAATGTCCAGCAGGGGTAGGACCCTTGATGATCATCCTCCCCCACAGAGCCTTGGTGTTGTCTGCACCAAGCTTCACTGCGTCCCTCAATGTGTACTCCTGCAGTCGGGAGCGGGCCAGTCAGCAACATTCCCTGATGGACATCTCGCTCTGCTGTGAGTCAACAAAGCTCGAGCCGACTAAAGAGCATCTTTCACCCAGTTGGTTTAGCTTCCAGCAGCACTTGACGACCGTCTCCAAATGTGTCCCTGGGAACAGTCCGTAAATCAGAGAGTCCTCTATTACGGAGTTGTTCTAGATAAACTGTGACAAGGATCCTTGAATTCTTCTGCAGAATATCTTCGCAAATCCATGTTCTGTGAAGAGGAGAGAACCTGTCTCTTCGCCATAGTAGCCGTCCTGAGGACAGCATGCTAGTAGGATCCCAATGGTGTAGGAAGGAACTGACTGGGAGGGCCCCTCTCACCAGCAGCCAAGCAAGGTCTAGGTGCTTGTTGGTGACTTCTGGCTATAAGGCTTCTCGTCAGACAAGCAGGGCAGTCTGCTCAGGGAACCAAGCCACAGGATCTATCACGTACTTTCCCTGCAGTGCCTGCAGGATGTTCCATGCTGAACCCTGTCTGATGGATGTGTGGTCAAAGGTGTTGGTCTGGAAGAACCTTTCCACAATGGTGCGGCTGTGTCCAGCTAACTGGCACATTCCACGGCATCTGAGCCAGGCCCATCCTTGACAACCCTGGTGACAGGTAGAACCTCATTGCAGCATTGCAGGTTTCAGCTTCTGCTGAAATGGTGGAGTGAAAGATCAGATACGTACACTAACTCCCTCCCACATGCTCAGGAGATGGTGGTGGGGGGCACATGTAATAGCAAGTAGTAAACAACTTGAACAAACCACCTGTGGCAAGTGGGGACTTGTACCACTAAAGGGAGAGAACACTGCACTTACATACCGGGTGAAGGTGAAAACATCATGGACCTGGTGGCCCACATGCAGCAACAGGTTAAGGTCTTCAATAAAGTCGGTAACAGTTGCAAGATGAGGCCATGGAGAGCGCATGGTGGAATTGGTGGTCTTGTGGGGTTCGTAAGTTGGGGGCATAATGTTCTGTAATTGTGTGCTTCCCCACTGCCGCGTGAGGAGTGCCAAGATGATGGACGGCTGGTATTGAGCCAGTGGGCCAAATGTAACGGGATACCCTGTGGTCTGAATGTAACGGGATTTTGGGTGTATGGGGTTAATGTGAGGTGAAATGATGTGTAAAACATCACTTTGCATGCTTGGGCTGATTAAAAGGGACCAGAAAATCATGCGGACTCCTGCAAAGCCATAAAGATAGGCTTTGCTTTCACAGCGACATCTGAGACTAGCTCGGTGTCTGATAAAACACATAACTCACTCCATTATTGCACAGATAGTTAGTTTGACACATAATCACCTCAAGTCAGTGCCGTGGTAAAAGATAGCTAAAATAAAACAATTCCTCCAGTTTGATGACCTGGAAAAGATCATCCATACATTTATCTCCTCCCGCCTAGATTACTGCAACTCACTTTACACTGGCATCAGCCAATCTTCCCGGTCCCGTCTGCAACTGGTCCAAAATGCCGCAGCGAGACTCCTGACGGGCACCTGAAAAAGGGACCACATCACCCCGATCCTGGCCTCTCTCCACTGGCTCCCTGTGCGGTTCCAAATAAATTTCAAGACCCTCCTCTTTATTTACAAAGCCCTCAATGGGCTTGCACCCACCTACATTAAAAGTCTTCTCACCCACTACACCACCTCCAGGTCCCTCAGATCGGCCGACTTGGGGTTGCTGAATGCCCCGCGGTCTAGGCATAAGCTCAGGGGCGACCGCGCCTTTGTGGTCGAAGCTCCTAGACTGTGGAACAGCATCCCCCTCCCCATTAGAACTGCCCCCTCCATCGACTCCTTTAAGTCTAGTCTAAAAACGTATCTGTTCTCCCAAGCCTTTCCTGACGTCCTCTGAGTGAGGGCTATTTGTATATATGTATGTAGCCTGCTTGTGTATACTACTCTTATAACAAATGTAAAGCACTTTGGTCAACGAGAGTTATTTTTTAAATATGCTATATAAATAAATGTGACTTGACTTGACTTGACGTTCTTAGAGGTGGAATTATTATACTGAACTTTTGATTATTATCGTTTGTATACTCAGTAACATCTAGTTAGATGGTCGCTAATGTAGGCAGCTGACTCCAAGGGGTACAGTGTAGTGTAACAGACCATGTCAGCTAAAATATCTTGATATTCACACTATTTTTGTCTGAATCTGGTGCTTTGTCGAACACAACAGGATGAGGAAACAAGGATGGCAAGGAATTGTTTGTTGTACAGAGGAAAACACAAGGCATGTCACAAAAGGAACATAAATCTTTAGGTGAAAGAAACTAAGGTGAGATACGGTCTAGGAATTGATAGCTTGTCTGTACATTAAAGCGGAGATATGTATAAAATTTGTGTTTGGGGGTGTGGGAGGGAGAAGAGAGAGAGAGAGAGAGAGAGAGAGAGAGAGAGAGAGAGAGAGAGAGAGAGAAGAGAGAGAGAGAGAGAGAGAGAGAGAGAGAAAGATATATATATATATATATATATATATATATATATATACATATCCCTGGAGCGGGAACATGCGGTGTCCACGGGGACTCTGGAGGCCTTCCGTGGGCGCTGGTCACCGCGTGGGGTTCAGTGTATTGTGAACAATGATTGTATTGTTGTACTATAATGGTTGTATATAGTGCCATTTTTGATTATGGTTTGATGTGTTGTATTATATGATTGTGTCAATAAAGTTTTTGAAAAAAAAAAAAAGAGAGAGAGAGAGAGAGAGAGAGAGAGAGAGAGAGAGAGAGAGAGAGAGAGAGAGAGAGAGAGAGAGAGAGAGAGAGAGAGAGAGAGAGAGAGAGAGAGAGAGAGAGAGAGAGAGAGATATATATATATATATATATATATCCCTGGAGCGGGAACATGCGGTGTCCACGGGGACTCTGGAGGCCTTCCGTGGGCGCTGGTCACCGCGTGGGGTTCAGTGTATTGTGAACAATGATTGTATTGTTGTACTATAATGGTTGTATATAGTGCCATTTTTGATTATGGTTTGATGTGTTGTATTATATGATTGTGTCAATAAAGTTTTTGAAACTAAAAAAAAAAAAAAAGAGAGAGAGAGAGAGATATTTATATATATATATATATCCCTGGAGCGGGAACATGCGGTGTCCACGGGGACTCTGGAGGCCTTCCGTGGGCGCTGGTCACCGCGTGGGGTTCAGTGTATTGTGAACAATGATTGTATTGTTGTACTATAATGGTTGTATATAGTGCCATTTTTGATTATGGTTTGATGTGTTGTATTATATGATTGTGTCAATAAAGTTTTTGAAACTAAAAAAAAAGAGAGAGAGAGGGGTGGTTGGTGAAAATTAGAGTTAGATTGAGAGAGAAACCAGGAGCAACAGCAGTTGTCGTGAACAAGGACACAGTGGAAGGAAACATGTCCTGAACCACGGTCACTCAGAGGGCGAGTCTCTGATGTCTCAAAGAACAGACTGTGACTGTCAACTTTGCTACGTGTTGTTTCTTTGTATTGGATGCAACTTATGTCATAAATCTTCTCCATATAAACAATAGACCAGTACCCACAGTGATTGTTGTAGTCGCAGACAAGTCTCCTGAAACAGGTTACATAGGATATAATGTTGCACTTGGAGCGTACTGTCGGATAATGGGAGGTTGTGCTGTTTGATGGAAGAATGAGCAAAACAGAACATTTCACGTGGTGAGAAGCCGGTAAATGTCGGTGTGTGGAGAGGTCCAGGTGTACAAAGCTCATCCACAAACGGAATAAGGAATTATCAAGTCAACTTGAACAATGTCTATTATTGTCATGGGGTTTGGTGGAAAAAAAAACAAGGAAGCATCACTGATATTCCACAGTGTTTCAGTGAGACCACATTTGAAGTTTAGGGGATTATTTTTGGTCTCTGTACCTAAGGTAGGAAATACTTGCTTTGGAGTGCAAAGAAAATTGGACTGAACCTACTGGAATTTAGAGAGGTTTTATTGAGGATTTGTAGAGGGACTGAAGGTGGAAAATAGTAAGATTAAACGAGAACTTACCAAGTTTGAAGTTTGATCTGTATTTTACGAGGAGTCGCGGTGAGGGATTTCGTGAAGAACCCGCCAGCACGCTTGCGCAGCATCCTTCAAAGCAGCGGTGTGGAATCACAGAACCAACCATGACTGAAAATAGTAAGATGAAAACCGTAGAACTACCTGTTTGACCTGATGATAGAGGGTGGGAGCGGTGGGCACGAAATCCCTCACCGCGACTCCTCGTAAAATACAGATCAAACTTCAAACTTGGTAAGTTCTCGTTTAATCTTACTATTTTACTTCGGAGTCACGTGAGTGACTTCGTGAAGATTTCAAAGCTCTGTGATTTCACGCCCTGAACAACGTCCATGCTTATCACACTGCCGCCATTCTGATGGAGTAAGACTGTTAATGGAGTTCAGTTGACAGCGGCTGAAAAATCAACACAATTTATTAATCAACTAAACAACAACCCCTAATTCGGGGCCAGACATTTACTGAGCGGTACCCAGGATAGCTTCTGCGAATGTCGCAGGAACGGCCAGAGACTTGTTATAGAACCGTTGAAAGGTTTTTCCCCCACTGGCCCAGCCCGCAGTGGCGAAAATGTGGTCCATGGGCACCTTCATGGCTCTCGCTGCAGCCCTGGTGGAATAAGACTTAAAAACGTTAGTAGCAACTCCTGTTTTAATAACTCTTTACCAAAGAATTTTATTTGACCAGGGTTGGCCACCATGGTGTCCAGTCGCAGTTTTTGTAACATCTGGGCTCGTTGGGCTGTCGCCAGTGCCATGAGCATCACCACCTTAAGGGTGAGCTGTTTCAAATGGTAGCTCATCTATTGGAGCCCAGCTCCTCAGTAGGGTCAGCATGATCCCCACATCCCACGTTACTGTATATCTGGGTCGTGGAGGGATTGGTATTGAATACTCCCCTCATTAGTTTAGACACCAGGTGGTGGGAGCTGATACTTATATCCAGGTATGAATACAGCGTACTCCTGTCGCTGTTGATGGCACTGTAGCTGAGGCCTGCATCAAAATGGAGGCCTGCTAGAAACTCCAACACATCCAGTATTGTTGCCGAGTTGGAGGACTTGTTCCGGGCACAGAAACCTCCCACTTTCTGATTTGAGTGAGATATTGTTTGCGGGTGGATTCCCGATACGATGCTGCAATAAGGTTCATGGCTCTTGACGAGATGCCTGCCCGGTTGAGTGGTCTTTTCAGAACCTGCAAGCCAACAAGTTTAATGACCATGGCAAGGATGACTGACCCCCCCCCCGTAATGGAGTGAGTAATCAATTTGGGATGTTTCCCAATCGCCATCCATGGTTGTTGTACATTTCTACAACCATCGGGTACCATGGTTGTGTAGGCCAGTCGGGAATGATCAATATGTCAGTTGCAGAGTCTAGTTTAATTTTCTGCAATACCCGACTGGTGAGGCAGCATGGGGGAATCGCGTAGCAACCCATTTCCCCCAATGGATAAAAATGCATCCAATGCTATTACCCCAGGGTCTGGTTCCCACAACACATACGTTGGTATTCGATGGTTCAGCCTGGACGCAAATAGGTCAATATCTGGTGTCCCCAATTTGAGCTATAATATCTCCAAAATCTGGGGGTTCAACATCCACTCAATGTTGTCATTGAAGACACGTGACCTGGTGTCCGCCACTGAATTAAGCTTCCCAGGCAAATAGGTCGCAGTAATCCAAATATTTCTTTCAATGCACCAGTGCCAAATTGTATTAGCCAATTCATTGCAAACTAGCGACCTGATACTACCCATATGATTGATGTAAACCATTATTGTAGCATTATCTATTCGAAAGCGGACATGCTGCGCAAGCGTGCTGGCGGGTTCTTCACGAAGTCACTCACGTGACTCCGAAGTAAAATCAGAGGCTGTTTCCTCAGTCTTGGACAGTCTAGAAATGATGTGAAGTCAACATGCTGTCAACGATGAGGGTTTGGAAGAAGGGAAATTTCCTTCTTGTGAAGAAGGATAGGAATCTTTGAATATTCTCCCTTAGAGAAATGTGCACACTGAGAATTCACAGACTGCCGTTATTATATTGTCGGAGTGCCTCAGTAGATGAAGCTGTCAGAATGTGGTTTAAAACAACTCTTCAGCGAAACTCTTTTAGATGTAACTTTCTGGTCATCATTGGTCTGACCTGTGTGTGATTCTTAAGTTCTCTTCAAAATGTTTGTCCATTTATAAGAATGTCCTTAAAGGTTACCAAGAAAGAAGTATTGATATCATAAAACAAGGCCAAAATTAACACAGCTCAGGTATAAGAAAGAAAATATATTTATCTGGTCTCCCAGCAACTGGTTTTGGCACCCAATCCCAGTTTTATTATCCATGCTCATGTCACTAAATGGAGATGACCGCAGCTCAGGTGTTAGAGAGAAAAACAAACATATCTGATCTCAGAAGTGTTACATCAAACCATGATATGCAAATCCTCTGGCCTACAATAATCTGAGATCTATCTTTGTTTTAGTAAACCAGCTCAACTTCTGAAAAGTGCTGCTGTTGTCATACAATTTTGACAATGGAACAGTATTGTAAAGATAGCAAGCAAATACAGCTTGAAAAAAATTACATTTAACTAATTTCAGTCACCTCCACTGCCGTGGGTCACTTTCCCTCTCTCCCGATCTCCACCCAACATTCTCTACAATTAAAAACTTGTTCAGTCTCTAACATTTTTCAGTTCCAATGAAAATGTACCTTTAATGTAAACTCCGACTTTCCTGCTGGTGATGTTGTGTGGCCTGCTGTGAATTAAACAAATTTTAAGTCTGCATTTCCAGCATTTGAAGAGCCAATTTGCTCTATTTTAATAAACAGCTTCTCCAGGATCAAAACAAACTACTGGAGAACTCAACAGGTCAGGCATCATCCATGGAGGCAAAGGTATAGTCGATGTTTTCAGGTTAAAGCCTGCCTCAGCACTCCAAGACTTGGCCAAAGTCTTCCTCTGGTCAGCATTATGAGTGCTTCCGTCTCTAGTGACATCCAGAGGGCTAACACTGGACCAGTTCCCTTCGCCTTCGACATCTTTACCCTTCCTATCAACAATTTATTTGTGTGGTCCATTGTTGTAGAGGAACAGGTCTAAATCTTGTAATCTCGCCCCTGTCTTCACCGAGAACCAGTCTAACCTGTGACAAACATCACAACCTGAAAACTGTATTGACAAATCCAGTCCAGCTAATGACCAGATAGGCTGTTCCCAATCATCAGTTGTCCACAGTGTGGGCAAGTGTCGCTTCCCCTCCAATAATCTACTTGCCCACACTCAGTGTCGGAATGGAGAGAATGCAGGAACGGGGTACTGATTGGGGATGATCAGCCATGATCACATTGAATGGCGGCGTTGGCTCGAAGGGCCGAATGGCCTACTCCTGCACCTATTGTCTATTGTCTATTCACCAAGATCACTCGCCTCTGAACCACATCACAGCCTTGGTCCAAACACGGAGCAAAGAGCTGCATTCCGGAGGTGAGGCCAGAGTGAGGCTCCTTGACGACAAGGCAGCATTTGACTGCGTGCAGCATTGAGGGGGACCCGGTCATTCTGAGACAAGGACCATCAAGGAGAGAATACGTCAATGGTTGGATACATTCCCCACACAAAGTACAATGGCTGTGGTTCAACATCCCAGCCCCAGGTCTTCACTGCAGGAGTTCCTTGGGGCATACATAGAAACATAGAAAATAGGTGAGGGAGGAGGCCATTCGGCCCTTTGAGCCAGCACCGCCATTCATTGTGACCATGGCTGATCGTCCCCAATCAATGACCCGTGTCTGACTTTTCCCATATCCCTTGATTCCACTAGCCCCAAGAGCTCTATCTATCTCTCTCTTAATTCCATCCAGTGATTTGGTCTCCACTGCCCTCTGTGGCAGGGAATTCCACAAATTCACAACTTTCTGGGTGAAAACGTTTTTTCTCACCTCAGTCTTAAATGGCCTCCCCTTTATTCGAAGACTGAGGCACCTGGTTCTGGACTCGCCCAACATTGGGAATTTTTTTCCTGCATCTAGCTTGTCCAGTCCTTTTATAATTTTATATGTTTCTATAAGATTCCCCCTCATCCTTCTAGACTCCAGTGAATACAAGCCTAATCTTTTCAATCTTTTCTCATATGACAGTCCCGTCATCCCAGGGATCAATCTCGTGAACCTACGCTGCACTGCCTCAATCACAAGGATGTCCTTCCTCAAATTAGGAAACCAAAAATGATGGGAAGTGTCCCAGACACAACCATCATCAGCTGATTCATCAATGACCTTCCGTCCATCAGAAGGTCAGAAGTGGGGACGTTCCCTGAAGATTGCACAATGTTCAGCTCCATTCACCACTCTTTACAAACTGAAGCAGTTCATCCAGCAAAAACATTCAGGCCTGGGCCAATTGACCTGAAAACCTACTGGACCAGCCGCATTGAGTTCTTAGATAATTGGCAAATGAATCAGCGGTGACAGGAGAAATCAATTTTTCTCAGGATGATGTAATTATTAGAAACTTATAGACTGAAAGGCTGGTGGAAGCAGAGTCAACAATAACTTTCAAAGGATTTGGAAAAATGTGTGAAGGAACAATTTCCAGTAGTTTGGGGAAAGAGCAGGAGAATTGTGCTAAATGGATCACACGAACAAAGAGATGGCACAGATAGGATGGGGCAAATGGCCTCCTGCTGTGCAGTATCATTGTATCATTCCACGATTCCACCAGCGGTTGACGATGAAGCTGAAAGTACAATGGGTCCAAGTGACCACTTACTCTGCCTTTAGTGTGAAGTGATTGGGGATCAAGAGAAAATCCAGGGTAAGAAAGGGCCATTTGGTTCATCAGTCTCATCCCAGAGTGAATATACCTGTGAATGAGGTGGGCTGTGTAAATAATCTGTTATTTCTGAATATTACCTGTGAGGTGCATTGCGGGAAGACTAACATGGGTAGGACCTACGCAGAGAATGGTAGGGCTCTAGGGGGTGTTGTAGAGCAGAGGAATCTAGGAGTGCAGTTGCATGGTTCATTGAAGTGGAGTCGCAGTTAGATAGCATGGTCAAAATGGCTTTTGTCCCAAACGCCTTTTTGACCATGTTGGGAGGTCATGTTGCAGTTGTATAAGATGTTGTTGAGACTGCATTTTGAGTATTGTGGTTAGTTCTGGGTATCGTGTTATAGGAAAGATGCTGTCAAGCTGGGAAGGATAGAGAAGATTTACGAGAACTAGAGGGTCTGAGCTGTCGGGAGAAATTGAATGGGCTGGGACTCTATTCCCTGGAGCGTAGGAGGATGTGGGTGATCTTATAGAGGGTGTATAAAATCACAAGAGGAATAGAGCGGGTAGTGCACACAATCTCTTGCCCTGATTAGGCGCATTAATGACCAGAGGACCTGGGTTTAAGGTGAAGGGGAAAAGGTTTAATAGGAATCTGAGGGGTAACTTTTTCACATAAAGGGTGGTGGGTGTATGGAACACTCTGCCAGAAGAGGTTGTCAGGGACTATCCCAACTACCTCCAAGATGCCTGAATTACACGTATATAAGGATGCAACAGCATTGGAAACCTCATCGACACAGAGAGCTGGGAGAGAGAGAGAGGTGGGAACGGCAGCAGGACATGCCCACCTTCACTGTGAAACTCGACACTAATGGTGAATTGTTTTCTTGTGTTTCAGGTTCGAGGAAGGAAACATGATGCTGTTGTGGGTTTTGGTGCTGACCGCACTGCTTGCCAGTGATGTGACAGTTAAGTTCCATTGATTCAAGGAGCGTTAGAAATATATTGGTGTGAGAAATGAATGCACAGGCACTGTGTTGGGACTGTGGAACATGGGAATTTGTGGACATTGGGACTGGTCGGGATGAGGTAAGACATGTCTCTTGTGTGGGATACTCATCTCAGAGCTGCTGAATTAGGTGAGTTGGAGACTCTCCTCCACATCAGGAGACAGAGATTTCTTCACGGTGACAGGAAGAGATGCAGGAAGAGGGATATGTCTCTGTCAGGAACCCAGAGGATACAGAAGAGAAAGTTCTGCAGGCACTGGTCCAATGCAACGGGTGCAGTGTACTTGCCCGCTGTGAGGGTGAGGATGGAGGCTTGAGGGAGGATGGCCAGAGTGCTGGCAATGGTACAGCGAGAGTGAGTCCTGGGGAAGGGGAGTGAAATGGGCAGAGAAAGGTTGGAGTTACGAGAGATTTGATAATCAGACTGACGCGCTTAAGATGCAAAAACATTGCAGTTGCTGGAAATCTGGATGGATACTTTTGTTTATTTCAATGAGATGGTCTCTACATTCTGATATAATAAGTTTGATTACAGTCTGTTTAATGACAAATGGCAATACCCGTCCCAGGAATCAATCTAGGGAGCCTTCATTTCACTTCCCCAATAACATGGACATTTCAGAGCCTTTTTGGAGGTTGTAACTTTGAATAGCCTGATGGTTGTAGGGAAGAAGCTGCTCCTAAACTTGGATGTTATGGTTTTCAGGCTCCTATACCTTTTTCTCGATGGCAGGAGTGAGAGTGTGGCCAAGGTGGAGTGGGTCTCTGATGATGCTGGCAGCATTTTGAGGCAGTGACTTTTGTACATCCCTTCACTAGTGGGGAGGGCAGTACCTGTGGCCAGTGTTCACCACTTTTTGCAATCTTCATCATTTCTGGGCTTTCGAGTTGCCGAACCAGGCCGTAATGCAACGGTTAATTTGCTCTCCACTTGAGCATTCTTCCTGAGGTCAGGAGTCCAGATCTGTGAGCGATAATCCAGGTGCAGTCTCCACTGGACCCGATGTATCTGCAGTAAGACGTCTTTACTCATCCACATAAATCCTCTGACAAAAAGGTGAACAGCTTGGCATCAGCAGCAGTCTTGATGCACGTCTCCCGGTCCCTTCATCCAAATCACTGGTTGTTTGTAAACTGATGGGTCTGATCCCTGCGACACACTCCAGACACTTCATGGTCACCACTCTCCACACCTTGGGATGCAGGACATCAGTTCCTGAGGATTTATTGCCATTCAACACCATTATTTCTCCAATAGTTGTATTTAGCAGAAGCTCATTTCTCTCATCTTCTCCTTCTTGCTGCATCTGTTGACCTCCGTTCATTTGAGTTTTTCTGGTGGGGGGGGGGGGGGGCGGGGTCTTCCAGAGGGACATTCAAAAACACTTTCTCAATCTGCAATGGAATCTGATATTTATTTAATTTTCAATATAGATATTGATTTAATTTTCCCCGCAAGATTAGTCTCAAATTCCACTTGCATTTTCCCTTGCATTTTCCCTATCAAAACCTTGGTTTATTTAGAATTAATTTTGTTTTTATTTGTCCAGGTAGCTGAAGAGTATTTTGAATTGTGAACAATTCACACCATACTGCTCTTTTGGAAATAATAAACCTTTTCTTCAGATCTTTTCGTTTAAACGATGGGCAGGGTTGGACCACACTTTCTTCTGTAGTTTATGTATCTTAAATGGCTCAATATCTGTTATGAACAGTGGGTTAGCAGTTGGTTTAAATCTGAATTCACTTTAACTTTATGGCATTTCTTATCGGAGCAGTTTACATCACTGCCCCCTCCCCGAGCCAATCATAAGCCCCCCTTGTCTGCAACGTTTCTGTGCTACTAATAGCAGGGGCCGTGGGTGGTCTGCCCACCTATTACTCTTGTTTTCGTCAACTCACTCAGACACTGTTAGACATTGTTTGGGAACATCTACTCAAACACTGCTGTGTTTTGTTCCCCAACGCATCCTTTCCCATGCACTGATCGCAGGTGCGAGGAGATAAACTTGTTTTCACATTTTGGCTGAAATTGTCAGTGTGACCCTTACACTACACTGACAGGGCCGATCGATTCCTTGGGACCGGAGGAGACTCAGCAAGACCTTGAAAAGCGCGGCTTAGTCAAAGGGCACTGTGATGAAAACTGGTTTTATTATCATTCCTTAAGTTTTTGTTACCGGCTTTTCCCTCACAAAGAGACATGGTCAGATGCTGAGTTAAGCCCCTGTCCCACTTAGGAGACCTAAACAGCAACCTCTGGTGACCTTGCCCGCCACCCAAAAAAAATCAAGGTCGAGGTGACCTGCAACCTCCTACCACCTCCCACGCGTGTGTTGAAAACCTTCCACGACTATGAAGAAAACCGACTTCGATTAGACCTACGACTAAAAAATTATCGATTTTTAAAACAGAAACCTATTTTTAGTCGAGGCCGGTTTTAATCATTATGAAAAAATAGCAGCAACCTGGATGAAGCCTCGACCACACGGAAACCACTTTCGACCATTAGGGAGAGTGACCAAAACCTCCGGTGACCTCATGGAAACCTTGGGTGGCGGGCAAGGTCACCAGAGGTTGCTGTTTAGGTCTCCTAAGTGGGACAGGGGCTGTATGTCGCTGAAACCAATGGTTGCTCTGGGACGCCTGGGGAACATTGCTCTCTGCTGGTTCATTCCAATGAACTCACAACACAGCCTCTCGTTGAATCGCCTGCGATGAGTCCCTGTGTTCCAGGGTGCGCTTCACTGCAGCCGTGGGCTCCGGTTTCTATCGCTCGGACCAGTGGGTGAAATATTGGGGATTTGGGGGAAACTCCACATCCAGGAGTTAACACAGAGCTGGGGTTGACATCAGAGAGATTTAAGAACAAGAACTCTGATTCAAGTGGACAAAGTTGACCCATTTCCAATATCAATTCTGATTATTATTTGGAGGCATGTGAGAGGATGAAACATATTAATTCAGATAAAATATTTTGATATTAAACTATTTTAAAGACATTCTGCAATCAGCAACAAAATTACGGACATCTGGCTACCGTGACCTCGAGTGATCACAACACATTCATTACCAATGTGATTGTTGCAGTGAGCAAAGAGAACCCTTATGCTTGGATTGGCCTAAACGGCAGATGCCAGGTAAGTTAACAATGACACGTTCACATGTCCTGTGAACAAAACCAGCCAGCATTTCCCTTCATTCTTCACGATCCTCTCTGCAGTCGAATTACTGTTAATCCTTCTCCTGAAACTGAATTATTTTTGTTCCCAAATGTGAAAATGGATCAAGGCTGGCGTGCAGAGCGATGTCACAGAGCAGCTGTGAAGGAATCTGACAATGAGAATTTAGTGATTTGGGGATATAAAAATGAAATAAATCACGTGAGTTCTCTAAAGATGAAAAGAAGACAGTTAAGGCCAATCCTTACAATTAAATTATCAGTGTTTTTTTGTAACTGATATTTAATGGAACATATCCAATTACCCTTGAAGATAGTTGGCCAAAACAATGATAGCATTGCAGACTTTGTTCCAGGATTTAGTTCCATAATTTTTTACAACAGAGAAGTCCGTTAAGACCATTGAGCACACCAGCTCCCAGTACAATCCCATCATCCCATCCATTCAGTCATTTCATTGTAACCTCCCATAAACTGGAACACTTGCTGGAAAACCGCATGGTCACAGGGAGAACGTGCAGACTCACACGGATAACACTGAACGTCTCTGTCCTTCTCTGGGAGATCCTACTTTGTATTTGTGTTCAATGATCATCTATTCCTCATTTTATGAGACCATTACTCCTTTTCTTTGACCTTTACTCACAGATCCTGTCACTTTCATCCCAAAAATACTGTTACTTCCATGAGATTCCCCACCCTGCCAGTCCATAGTTTAAACTTCCATCCACTGCCCCACTTGTCCCGGCTGCTCGTATTCTGCTCTCACTCCGGCTCAGGTACAGCTCCTCCCTGTACTGTGAAGTGGCAGCTTACTCAGCTTTCCAACAGCAATGTCCATTGTTTATACCCACAGGAAGGGACTTTCACACGGATTGATGGATCTTCATGTAGTTACCAACATTGGGCTGCTGGTCAACCTGACAATTATAAAGGCATCGAACTCAGTCACAGAAATGTTATTTTGTTGGAGGTTAATTTCAGACACAGCATTGAACAGGAGGTGATCTCAACAGACCTGCTGTTACACAGAGGTAGTGAACCAACCCCATGGGTCCTGTGCTCTGCATAACTGGAATAACTGCCCAGCAGTGAGAGGAGGATATATGGGATGTAATGCAGGAGTCAGGGGAACAGACACAGAGTGTAACTGCAGGAGGAATGTACAAGGGGGTAACACTGGAGTTAGAGGAAGGTACAGTGTGACACGACATATAAAGAAAGAACTGAACACAGACAGCAAAGTGAAAGGAATGTCTTGTGATTCATTTCAAAATGAATTAAACACAGAAACATTATGCTCAACCTCTGTGTATTCTGGTTATACATGCTGTACTGTGAACCGTTCCATGTCACTGTTTGATACAAGCCTGACAGGCAGTGGAGCAGTGAACTGATCACAAAACAGAGCAGCAGAGAAGATTCAACGGGCTGAGGATTGTTCTCCACAAGAGAGGAGATTGAGGGGTGACCAACCTGGGGCCGATGTCACTGTGAAGGATTTATGGGGGGATGTCGAGAGATGTTTCCTTGAGTGTGGAACCAGATTTACCGGTCATAAATGTAAAATAGCCACCGATAAATCAAAGAGAGAAGAGGGGAAATCTTCTTGACTTGGACGTGGCGGGCAGGTGGAGCTCAGGAGCATGTAATGGAGGCAGAGAGCACAGATGTACTTAAGAGAGAGGTAGATGGAGAAAGGAACAGACGGATGTGTTGATGGGGTCAGATGAAGGGAGGGGGGAGGCTGGTGTGGAGCAGCAGCAGTAGCACGGATCCATGGGCCGAGTGGTCTGTTTCTGTGCTCCACGTGCAAGGGAACATCCTAATTCTACAAACTCTGGGTGTAACGCTACAGATATCAGAATGTGCACTGGTGTAAAATCCCCAGATTTACTCATGACATCGGTTGTAGAAGTTCCAGCTCATGAGTTTACAGATTCTGCTCCCATTTTGTGAGATCCATGGAATGGGGAGAGCTGGGTTTATCTCTGACAGCACAGGCGTGTTGTCCAGCCCACACAGGGAGTTCCAGCCCAGGGTGAGCCTAGACACTTCAGTCTGGGACAGTCCAAACCCCCGTGAATATTGGGGGCTTCAGGTTTCAGCAACACACACTCTGACTGCACCTGGTACCTCCGCAGGAAGTGACTCCCTTTATTTACAAGTGGGGTTGCCAACTATCCTGTATTAGCCGGGACATCCCATATTTTGGGCTGAATTGGTTTGTCCCGTATGGGACCGCCCTTATCCCGTATTTGAACAGTCCGAAGTTGCCCATCAGGGCACCATTCTAGCAGCCGTGGGGACCGCCAGTGATGCCAAGAGGACACTCAGGTTGGAAGTAACCAAGGAGCCGTGCAATGGCTGCTCGGCAACGACGCCGTCGCCAGTCTCCAGCTGACTGACGGCCATGGCCAACCCTGGGTCGCTGTCCCGACCGCTGTCCCGATCGGCAACCAAAGCCGTGCTGTGTGCCAGCTGCACTGTGGGTAATGTAGTCAGGATCTATGTATCCGTGTATCTGCGAACGGCATGTTGGCCTTGATAACAAGAGGAGTCGAGTATTGGAGCAAAGAGGTCCTGCAGTTGTACAGGGCCCTAGTGAGACCACCTGAAGTATTGTGTGCAGTTTTGGTCCCCTAATTTGAGGATGGACATTCTTGCTATTGAGGGAGTGCAGCGTAGGTTTACATGGTTAATTCCAGGGATGGCGGGACTGCAATATGCTGAGAGAATGGAGCGGCTGGGCATGTACACTCTAAAATTTAGAAGGATGAGAGGGGATCTTATTGAAACATATAAAATTGATAAGGGTTTGGACACGCTAGAGGCAGGAAACATGTTCCTGATGTTGGGAGAGTCCAGAACCAGGGATCATAGTTTAAGAATAAGGGGTAAGCCATTTAGAACGGAGACGAGAAAACACTTTTGTACTTTATGCCGTCGGGAATTTGTCCCTTATTTTGACCTTTTCACCCTTATTTGGGAACGAGAAAGTTGGCAACCCTATTTACAAGGCAAACTCACCGATCAAGAGTCAGGGAACATTAATGGCTCACAGACTCTGACTCAAACAGATGGCACATTTAGACCAAATCTAAATGTTTTCTCTCCACAAATGGTGCCTGACCTATTGAGTATTTCCAGCAGTTATTTCAGATTTGCAGCATTTTGCTTGTGGACTAACAAGTAAATGCTTTTCTCTTTTCCTGCTTCAAAATGTGGGAAGTTGGAATGATGCACCATGTCACGCACAAAGGAATTTTGTTTGTTCTTGAGACTGCACAGCGATTAGAAGACTCCAGAATCATCCACACATCCTTTCCAGCAGTGGATCCAATGCTTTGATTTCTGTGTAGCCGCTCTCACTGTCTGTGGTGACTGTACTCACTTAGCTTCTCAGCCAATAATAAAGAGAACTGCATCATGAGCTGTGTGTTTGGTGCTGTGTGAGTCCAGTTTCTCGCAGCCTTCCTGTCCCACTGTAGCTTCCTCCCCACCTCTGCACTCAGTGCTGCGCTGAGGAGAAGGCGGCACAGACTTTGTAAAATGAACTCTTGTCCTTCGGCCGCACCTGGTGAGTCGGTTCCCGGACACCGCATCTGGGAGAGAAATAAAGGCCGTGGAGAGGATACGTGGGGAGTTAGTGGAATAGAGTCATAGAGCGTGGAATCAGGCCCTTCGGCCCAACTTGCCCATGTCGACCAACTTGCCTCATCTACACTAGTCCCACCGGTCTGCATTTGGCTCAGATCCCTTTAAACCTATCCAATCCATGAACCGGCCTAAATATTTCTTAAACGTTGTGATAGTACCTGCCTCAACTACCTGCTCTGGCAGCTCATTCCATACACCTTTCAACCTTTGAGTAAAAAATATATCTCTCAGGTTCCTATTAAATCTTTCCCCACCTCAGCTTAAACATATATCCTCTGGTTCTCGATTCCCAAACTCTGGGCAAGGGACTCGACTTCCCAACTTCTATACTCAATGCTCTGACAGAAGAGCAATGTGCCGAAAAACATGTTGACAACTATATCTACGTGTGATGCCACTTTTAAGGAACTATGTACCTGCAGTCCTAGATCCCTCTGCTCTGCAGCACTCCCCAGAGCCGACATCTCCCCTCCACATGTGCCTCAGGGTTCAGTGCTGGGCCCATTGCGGTTTGTCATCTATGTCAATGATTTGGATGGGAACGTACACGGCATGGTTAGCACCTTTCACCCCGCCAGCCTGCACATCCAACATATCATTGTCCGCCATTTCCACAATCTGCAACATTATTCCCCTAGTAGTCAAATCTTCACATCCCCACTCCTTTCCACTTTCTATAGATCAAAGAGTCAAAGAGTCAAAAGAGTTTATTGTCATATGTCCCTGACAGGACAATGAAATTCTTTTTTTGCATAGCGCAACAGAACATAGTATGCATTGACTACAATTATATACGTAAATACACACATGAATTAATAAATTAATAAAGTGCAAATAACAGATGGAGGGGTATTAATGTTCAGAGTTTTGTCCGAGCCAAGTTTAATAGTGTGATGGCTGTGGGGAAGTAGCTATTCCTGAACCGGGTTGTTGCAGTTCTCAGGCTCCTGTACCTACCCGAAGGTAGCAGGGAGATGAGTGTGTGGCCAGGGTGGTGTGGGTCCTTGATGATGCTGCCAGCCTTTTTGAGGCAGCGACTGTGGTAGATCCCCTCAATGGAAGGAAGGTCAGAGCCGATGATGGACTGGACAGTGTTTACTACTTTTTGTAGTCTTTTCCTCTCCAGGGCACTCAAGTTGCCGAACCAAGCCACGATGCAACCGGTCAGCAAGCTCTCTACTGTGCACCTGTAGAAGTTAGAGAGAGTCCTCCTTGACAGACTGACTCTCCGTAATCTTCTCATGAAGTAGAGGCGCTGATGAGCTTTCTTAATAATTGCATCAGTGTTCTTGGACCAGGAAAGATCTTCACAGATGTGCACGCCCAGGAATTTGAAAACTCTTGACACTTTCAACCAACGACCCGTTGATATAAACAGGACGGTGGGTCCCCATCCAACTCATTCCAAAGTCCACAATCAGTTCCTTGGTTTTGCTGGTGTTGAGGGCCACGTTGTTGTGCTGGCACCATATGGACAGTCGCTCGAT
This sequence comes from Okamejei kenojei, assembly GCA_035221665.1. Lineage (NCBI taxonomy): Eukaryota > Metazoa > Chordata > Chondrichthyes > Rajiformes > Rajidae > Okamejei > Okamejei kenojei. The sequence continues at coordinate 35,289,432 of CM069151.1, read as the reverse complement.
CTCTCTTCTATACTCTGGCTCATCCCCATCAGTGATACGTCCCACAACAGTGGTGTCATCAGCGAACCTGATGATGGAGTTTGCACTATGACCGGCTACGCAGTCATGAGTATAGAGTGAGTACAGCAGGGGGCTGAGCATGCAGCCTTGAGGTGCTCCCGTGCTGATTGTTATTAAGTCTGACACATTTCCACCAATATGAACAGACTGTGGTCTGTGAATGAGGAAGTCGAGGATCCAATTGCAGAGGGATGCGCAGAGACCCAGTTCTGTGAGTTTGGTAACCAGCTTGGAGGGGATGATTGTGTTAAATGCCGAGCTGTAGTCAATGAATAACAGCCTGACATATGAGTTTTTGTTGTCCAAGTGGTCCAGAGCGGAGTGGAGGGCCAGCGAGATCGCGTCCACCGTTGATCTGTTGTGGCAGTAAGCGGACTGCAGTGGGTCCAGGTTTTTGTCGAGGTAGGAGTTGATTTGCGCCATGATCAACCTCTCGAAGTACTTCATCACCACAGGTGTTAGTGCCACAGGTCGATAGTCATTGACGCACGTCACCTTGCTCTTCTTGGGCACCGGTATTATTGATGCTCTTTTGAAGCAGGTGGGAACCTCAGACCTCAGAAGTGACAGGTTGAAAATATCCGTAAAAACTCCAACCAGTTGGTCCACACAAGTTTTTAGAACACGACCAGGTATGCCATCAGGTCCAGACGCTTTTCGAGGGTTCACCCCTCTGAAGGATTTCCTGACGTCAGCCTCTGTGACTGAGACTGAAATACCATCACAGCAAATGGGGGCTCAGGAAGGCACATCGGTGTTTTCCCTATCAAAGCGTGTGTAAAATGCATTGAGCTCATCAGGGAGTGATGTATCGCCGACATCCGAGCTGCCTCCTGGTTTCGCCTTGTGGGAGGTGATTACATTCAGTCCCCGCCACAGCTGCCGAACATCTGTCTCATCCTCCAGCTTTGAGCAGAACTCCCTTTTGGCCTTTTTGATGGCCTTACCAAGGTCGTATCTGGACTTCGTGTAGACCACTGTATCATAAGACATGAATGCCCGGTGTCTGGTCTTCAGAAGAGTGTGGATCTCGCAGTTCATCCAAGGTTTCTGATTGGGAAACACTCAGAAGGTTTTTGTAGGGATGCAGTCCTCCACACATTTCTTAATGAAGTCTGTAACGAATGTGGCGTATTTATTCAAGTCCGTTGCTGAGTCCTTGAACATTGCCCAGTCTTCCAAACAGTCCTGGAGTTGTTCCTCTGCCCCCCCCCCCCCCCCGACAAGCTCTGTACTGCCCTCACCTCTGGGGGTGCGCTCTAATTGCTGTCTGTAGGCAGGGAGAAGCAGCACCGCAGTATGATCGGATTTACCGAAGTGAGGGCGAGGGATAGAGCGGTAAGCATTCTTGATGGTGGTGTAGCAGTGGTCGAGGGTGTTTGGTCCTCTGGTGCAGCAGGAGACATGTTGGTGGAAGTTGGGGAGTGATTTCTTTAGGTTTGCCTTATTGAAGTCCCCAGCAATGGTGGTAAATGCCTCGGGGTAAGACGTCTGGTGTTTGTTGACCACGGCATGCAGCTCCTCCAGTGCCAGACGGACGTCTGCCTGGGGTGGGATGTAGACCGCAATCAGGATGATGGAGGTGAATTCCCTCAGAAGGTAGAAGTGACGGCACTTCACCGCCAGATGTTCGAGGTGTGGAGAGCAGGAGTTGGACAGGACTGCTACTTCTGAGCACCATGCAGAGTTGACCATGAGGCAGACGCCCCCTCCTCTCCCTTTCCCCGATGTCAGTGTACGGTCCATGCAGTGGATGGAGAACCCTTCAGGCTGGATCGCTGAGTCTGGGGAGCTGGGGGTGAGCCATGTCTCTGTGAAACAGAACACAGAGCATTCCCTCAGCTCCCTTTGATAGAGCAGCCTTGCCCTTAAGTCCACTTTATTTTCAAGGGACTGTACATTGGCCGGTAGGATAGTAGGGAGAGGGGGCCGAAGTCCCCTGGGCTTCAGTTGACCTGAAGTCCTGCCCACCGGCCACGTTTCCGGACACAATGGAGGCTTCCCCTTTGTTTCCAGGTACTGTGTTTCCTGTACCTGCTGTTTCTGCGGACCAGCGCTGGAACGGGAATTCCTTCACAGACGGCAGCTCCAGCTCTGTAACGAACGGGGGTTCCCTCAGAGTCAGCAGCTCCAGCTTCATTTTTTCTGGGATATCCAGCCCGCCGGCTCCGGAGGTCATCCCGGGGTTTCCAGGTGCCGTACCTGGGATCCTCAGTCGGGTCGGGAGTTTCACAGCCAGCGTGGGAAAATTTAAAGTCCGGGGCTCCTGCAGCTGCGAAATTTCCAGCGCTTTCAGCTGCCCAAGCAGCCTGTCTGAGACGGCACCCATTACTGCCGTTTCCCTGATGCAGGTGAGTTGATAGAAGTTGTAGGTAATTCTTTTCTGTTCTGGTGCTCCGCAAAAGTCGCCGCAGGCAGGCGCCATCTTAAGTGGTCTGCGATATTTGCGGAGTGAGATACCACTCACTCCGCAAATCCTTGATTAACTCATCTCTACTCAATCAAAACACCAATTCCCCAGGTACTTCCCCCTGCTACCGCAGGACATGTAACTCCTGTCCCTACACCTTCCCCTCACCTCCATCCAGGGAACCCAACCGTTCTTCCAGGTGAGACAGGGGTCCACATACAACTCCTCCACTACATTCAGTAGTCCTGACATGGCTCCCTTTACATCTGTGAGACCAGGCATAAACTTGGCCATTGTTTTGTCAAACATTTACAATCAAACAGCCGCGGCCACTTGGACCTCCCGGTTGCCAATGATTTTAACTTCCCTTCCCGCTCCCATAACATCCTTTCTGTCCTGGGCCTCCTCCACTGCCAGAATGAGAGCTGCAAGCAAACTGGATGAACAGCACCCCATTTTCTGCTTGGGAAGCTTGGGAAGGCATGAACATTGAATTCTCCAATTTTAGGTAGCATCCCCTCTTTATTTTCTCCCCCTTCTTTTTCCTGTGCCCACCTCATCCATTTCTCCCATGATCCAGCTTCTCCCACTACAATCAGTGCGCTGAATGGTCCCGACCTGAAACACATTTGTCCATTTTCCTCCACAGATACAGCCTGAGTTCCTCCAGCAATTTGTGTTTTGCTCAAGATACATTCATACTGCTGCAGTCATCCCCTATTACCACAGATCTAACTGTGCTCCTGTGTCTGGTCTTTGTTTGTTTGTTCTTACATTCAGTTCCATTGTGGGCTCTACCTTTCCTTGGTCATCGGTGCTGGCTCTGATTTGTTCTGAACATTTTCATACCTCCAGTTTCCTCCCCCCTGAATTTCAGTCTGAAGAAGGGTTTTGACCCGAAACGTCACCTATTCCTATTCTCCAGAGATGCTGCCTGACCCGCTGAGTTGTTCCAGCATTTTGTGTCTATTGTCAGTGTAAACCACCATGTGCAATTCCTTCCTACTTAGAACCCAATGGTATGAACATTGAATTCTCTAATTTTAGATAATATTCCCTCTTTTGTTTCTCTGCCCTCTCCAACCTGAACTCTCCAACTCCAATCTCTGCCCTACCCAACTGTTATAATCCCATTTTCCAGCACTTGTTGTGTGGACTTCCATATCTTGGCAATTGCAATGATCATCTTGATATTTCTTAACTGCCGCGAGAGTCTCTGCTTCGACCTCCCCTTAAGCAGTGTGTTCCATATACTAAACACCATCTGGGTGAAAATGTTTCTTCCTATCTACCCGTTGCATTCCCATCGTTCTAAAACCCAATTCAGAGACAGAGAGAACAAAGGCGAGGATGAAACCTCCAAAGAGTCGTGTATCTGAACCAGGCAACATTTGTCACTGAATTCTGCACAATCAGTGTAATGGACCCGGTCAAGCTGTGGCTCAGTGTGGGGAACTGGCACAGAACTGGAGATGAGGCCAGAATAGATCAGCCAAGATCATATTGAATTGCTGTGATTTGGATGAAAGAAAATGTCTTTGGTTAGAGGGTTGGTGTTCTTCTCAGAGAACAGTGGAGCTCAGAATGCACAGACTGTCATTATTATATTGTGGGAGCGTCTCAGTAAATGAAGCTGTCGGATTGTTGTGAAATCCCAACTCTTCAGTGAAGCTCCTTTGCGTGGAACTTCTTGGTCATCACTGCTCTGACCATGGTGTGACTCTAAACTCTCACCAAAATGCTTGTCCCTTTATCAAATATTCTCAGTGGTTACTAAGAATTACACAACAATTTCTCAAAACTTTGCACCTGCACATCTCCCAGCAACAGGTTTTGGCAGCAAATCCCAGTTTTATCATCCATGCTCATATCACTAGATGGAAATAACCACAGCTCAGGAGTTGGAGAGAAAAACATCATATCTGATCTCAGAAATGAGTTACACTGAAACATGATATGCAAATCCCCAGGACTTCAACAATCTAGCTACCTTAGTTTTACTAAAACAATTCAGCTTTGGATGAGTGATACTGTTTTTCCTATAATTACTACAATGGAACAGTGTTGTAAAGATAGCTAAAGCAAATACAGCTTGGAAAAAATCTTTTTAAACTAATTTCAGTCACCTCCATTTCCATAGGTCTCTCTCCCTCTCTCCTGCCCTCTACCCACCATTCTCTGCAATGAAAGTTGTATTCAGTACCTGCCTTCTTCCAGTTCCAATGAATATTTACTCCAATGTAAACTATGTCTTTGCCCCAGGTGATGTTGTGTGGTCTGCTGTGTTTTTCCAAAATGGTAATGCTGTATTTCAAGCATCTGCAATATCTTCCTTCCAGTGAAGCACCAACCTTGCTCGATTTTCTGACCAGGAGGAAAGACAAGCTGCTGGAGTACTCAGGAGGTCAGACAGCATCTAAGGAAGCAAAGATATAGTCAATGTTTTGTGTTACACCTCAATCAGGAAAACAACCCAGACCATCCAGTTTCCTCATATCTGGTAACGCTCTTACATAGGCAACATCACAAGTTCACAAATTATAGTAGAATTAGACCAATCTGCCCATCAAGTCTACTCGGCCATTCAATCATGGCTGATCTCTGCCTCCTAATACCATTTTTGTGCCTTCTCTCCATAACCCCTGACACCCATTCTAATCAAGTATTTGTCTCTCTCTGCCTTAAAAATATCCACTAACATGGCCTCCACAGCCCTCTGTGGCAATGAGTTCCACAGAGTAACTACCCTCTGACTAAAGACATCCCTCCTCACCTCCTTTCTAAAAGAGTGCCCTTTACTTCTGAAGCTATGACCTCTGGTGGAAACATCCTTTCCACATCTACTCTATCTATGCCTCTCATTATTCTGTAAGTTTCAATGAGGTCTCCCTTCAACCTTCTAAACACCTGCGGGTAGAGGCCCAGTGCTGTCAACCACTCATCATATGCTAACCCACTCATTCCTGGAATCATTCTTGTAAACCTCCTCTGGACCCCTCCAGACCCAGCACATGGGGCCCAAATTTGCTCACTGTACTCCAATTGCAGCCTAACCAGCGCCTTATAGAGCCTCAGCATTACATCTCTGTTTTTGTATTCCAGTCCTCTTGATATAAATTCCAGCGTTGAATTTTCTTTCTTTACTACTGATTCAACTTGCAAATTAACTTTTTGGGACTCCTGCACCAACACGTCCAAGTCCCTTTGCACCTCCGATTTCTGAATTCTCTCTCCAATTTGAAAATAATCAACGCCTTTATTCTTATTACCAAAATGCATGACACTGGACTTTGCTACATTGAATTTTATCTGCCACTTTTCTGCCCACACTCCTAACCTGTCCAAGTCCTTCTGCAGAGTCCTTGTTTCCTCTACACTGCCTTCGTCCTCCACCTATCTTAGCATTAACTGCAACGTCCTGGTGAATCGTCTCTGTTCCCTCTCGCCTTTCCTACAGTGTGATGACCAAAACCAGTGCACGGTGCTCCAGCTGTGGTCTAACTGATGTTTTCTGCAGCTGTACAGTAAAGCTACACGGGGCCTCTGTACCTCGGTTGTGGGGTGTAAATGCCATTTGCTCGCTCTCTCGGTTCCATCACTTTGTGATGATCATTGTGGACTGATTGGCTGCTGATAGCTGATTGGATTGGTCCTGCCTTTTGAGAACAGGACTAACCTGGGCCATTCTCCACATTGAGGGTGGGTGCCAGTCTAGTCCCTGAACTGGAACCATTTGGTCCGAGGTGCAGCTGCTTCTGACCACAGATATTCAGGACCACGGCTGAAATGTCATCTGGTCATTGTCAAATTTCATTCCAAAAAGGAAGAATGATTCTAAGGGGAGTAGGAGGCAACTGTGGCTGACAAGAGAAGTTAGGGATTGAATACAACTAAAAGAAAAGATGTATAGCACAGCCGGAAGCCAGAGGATTGGGAAAATTTCATAGGACAACAGAAGGAAACAAAACGGGCAATGCGGGCTGAAAAGATGAAGTACGAAGGGAAGCTTGCCAGGAATATAAAGAAGGACAGTAAACGCTTCTTTAGATATGTTAAGGGAAAAAGATTAGCAAAGTCAAATGTGGGTCCCTTGAAGGTTGACACGGGTGAAATTAACATGGGCAACAAGGAACTGGCAAAAGAGTTGAATAGGTACATCGGATCTGTCTTCACTAAGGAAGACACAAACAATCTCCCAGATGTAGTGGAAGACAGAGGATCTAAGGGGGTAGAGGAACTGAAATAAATTTTCATTAGGTGAGAAATAGTATTGGGTAGGCTAATGGGACAGAAGGATGATAAATCCCCTGGGCCTGATGGTCTGCATCCCAGGGTCCTCAGGAAGGTGGCTCTAGAAATAGTGGATGCATTTTCCAATGTTCAATAGATTCAGGATCAGTTCCTGTGGATTGGAGGATAGCTAATGTTATCCCACTTTTCAAGAAAGGAGCGAGAGAGAAAACGGGGAATTACAGACCAGTCAACCTGACTTCGGTGGCGGGAAAGATGCTGGAGCCAATTAGTAAAGAGTTAATAATGGGGCATTTGGATAGCAGTAAAAGGATTAGTCCAAGTCAACATGGATTTATGAAAGGGAAATCATGCTTGACTAATTTTCTGGAATTTTTTGAGGATGTGACAAGTAAAATGGATGAAGGGGTGCCAGTGGATGTAGTGTATATAGACGTTCAGAAAGCCTTTGATAAGGTCCCGCACGGGACACTGGTGACTAAAATTAGACCGCATGGTATTGGGGTAGGGTGTTGACATGGATAGAAAATTGGTTGGCAGACCGGAAGCAAAGAGTAGGAGTGAACGGGTCCTTTTCAGAATGGCAGGCAGTGGCGAGTGGAGTGCCGCAAGACTCGGTGTTGGGGCCGCAACTGTTTACCATATATATTAATGATTTGGAAGAGGGAATTAGGAGCAACACTAGCAAGTTTGCGGATGACACAAAGCTGGGAGGCAGTGTGAACTGTGAAGAGGATGTTAGGAGGTTGTAGGGTGGCCTGGACAGGTTGAATGAGTGGGCAGATGCGTGGCAGATGCAGTATAATATAGATAAATGTGAGGTTATCCACTTTGGCAGCAAAAACAAGGGGGGAGATTATTATCTCAACGGGGTTAGGTTAGGTAAGGGTGAGATGCAGCTAGACCTGGGCGTCCTTGTACACCGGTCACTGAAAGTTGGCTTACAGGTACAGCAGGCAGTGAAGAAAGCAAATGGAATATTGGCCTTCATAACAAAAGGATTTCAGTATAGGAGTAAAGAGGTTCTTCTGCAGTTGCATAGGGCTCTGGTGAGACCACATTGGGAGTATAGTGTACAGTTTTGGTCTCCTAATTTGAGGAAGGACATCCTTGTGATTGAGGCAGTGCAGCGTAGGTTCACGAGATTGATCCCTGGGATGGCAGGACTGTCATATGAGGAAAGATTGAAAAGACTAGGCTTGTATTCACTGGAGTTTAGAAGGATGAGGGGGATTCTTATAGAAACATATAAAATTATAAATGGACTGGACAAGCTAGATGCAAGAAAAATGTTCCCAATGTTGGGTGAGTCCAGAACCAGGGGCCACAGTTTTAGAATAAAGGGGAGGTCATTTAAGACTGACGTTAGAAAAAAACATTTTCACCCAGAGAGTTGTGAATTTATGGAATTCCCTGCCACAGAGGGCAGTGGAGGCCAGGTCACTGGATATATTTAAGAGAGAGTTAGATAGAGCTCTAGGGGCTAGTGGAGTCAAGGGATATGGGGAGAAGGCAGGCACGGGTTATTGATAGGGGACGATCAGCCAGGATCACAATGAATGGCGGTGCTGGCTCGAAGGGCCGAATGCCTCCTCCTGCACCTATTTTCTATGTTTCTATGTTTCTAATCACCGACCAAGGGGCCTTACTCAGCGAGTCCCGTTGTCTGCATTTGGCCCATATCCTCTGATCATTTCCTATCCATGTACTTGTCGAAATGTCTTTGGAACATTGTAATTGTAATTGTACCTTCCTGTACCACTTCCTCTGGCACCCTCATTTTGAATAACATGCCCTCCAGTTTTTTCTCCACTTCACTGTGATATCCATGTTTTATCGATGCACCTCATGAATTTATAAATCCCTCCCTTATAACTCAAGCCCACCAGACCTGGTAACACAATTTCCTGGTGGAGTCTCACCAACATCTTGTACAGCTGTAACATGGAACACATTTAATCTTTGATGAGGGCAAGAGTGCAAAAACACCTTCTTCTCCACCTTGTCCACCTGTACCACTACTTTCACAGAGCTATGTCTTCATATCCCGAGGTCTCTCTGATCTCATGGGTGTTGCTGAGAAACAGCCATGGGCAAAATACATTGGTTGGATATGTCCATGGTCACCCACCAGTGGTCTAGAGGTCTAGGGTACATATCAGGAAATTAGAGGCACATTTAGGAAGAATAATAACATAATTATGAGAGATACTTATCTTTATATAGATTGGGAAAACAATTTAACAGTAAATATGTTGAGAATGTATTCACTGAGTGTATACCTGATGGCTTTCTAGATCATTCTGTTGAGGGACCAAGAAAGCTCCAGTGATGTGCAATGAGAAAGTGTTTATTAATAATGTTGTGCTTAATGCTTAAAAAAGTGATTATAATATAATGACATTTTTTGTTAAAATTCCCACTGATCTTGTTTAAATCAAGACCAATGCCTTACAACTAGGGTGAGCAAGTTACTAGGCTGTGTGGCACGGTCAGCTTTGGTAGGTCAGGTGATTGGGAAAATACATTCACATGTAAGACAGGAGAGATGCAATGGTTGGCAATTAAAGAATTATCCCGCTGTTCATAACAGATAGAGAGACATTTAAGATACATAAACTACAGAAGAAAGTGTGGTCCAACCATGGCCATTGTTTAAACAATTTCATTATTCCATTTCAGGGCATATGACAATAAAATGCTAAAGAAGGAACTGCAGATGCTGGAGAATCGAGGGTTACACAAAAGGCTGGAGAAACTCAGCGGGTGCAGCAGCATCTAAGGATCGAAGGAGATAGGCGACGTTTCGGGTCGAGACTGACAATAAAATGCTCCTGACTCTTGGCTCTGAAATGTCCATGCTATAGGGGGAGGGAAACGAAGGTTAAACAGTTTCATTCCTGGGACGGTTATGGCCATTTGAGGAGACATTAAACAGACTGTAGTTATACTCTTATTATATCAGAATGTAGAGATTATCTCATTGAAATAAACAAAATTATCCTTTCGTACTTCAAGCAGCTGCAATGTTTTTGCATCTTAAATGTGTCAGTCTAATTATCAAATCACTCGTAACTCCAACCTTTCTCTGCCTCTTTCGCTCCCTACCCCCAGGACTCATTCTCCCTGTACCATTGCCAGCACTCTGGCCATCCTCCCTCAACCCTCCATCCTCACCCTCACAGCGGGCAAGTGGACTGTTGCGTTGGACCAGTGCCTGCAGAACCTTCTCTTCTGCATCCCTGGGTTCCTGACAGAGAGTCACATATCCCTCTTTCTGCAACTCTGTTTTCCTGTGAACCGTCATTGTGGAGAAATCTCTGTCTCATGATGTGGAGGATAGTCTCCAACTCACCTTCCAACTCAGCAGCTCTGAGTATCCCAGACAAGAGTATCCATTCCTACCACATCCCGACCGGTCCTAGTGTCCACAAATTCCCACGTTCCACAGTCCCAAAGCAGTGCCTGGGCATTCATTCCTCACACCAATATATTTCTAAAGCTCCTGGAATCAATGGACCTTACCTGCCACATCACTGGCAAGCAGTGCGGTCACCACCAAAACCCACACCAGCATCATGTTTCCTTCCTCGGACCTGAAACACAAGAAAACGATTCATCATTAGTGTCAAGTTTCACAGTGAAGGTGGGCATATCCTGCTGCTGTTCCCACCTCTCTCTCTCTCTCCCAGCTCTCTATGTCGATGAGGTTTCCAATGCTGCTGCATCCTTATATACGTGTAGTTCTGGCATCTTGGAGGCTTTTGGAACCATTGGAATCAAACTCAATTGGCTGCAGCAATCTACATAAAACTCCTGCTGACCAATCACTGACTGACAGATTAGAACAAGATAGAAACATAGAAACATAGAAATTAGGTGCAGGAGTAGGCCATTCAGCCCTTCGAGCCTGCACCGCCATTCAATATGATCATGGCTGATCATCCAACTCAGTATCCCGTACCTGCCTTCTCTCCATACCCTCTGATCCCCTTAGCCACAAGGGCCACATCCAACTCACTCTTAAATATAGCCAATGAACTGGCCTCAACTACCCTCTGTGGCAGAGAGTTCCAGAGACTCACCACTCTCTGTGTGAAAAAGGTCTTTCTCATCTCGGTCTTAAAGGATTTCCCCCTTATCCTTAAGCTGTGACCCCTTGTCCTGGACTTCCCCAACATCGGGAACAATCTTCCTGCATCTAGACTGTCCAACCCCTTAAGAATTTTGTAAGTTTCTATAAGATCCCCTCTCAATCTCCTAAATTCCAGAGAGTATAAACCGAAGTCTATCCAGTCTTTCTTCATAAGACAGTCTGACATCCCAGGAATCAGTCTGGTGAACCTTCTCTGCACTCCCTCTATGGCAATAATGTCCTTCCTCAGATTTGGAGACCAAAACTGTACGCAATACTCCAGGTGTGGTCTCACCAAGACCCTGTACAACTGAAGTAGAACCTCCCTGCTCCTGTACTCAAATCCTTTTGCTATGAAAGCTAACATACCATTCGCTTTTTTCACTGCCTGCTGCACCTGCATGCCTACTTTCAATGACTGGTGTACCATGACACCCAGGTCTCGCTGCATCTCCCCCTTTTCCTAATCGGCCACCATTTAAATAATAGTCTGCTTTCCTGTTTTTGCCACCAAAGTGGATAACCTCACATTTATCCACATTATACTGCATCTGCCAAACATTTGCCCACTCACCCAGCCTATCCAAGTCACCTTGCAGTCTCCTAGTATCCTCCTCACAGCGCACACTGCCCCCCAGCTTAGTGTCATCCGCAAACTTGGAGATATTGCCTTCAATTCCCTCATCCAGATCATTAATATATATTGTAAATAGCTGGGTTCCCAGCACTGAGCCCTGCGGTACCCCACTAGTTACTGCCTGCCATTGTGAAAAGGACCCGTTTACTCCTACTCTTTGCTTCCTGTTTGCCAGCCAGTTCTCTATCCACATCAATACTGAACCCCTAATACCGTATGCTTTAAGTTTGTATACTAATCTCTTATGTGGGACCTTGTCGAAAGCCTTCTGGAAGTCCAGATATACCACATCCACTGGTTCTCCCTTATCCACGCTACTAGTTACATCCTCGAAAAATTCCACAAGATTCGTCAGACATGATTTACCTTTTGTAAATCCATGCTGACTTTGTCCAATGATTTCACCACTTTCCAAATGTGCTGCTATCCCATCTTTAATAACTGACTCTAGCAGTTTCCCCACTACCGATGTTAGACTAACTGGTCTGTAATTCCCCGTTTTCCCTCTCCCTCCCTTCTTAAAAAGAGGGGTTACATTTGCTACTCCAGAATCTAAAGAGTTTTGAAAGATTATCACTAATGCATCCACTATTTCCTGAGCTACTTCCTTAAGTACTCTGGGATGCAGCCTATCTGGCCCTGGGGATTTATCGGCCTTTAATCTATTCAATTTACCCAACACCACTTCCCGACTGACCTGGATTTCACTCAATTCCTCCTTTGACCCACAGTCCCCTGCTATTTCAGGCAGATTATTTCTGTCTTCCTTAGTGAAGACGGAACCAAAGTAGTTATTCAATTGGTCCGCCATATCCTTGTTCCCCATGATCAACTCACCTGTTTTCTGACTGCAAGGGACCTACATTTGTTTTAACTAACCTCTTTCTCTTCACATATCTATAAAAACTTTTGCAGTCAGTTTTTATGTTCCCTGCTAGTTTTCTTGCATAATCTATTTTTCCTTTCCTAATTAAGCCCTTTGTCCTCCTCTGCTGGTCTCTGAATTTCTCCCAGTCCTCTGGTATGCTGCTTTTTCTGGCTACTTTGTACGCATCATCCTTTGCTTTGATACTATCCCTGATTTCCCTTGTTATCCACGGATGCACTACCTTCCCCGATTTATTCTTTTGCCAAACTGGGATGAACAATTTTTGTAGTTCATCCATGCAGTCTTTAAATGTCTTCCATTGTATATCCACCGTCAACCCTTTTAGAATTAATTGCCAGTCAATCTTGGCCAATTCACGTCTCATACCCTCAAAGTTACCTTTCTTTAAGTTCAGAACCATTGTTTCTGAATTAACAATGTCACTCTCCATCCTAATGAAGAACTCAACCATATTATGGTCACTCTTGCCCAAGGGGGCACGTACAACAAGACGGCTAATTACCCCTTCCTCATTACTCAAAACCCAGTCTAAAATAGCCTGCTCTCTCGTTGGTTCCTCTACATGTTGATTTAGATAACTATCCCGCATACATTCCCAAAAATCCTCTTCCTCAGCACCCCTGCCAATTTGATTAACCCAATCTATATGTAGATTGAAGTCACCCATTATAACTGTTTTGCCTTTGTCGCACGCATTTCTAATTTCCTGTTTGGTACCATCCCCAACTTCTCTGCTACTGTTAGGTGGCCTGTACACAACACCCACCAGCGTTTTCTGCCCCTTAGTGTTTTGTAGCTCTACCCATACCGATTCCACATCCTCCAAGCTAATGTCCTTCCTTTCCATTGCGTTAATCTCCTCTCTAACCAGCAACGCTACCCCACCTCCTTTTCCTTTCTCTCTATCCCTCCTGAATATTGAATATCCCTGGATGTTCAGCTCCCAGCCTACGTCACCCTGGAGCCATGTCTCCGTGATCCCAACTATATCATAATCATTAATATCTATCTGCACGTTCAACTCGTCCACCTTATTACGAATACTCCTTGCATTGAGACACAAAGCCTTCAGGCTTGTCTTTACAACGCACTTACCCCTTATACAATTTTGCTGAAAAGTGGCCCTTTTTGATTTTTGCCCTGGTTTTGTCTGCCTGCCACTTTTACTTTTCACCTTGCTACCTAATGCTTCTACCCTCATTTTACACCCTCCTGCCTCTCTGCTCTTGTACCCATCCCCCTGCCACATTAGTTTAAATCCTCCCCGACAGCACTAGCAAACACTCCCCCAAGAACATTGGTTCTATTCCATTCCAGGTGCAAACCGTCCTGTTTGTACCGGTCCCACCTCCCCCAGAACTGGTCCCAGTGCCCTAAAAATTTGAATCCCTCCCCCTTGCACCACTTTTCAAGCCACGTATTCATTTGCATTATCCTCCTATTTCTACTCTGACTGGCCCGTGGTACTGGTAGTAATCCGGAGATTACTACCTTTGAGGTCCTACTTTTAAGTTTATCTCCTAGCTCCCTAAATTCACCTTGTAGGACCTCATCCCTTTTTTTACCTATATCGTTGGTGCCAACATGCACCACGACAACTGGCTGTTCACCCTCCCCCTCCAGAATGTTCTGCAGCCGTTCAGTGACATCCCTGACCTTTGCACCAGGGAGGCAACATACCATCCTGGAGTCTCGTTTGCGGCCGCAGAAACGCCTATCTATTCCCCTGACAATTGAATCCCCTATTACTATTGCCCTTCCCCTCTTTTTTCCCCCCTCATGTGCTGCAGAGCCACCCATGGTGCCATGAACCTGGCTGCTGCTGCATTCCCCTGATGAGCCATCTCCCTCAACAGTATCCAAAATGGTATACCTGTTTAGGAGGGAGATGACCGCAGGGGACTCCTGCACTACCTGCCTACTGCTTTGCTGGCTATTGGCCACCCGTTCCCTTCTTGTCCTCTTACCTTTTGCCTGCGGTGTGACCAACTCACTGTACGTGCTATCCACGACTTTCTCCGCATCGTGGATGCTCCAGTATGAATCCAGCCGCAGTTCCAATCGTTCAATGCGGTCTGCCAGGAGCTGCAGCTGGACACACTTCCTGCAAACGTAGTCACCAGGGACACCGACCATCTCCCTGATCTCCCACATGTTGCAGGCTGAACAAACCACGGGGCCAATCTCTACTGCCATACCTTACTCCCAAATTACTCTGTATTAAATATTAAAAAAACACAAAAACTTATCCTTTAAACTTTACTACTAAATACTGAATCCTTAACTCCCAGAATCCCTCACTCCCAGAAGGCAGAAATGTAAAATTGTAAACCCGGGGTTGCACCCAATCAGCTGCTTCCTCGGGTCCTCTTCCACCAATCAGCGGCTTCCTCAAAAAAAACCCACTTCTCCAAATGGAATGTTATGGATTTGGGTAACGGCTCTGAAAAAACAAGCCCCGCGCTAGATTTTTATCCTTACCGGTCGGGTGTCGCTCCTCCCCCTCTTCTTCTTCCAACGGCTCCTGTGGGCCTCGGTCGGGTGTCGCTCCTCCCCCTCCTCTTCTTCCAACGGCTCCTGTGGAAGAAGAGAACAGGAAGCCACAGAAATGTCTTGTGAGCTCCAAGTGTGACTGTAGAATGTGGCACTGTATCTGAACACTGAGGAATGGAAACTGTAGAAAGTATTTATGGCCCCATTATGTGTTTATGGTATTAGAGCCTAATGAATATTATCAACAGGAACAATTAAGATGTAATGTTTAGACATATACTTCAAAAACAACATTATTGACCCTGAACACCTCACTAATTCCTTTACTCACTCTGGTCTATTTCCTCTCCATTTCCCATCACGGTGGAAAGTTGATTCCGTCACTGACTCGGGAAAGTTTGTAATCCATTTATAAGAACTGGTTCAATTTAGCCTCTTGGCCACTTTTCAACATGGAGCTGGAGTGAAGTCTGGTCAGAAGGAGCATGGAAGGATGGGGAGATCCTGGACTGCTTGATGCTTGTTGCATTTCCAGGCACAGCTGAGGGAGATGCCTGCAGGAACATGATGTGGGAAGGAATCCACAGGATCTCCAGTGGGGTGGGATTGATGGGCCAAATGGCCCTTTCTTTCTCTGGATTTTCTCTTGTTCCCCAATCACTTCACACTCTAAAAGCAGAGCAAGTGGTCACTTGGACCCATTGTACTTTCAGCTCCATCGTCAACCCCTGGTACAATCATAGAATTATACAATGATACTGCACAGCAGGAGGCCATTTGCCCCATCCTATGTGTGTCATCTCTTTGATCATGTGATCCATTCAGCACAATTCTCCTGCTCTTTCCCTGAACCACTGGAAATTGTTCCTTCACACGTTCAGCCAAATAATTTGAAAATTATTTTTGACTGCTTCCACCAGCCTTTCAGTCCGTGTGTTTCAGATCATGCCAGCTTCCTGAACAAAACTGATTCCTCCTGTCCCCTCAGCCCCATTTGCAAATTATCTCAGATCTCCATCCACCTGTCCGTGCTCCTGCTGCCTGGCAGAGAGGTCAGTAACTGGAATTCACGGAGCGATGCGCAGCAACATTTGTTACCTCATCACCTCAGCCAGCTGGGAGACACTTGCTGAGGGAAATCATCATCACCTCACCTCTGATTTATTATTTCCACACATTGAGAAGTTTGTGAAGGTCCCAGATTTCCACAACATCATTCTCCTGTAGTCTCTGCGACCACAGACACCGGAAACAGTTTCTCATCATTTAATTCACCGAATGCACAGTGGGCTTGAGGGAGTGAGGCAGAGTAGAGGGATCTAGGAGTGCAGGTGTATGGTTCCCTTAAGGTGGAGATGCAGGTAACTTGAGTGGTCAAAAAGGCTTTGGGCACTTTGGCTTTCATCAGCCAGAGTATTGAGTATAGATGTTGGGAGGTCATGTTGCAGTTGTATAAGATGTTGGTGAGGTCACATTTAGAGTATTGTTTTCAGTTCTCGGCAGGAAAGATGTTGTCAAGTTGAAAATTTATGAGGATGTTGCCAGGACTAGTGGGTCTGAGCTATAACGAGATATTGAGTAGACTGAGGCTCTATTCCTTGGAGCTCAGGTGGATGAGGGGTGATCTTATGGAAGTGTATAAAATCATGAGAGGATTTGATTGGGTAGATGCACAGAGTCTCTTTCCCAGAATAGGTGCATTGAGGACCAGATGACATAGGTTTAAGATGAAGGGGAAAATATTTAATAGGAATCTGAGAAGTTAGTCTTTCACACAAAGGGTGGTGGATGCATGGAAAAAGCTGCCAGAGGAGGTAGTTGAGCCAGCATCTATCCCAACATTTAAGAAGCAGTTAGACAGGTACATGGGTGGGACAGACTTGGAGGGATATGGATCAAATGTTGGCAGGTGGGACATGTGTGGCTGAGACATGTTGGTCAGTGTGGGAAAGTTGTGCTGAAGGGCCTTTTTCCACACTGCATCACTCTATGACTATGATTCTATCTGATTTACCGATGACACAAACAATAGCCATGTTTTGCCTGTAGTGGAGAGAGGGAATCTTCAGGGTGTGGTGGGAAGCCACTTAATTAGGCCAAAACCTGTAGATCACCATCTCACATTCCACCTAGGATTGTCTAGAACCAATGAACATGAAATTCTCCAATTACACAAAGACACTCTCTTCCCTTTCACCCTACCCTCCCCTCCCCACCTGTGTGCATACCTTCGACGTATTCTCTCCTTGACGATCCTTGTCTCAGAATGACCAGGATTCTGCTCGATGCTGCACTCAGTCAAATGCTGCCTTGTTTTCAAGGAGCCTCACTCTGGCCTCACCTCCGGAATGCAGCTGTTTGCTCCGTGTTTGGACCAAGGCTGTGATTTGGTTCAGAGCCAAGTGATCTTGGTGAAACCGACACTGAGCGTGGGCAAGTCGAATATTGGAGGGGAAGTGACTCTTGCCCGCACTGTGGACAACTCCTGATGATTGGGAGCAGCCTGATTGTCTAGTCATTAGCTGGAGAGAGACAAAATGTTTGATTAACTCAGCGGGTCAGGAAGTATCTCTGGAGAAAAGGAATAGGTGACATTTTGGGTTAAAACCATTCTACAGATTGAGAGTCAAGGGAGAGGGAAACTAGAGGTATGAAAAGGTTCAAGCCCTCAATGGTCCAATGTTGGCTGTGGAAGAGGTGATAATGTCGGGATAGATGGATACGAAGAGTGGAGGATGGGTCAGGCGAGAGGAAATTCATGGGTTACTTTTTTCCTGTGGCGTGCACAGCCTAAAGTTGTTGGACAACTTGTTCTATTTGATCTTCCATATGTGCACGTCGAGTTCATTGCATTAGTCGAAACAGGGCGGACCACGTGAAGGTTGCAATCTTCAACCCCCATGGGTTACTTTAAATGAGAGAAACCAACATTCATACCGCTGGGCTGTAAAGTGCCCAAGCAAAATATAAGGTGCTGTTCCTCCAATTTGAATGTGTCCTCACTCTGACAGTGGAGGACGCCCAGGACAGAAAGGTCAGTATGGGAATGGGAAGGGAGTTTAAATGTTTGGCAACCAGGAGATCGTGTCGGCTAAGGTGGATCGAGCCTACGCTTTCAGCAAAATGATTGCCCAGTTTGAGTTTGGTCTCGCCGATATATAGGAGCCCACACCGAGAACAACGGATATGGTAGATGAGGTTGGAGTTGGTGCGAGTGAACCACTACCTCACCTGGACTGGATTAGTCCAGCTTTATTGTGGCGTCCAATTTATGGGCCAATACCCAGTGAAGACCTTGGAGAGGAAAGGAAGTTTGGAGACAGGGTGGATGGAAGGAAGGCTCTAGGAATGGTTGTGATTGGAGGGGTGACAATGCCGGTTGATGAAAAGGGAACTGGTCCTGTGTTTGTCCTCCAGATGTCAGATACCAGGACTGGGCATTAGGAATGTCCTGGAGAGTTTATTTTGTGAAGAAAAACACAAGCTGGTCATTATTTAATTGGAATGTTTCAGGGTAGGAGCCTTGGAAAGTGGTAAAGGACGGTTGGCAGTCATTGATTATGCAGAAGCGGTTGCAGTAAAACCACGGCTGATCTCAGATTGTTGAGGATAGGAGAGTTGCATAACTTGTTTCTGATTCACACTTCTTTCTGAGAGCAGATTCGTTATTTTCATTTGTAATTTATGAAATATGATCAATTTAATCTTGAGATGAGTGAATGTTGAAAATAACTGCCCAAAGCAATTTGCTCAAAAATGCTCATTATGCAATGTTTTGGGGTATCATCGTGTGTTTAACCCCTGAAGCATTTAATGTGTGAGTAAGGACCTTAGTGAATGTTTGGAGTTACATTGTGATCAGAGCAGTGATGACCAGCAGGTTCCATCCAAAGGAATGCCTCCCTGGTGCCAGGGTTCAGGATGTCATGAGCCAAATTCAGAACATCCTCGAGAGAGAAGGTGAACAGCAGGCAGTAGATATGAACGTAGGCTCAAACTACATCAGGAAGAAGAGGAAGGAGGTTCTCCAACATGGCTTCAGAGAGTTGGGAAGAAGACTGAAGTGCCGGACATCTCGGGTGATTATCTCTGGATTGCTTCTAGTATCTCGTGCTAGTGACGACAGGAACAGGGAGATAGGGATCTGAATGTGTGGCTGAGGGGCTGGAGCAGGGAACAAGGATTTAGATTTATAGAACACACATTGGGATCTCTTCTGGGGTAGGGGTGACCTGTACAAAACGGATGGGTTACACCTTAACTAGAGGGGGACCGACATTCTTAAAGGCAGGTTTGCTAGGGCTCCACGTGTGGGTTTAAACTAAATAGTGGGGGGAGAGATTGACAAATTGGGAGTATAAAGATGGAGTTGCAGGGGAAGTGACTACAGGAAAAATTACAAAAGATTCTTGAATTAAAGGGAAGGAAAGCTCGAGAATGCACAACAGAGCAAGGTCAGGGCCAATTGCGAGTGGTGCGAGGGGGGAAGTGAATACAGAGGTCAAACTGCTGTATATGAATGCACGAAGTAAAAGGATTTTACTTCGGAGTCGCGTGAGTGACTGCATGAAGACCCTGCCAGCACGCATGCGCGACATATCGTCGCTCGCATTTGCTACCGACATGCTGGGGGGGGAGTGCGCTCTCTCCTTAGCTCCTTCAACAGGACCAGGAAAAGGTAAGTCACTGACCTTATGCTGGTTTGCAGGTAGGAGTTCTTGTGTTTCTACCTGCAGGTAACGATGCACGGAAAAGGGACAGGTAAGCTTTCCAAGCGCCGCAGGACTTCTGGTCAGCGGGATACTTCTCCGGAGCTGTCTCAACACCGGCGGCGTCCGGGAAATTGCCTGGAGAGAAGGTGCGAAAGTCGGGCGCGCCTGTTACACCAGCGCCCAACTCGTCTCCAGAGGCGGCCGTACAGGTGCAGGGTATGAGCGACCCTGATTTTGTGTCTCCATTCCCCGGGAGGGGGGGGAGCTAGCAGGTACGAGGCGTACCTCGCACACCGGCGATGGTAACACCTCATCTGCTACAGGTCCTGCAGGGGCCGAGGGGGGGGAAGACCGCGCCGACGTCGAGCCCCGCAGCTGAAGCAGGTCTCGTGAAGCCGCCGGGGTCTCCTGACTTAGAGCGGGCCGGTGGAGCGGCTGCGGAGTCGAGCAGCCCTGCAGGAGCAGGTGCTGCCCGCTTCACACCGGGGTCTCCTGACCTAGAGCTGCCGGCAGGTGCTGCCACCTTCACACCGGGGTCTCTGACTTAGAGCAGCTGCTGCGGATGCAGGTGCGCCCGCTCAGTTTGCCTGGGGCTGCTGCCGACCATGCACCCCTACCGAGACATAATGCCAGAGGTAGGGGTAAGCCTGCACGGACTCCGGGGAGCCAGGCGCCGGGGGCCGGCACCGACTCTTATCCACTGCCTTCCCACCAGGCACACGGACCGCCACAGTCCGCTCATGGGCGGACTAGCGGAGAGTCTGTGCGGGAGTCGTACGGGCCTGCAGGAGCAGGTGTTGACGACCTCCTGCCACCAGATCGCACTCAGCATTTCATGGGGGTAAGATCTGCTGGTAGAAGCCCCAGTAACATTGCAGAGCCTGGGGAAGTCGGCTTATCTGCTACGTGCAGTAGCGACGGTCGCATGGACCGGTTGGAGCGAATGGTGGAGCACCTGGTTCAACAAGAGCCGGACAGGGAAGAACGGTGGCCCGGGCATCAGCTACCCACAGCCATAGGCCACTGAGTATCTCGCCTTCCTCCGCCTGGAGTGCCAAAAGTCTGCAGGAGGCAGAATTCGATGCCGAGCCAGACATGCCGGAGGTCGATACTCCAGAGGCAGATGAGGACCTACTGGATGTCGTGGGCAATTTTGCTACTGCGCCTCCTTCAGGGGAGCCATTACCTACAAAACTGGCGGGGACGATTAACTATCTCACCTCACACCAGCTACAGGAACGGGTCCTCAACGACACCATGGACAAATTCAAGCCACCTGAGAATTGTGTTAATCTGAATGTCCCCACGGTCCATGCTCAAATTTGGGGGAATTTGAGTAATACCGCCAGAGCTCAGGACACACGCCTCCAGAAAGTCCAGACACTCCTCTCCACGAGTATCACAGCATAAGCCAGGACCCTCGGTGGGGACAACGTGTCCAGTGAGCAGCAGGATGCCCTGGCCTTACTCTGCAATGCCCAGTTCGAGGTTAATTGTCTCCGAAAAAGCTCCATCCGGCCCACGCTCATCCCTAAATTTGCAGGGTTGTGCTGCACCTCCACCACTCCACCACCACATCAGCTGGAAGACCTGCCAAAAAAGGTAAAAGAGATGGACGAGGAGGCCAAAGCCGTCGGCCTCATGAAGCCACCTTCATCGAGGGCTTACGCCTCTTGGCAACCACCGTATACCGCTTGGAAACCTCGCCCACCGGACAGGACACCTCATCACGCCACACTACGTCCCCCCAAACCACCATTCACCAGGACCCGCCGTTGACCATGGTGGTAAGGGGGTCTGGTTCTACTAAGCAAGTAGCAATGGTACCCTCACAAGTAGGGGGACGGTTGCGGGCCTTCAGTGGTGCATGGGATAAAATAACTACCGACTCTTTTATTTTACAAAGTGTTTGGGGTTATCTCATAGAGTTTATTAACGGTCAACATCCCCCTATTCAGCATGTACCTCATCGCACATTTGCGCTCTCTCAGAACGAGATCGAGCAAGTACATGCAGACATATTACGGCTAGCAGCCAAAGGGGTGATAGGGAAGACGACACATGAACCCATTGAGTTCGTGTCCAAAATCTTCACTAAAACCAAAAAAGATGGAGGTTGTCGGATCATCATTGACCTAACTCAGCTGAACACTTTCTTACAATATACCCATTTCAAAATAGATACCTTTGCAACCGCTCAGCAGCTACTGTATCAGGGGTACTTTATGGCTTGCATCGATCTCAAAGATGCATACTATACAGTCCCCATCATCGAATCCCCCAGGAAATTCTTACAATTTGTCTGGAAGGGGCAGTTACGGCAATATGAAGCTTTACCCAATGGCTTAACCACAGCCCTAGACTGTTTACCAAAATAGTCAAACCGATACTGGCTCTCTTACAGCAACAGCATTATATCATCATGGCTTACCGAGACGATATCCTTATAGTGGGACAAACCCTCCAATTGGCAGAGCTGGCAGTCACAGCGACCAAATCTTTATTCGAGACGTTAGGGTTTGTTACCCATCCAGACAAATCCAAATTCACCCCATCTCAAATCATGGACTATTTGGGCTTTACTATTGACACCACCCGAATGA
The DNA here is from genome assembly GCA_035221665.1 of Okamejei kenojei. NCBI lineage: Eukaryota > Metazoa > Chordata > Chondrichthyes > Rajiformes > Rajidae > Okamejei > Okamejei kenojei. The sequence continues at coordinate 35,267,242 of CM069151.1, read as the reverse complement.
TAGTCACTATCCCACCCAGCAAAGCATCTGATATAAAAGATGCGTGTACCAGCCTTGCTTGCGCCAGGGTGCCGACCATTCGACATACTGCCAAGGTGATTGGGAAACTGGTAGCCACAATTCCAGCTGCACAATTCGGCCCACTGCACTTTCAAAACTTACAACGAGCAAAGATTTCTGCATTACAAGCCAATGCTGGGCACTTTGACAGGCCGATACGGCTAAATCTGAGCTACAGTGGTTGATTGATAATATTAGTGCGTGTTACAAACCCATCATTACTAGCAACCCGTCAGTCGTGTTAGAAACTGACGCAAGCGCTCAAGGCTGGGATGCAACTGACACTACGTCCAGTTGTGGGGGCAGATGGGATCCTCATGAGTCTACCCTCCTTCAGACACACGGGATAAATTATTTGGAGATGCTTGGGGCTTTCCATGGTCTGAGGGCATACTGCCCCAATTTACAGCATTTACATGTCCGCCTTCAAATAGATAATACCACGGTGGTGGCTTACATAAATCATATGGGTGGTATCAGGTCGTTATCTTGTGACAAATTGGCAAACACAATTTGGCACTGGTGTATCGAAATAAATATTTGGCTTACAGCGACCTATCTACCAGAGACGCTCAACACAGTGGCAGACACCAGGTCACATGTGTTCAATGATAACATTGAGTGGATGTTGGACCCCCAAATATTTGCTCAAATTATAGCTGACGTTGGTACACCAGATATCGACCTCTTTGCATCCAGGTTGACCCATCAGATACCAACGTATGTGTCTTGGGAACCAGACCCTGGGGCAGTGGCTATGGATGCTTTTTCACTCCATTCTGACTCATTAGTCGGGTATTGCAGAAAATACAACTGGATTCTGCTTCAGGCATATTGATCATACCCGATTGGCCTACACAGCCATGGAACCCGGTGGTTCTCCAAATAATAATACGTCCGTGGGTTCAAATTGCTAAACACCCCATTTTACTCACTAACCCCATTACGGGGGAAAGTCACCCATGCCATGGTCACTTAAACCTGTTGGCTTGCAGGTTCTGAAGAGGCCGCTCTTGGAGGCCGGCATATCGGCCAGAGCGATGGACCTCATTTCAGCATCGTGCTGAGTATCAACCCGGCAGCAGTACCTCACCCAGATCAGGAAGTGGGAGGCCTACTGCTCCCGAACACATACCACCTACAACTCTGCCACGATCCCTGACGTCCTGGAATTCCTAGCGGGCCTTCATTACGATGAGGGTCTCAGCTACAGTGCCATCAACTGCGCCAGGAGTGCGCTCTCCTCATACCTGGATATAGGTGTGGGCACGCACCCTCTGGTGTCCAAATTCATGAGGGGAATGTTCAACACCAACCCTCCACGACCCCGATACAACATAACATGGGATGTGGGTGTAGTACTTAACTACTGCGAAGCTGGTCCCCTTTGACAGGACTACCTCTTGACAAGCTCACCCTTAAAGTGGTGATGCTGATGGCACTCACTTCAGCTCAATGAGTCCAGGCCTTGCAGAAGCTTCGGCTGGACCGGATGGTCTCGACTCCTGCAAAGGTGACTTTCTTTGTCGAGGACCTGCTGAAGCAACATAGACCTGGGTCTTCTGGCTGCAGTTGAAATTCCGGGCGTACCCCACTGATGCCACCCTCTGCATAGCCACCCATCTCCGCTATTACATCCGAACAACTCGTACCATCCGGAAGATGGAGCAGGGGCTCCTCATCAGCCACCAACAACCACATCACCGGGGGACTGTGCAGACTATCACTAGGTGGCTCAGGGTGGTGTTGGGTGCAGCTGGTATCGATACTAACATTTTAAAATATCACTCTACCAGGGCTGCATCCACATCAGCGGTGAGGGCCGTGGAGGTGCCCATGGCTCACATCCTCGCCACCGCGGGCTGGGCCAGTGAATCAACTTTCCAGAGGTTTTACAATAAACTGGTGGTCGCCCCTGCTACATTCGCGGATGCCGTGCTGAGAGCCACTCCATGAATGTTTACTCTCCGAGTAGGGATTTTGCTTTGTTATTCTTTGTTTTAATAACTCTGCATTATTTTTCAGCCTGTTCAGTCTGGAATGCATTGACAAACTTCCTCCATCAGTATTGCAGAAGTGTGATAGCATGGACGTTGTCCAGGATGTGTAATCACGGAAGCTTTGAAGCCTTCACGGTCACTCACGTGACTCCGAAGTAAAATAGTAAGATTAAACGAGGACTTACCAAGTTTGAAGGTTGATCTTTATTTTATGAGGAGTTGCGATGAGGGATTTCATGCCCTCCACCCCCAACCCTCTATCATAAGGTCAACTGGTATGTTCTACTTTGTTCAATCTTGCTATCTCCTTCCATGATATGTTCTGTGATTCCACACCGCTGCTTTGAAGAATGTCGCACATGCGTGCTGCCGGGGTTTTCACGAAATCCCTCATCGCAACTCCTCATAAAATAAAGATCAACCTACAAACTTGGTAAGTTCTTGTTTAATCGTACTAATAAAGTAGAAATGCTTGAGGCTCAATTAGAAACTGGCAAGTGTGATGTTGTGGGAATTACTGAGACATGGATGCAAGAGGGCCAGGGCTGGGTACTAAATATTCAAGGGTATACCGCCTATCGAAAAGACAGACAGGTGGGCAGAAGGGGTGGGGTTGCCCTGATGGTGAGGAATTAAATTCAGTCCCTTGCAAGGGGTGACATTGAAACAGGAGATGTGGAGTCAGTAAGGATAGAATTAAGGAATTGTAAGGGTAAAAAGACCCTAATGGGACTAATCTCCAGGCCCCCAAACATAGGGTGCAAGTTGAATCAGGAGTTAAAATTGGCATGTAGCAAAAGCAATGCTGTGGTTGTTATGGGAAATTTCAACATGCAGGTAGACTGGGAAAATCAGGTTGGTACTTGACCTCAAGAAAGGGACTTTGTAGAGTGCCTTTGTGACGGATTCTTAGAACAGCTTGTATTGGAGCCTACCAGGGAGAAGGCAATTCTGGATTTAGTGTTATGTAATGAACCGGTTTTGATAAAGGACCTCGAGGTGAATGAGCCATTAGGAGGCAACGACCATAACATGGTCAGGTTTAACCTACAATTGGAGAGGGAGAAGGGTAACATAGAAACATAGAAACATAGAAATTAGGTGCAGGAGTAGGCCATTCGGCCCTTCGAGCCTGCACCGCCATTCAATATGATCATGGCTGATCATCCAACTCAGTAACCCATACCTGCCTTCTCTCCATACCCCCTGATCCCCTTAGCCACAAGGGCCACATCTAACTCCTTCTTAAATATAGCCAATGAACTGGCCTCAACTATCCTCTGTGGCAGAGAGTTCCAGAGACTCACCACTCTCTGTGTGAAAAAAGTCTTTCTCATCTCGGTCTTAAAGGATTTCCCCCTTATCCTTAATCTGTGATCCCTTGTCCTGGACTTCCCTAACATTGGGAACAAACTTCCTGCATCTAGCCTGTCCAACCCCTTAAGAATTGTGTACGTTTCTATAAGATCCCCTCTCAATCTCCTACATTCTAGAAAGTATAAACCGAGTCTATCCAGTCTTTCTTCATAAGATAGTCCTGACATCCCAGGAATCAGTCTGGTGAACCTTCTCTGCACTCCCTCTATGGCAATAATGTCCTTCCTCAGATTTGGAGAACAGAACTGTACGCAATACTCCAGGTGTGGTCTCACCAAGACCCTATACAACTGAAGTAGAACCTCCCTGCTCCTATACTCAAATCCTTTTGCTATGAAAGCTAACATACCATTCCCTTTCTTCTCTGCCTGCTGCACCTGCATGCCTACTTTCAATGACTGGTGTACCATGACACCCAGGTCTCGCTGCATCTCCCCTTTTCCTAATCGGCCACCATTTAGATAATAGTCTGCTTTCCTGTTTTTGCCACCAAAGTGGATAACCTCACATTTATCCACATTATACTGCATCTGCCAAAAATTTGCCCACTCACCCAGCCTATCCAAGTCACCTTGCAGTCTCCTAGCATCCTCCTCACAGCTAACACTGCCCCACAGCTTAGTGTCATCTGCAAACTTGGAGATATTGCCTTCAATTCCCTCATCCAGATCATTAATATATATTGCAAATAGCTGGGGTCCCAGCACTGAGCCTTGCGGTACCCCACTAGTCACTGCCTGCCATTGTGAAAAGGACCCGTTTACTCCTCCTCTTTGCTTCCTGTTTACCAGCCAGCTCTCTATCCACATTAATACTGAACCCCCAATGCCGTATGCTTTAAGTTTGTATACTAATCTCTTATGTCGAAAGCCTTCTGGTAATCCAGATACACCACATCCACTGGTACTCCCCTATCCACGCTACTAGTTACATCCTCGAAACCTTCCACAAGATCGGAGGTGTCAGTGTTGCAGTTGAATAAAGGTGAGTATGGGGCCATGAGGGAGGAGCTGGAACTCGATGAGTAGAGTGGAGGAGGGGTCAAACGAGAGGGAATTCATGGGTTACTTGAAATGAGAGAAATCAACGTTCATACCGCTGGGCTGTAAGGTGCCCAAGTAAAATATAAGGTGATGTTCCTCTAACTTGCATGTAGCCTGACTCTGACAGTGGAGGAGGCCCAGGACAGAAAGGTCAGTCTGGGAATGGGAAGGGAGTTTAAATGTTTGGCAACTGGGAGATCGTGTCGGCTAAGGCAGATAGAGCTTAGTGTTTCAGCAAAATGATCGCCCAAACTACATCAGGAAGAAGAGGAAGGAGGTTCTCCAACATGAATTCAGACAGTTGGGAAGACTGAAATGCTGGACTTCTAGCGTGGTTATCTCTGGATTGCTTCCAGTGTCTCGTGCTAGTGAGCACAGGAACAGGGAGATAGGGGATCTGGATGTGTGGCTGAGGGGCTGGAGCATGGAGCAAGGATTTAGATTTATAGAACACTGGGATCTCTTCTGGGGTAGGGGTGACTTGTACAAAAGGGACGGGTTACACCTTAACTGGAGACGGACCGACATTATGGCAGGCAGGTTTGCTAGGTCTACACGTGTGGGTTTAAACTAAATAGTGGGGGGGAGGGATTGACAAATTGGGAGTATAAAGATGGAGTTGAAGGGGAAATGACTACAGGAAAAATTACAAAAGATTCTCGAATTAGTGGGAAGGAAAGCTCGAGAATGGACAGCAGAGTAAGGTTAGGGCCAATTGCGAGTGTTGCGAGCGAGAAAGTGAATGGCAAAGTGCTGTATATGAATGCGCAAAGTATAAGGAATAACGTGGATGAGCTTGAGGCTCAATTAGAAACTTGCAAGTATGAGGTTGTGGGAATTCCTGCGACGTGGCTACAAGGGGGCCAGGCTGGGTACTGAATATTCAAGGGTATACCTCCTATCAAAAAGACAGACAGGTGGGCAGAAGGGGTGGGGTTGCCCTGTTGGTGAGGAATGAAATTCAGTTCCTTGCAAGGGGTGACATTGAAACAGGAGATGTGGAGTCAGTAGGGTTAGAACTAGGGAATTGTAAGGGTAAAAATACCCTAATGGGACTAATCTACAAGCCCCCAAACAGTAGCCTGGACATAAGGCGCAAGTTGAATCAGGAGATAAAATTGGCATGTAGTAAAAGCAATGCTGTGGTTGTTATGGGAAATTTCAACATGCAGGTAGACTGGGAAAATCAGGTTTGTACTGGACCTCAAGAAAGGGACTTTGTAGAGTGCCTTCGTGATGGATTCTTAGAACAGCTTGTATTGGAGCCTACCAGGGAGAAGGCAATTCTGGATTTAGTGTTATGTAATGAACCGGATTTGATAAAGGACCTTGAAGTGAATGAGCCATTAGGAGGCAGTGACCATAACATGGTCAGGTTTAATCTACAATTGGAGAGGGAGAAGGGTAGATCGGAGGTGTCAGTGTTGCAGTTGAATAAAGGGGTGTATGGGGCCATGAGGGAGGAGCTGGCCAAAGTTGACTGGAAAGATATACTAGCAGGGATGACAGTGGAACAAAAATGGCAGGTGTTTCTAGGAATAATACAGAAGGTGCAAGATCAGTTCATTCCTAGGAGGAAGAAAGATTCCAAGGGGAGAAAGGGACGACCATGGCTGACAAGGGACGTCAGGGACGGTATAAAAATTAAAATGAAGAAGTACAACGTAGCAAAGATGAGCGGGAAGCAAGGGGATTGGGTAATGTTTAAAGAACAACAGAAGATAACCAAAAAGACAATACGGGAAGAAAAGATGAGGTACGAAGGTAAGCTAGCCAAGAATATAAAGCAGAATAGTAATAGCTTCTTTAGGCACGTGAAGAGGAAAAAATTAGTTAAGATCAAAGTTGGACCCTTGAAGACCGAAAAAAGTGAATTTATTATGGGGAACAAGGAAATGGCAGATGAGCTGAACATGTAATTTGGATCTGTCTTCACTAAGGAGGACACAAACAAACTTCCTGATATAGTAGTGGCCAGAGGATCTGGGGTGACAGAGGAACTGAAGGAAATCCACATTAGGCAGGAAATGGTGGATAGACTGATGGGACTGAAGGCTGATGAATCCCCAGGGCCTGATGGTCTGCATCCCAGGGTACTCAAGGAAGTGGCTCTAGAAATCGTGGATGCATTGGTGATAATTTTCCTATGTTCTATAGTCTCAGGATCAGTTCCTGTGGATTGGAGGGTAGCTAATGTTATCTCACTTTTTAAGAAAGGCGGGAGAGAGAAAACAGGGAATTATAGACCAGTTAGCCTGACATCGGTGGTGGGGAAGATGCTGGAGTCAATTATAAAAGATGAGATAGCCGCACATTTGGATAGCAGTAACAGGATTGGTCCGAGTCAGCATGGATTTACGAAGGGGAAATCATGCTTGACTAATCTTCTAGATTAGTCAAGCCTCAGAGACTTCTGGAACCTCCGTGAGACTGGCACAGGAGCCAGCGGGAGTCGTTAGACAATGGAGAGAGTTGCAAAAAAGTCTGTCCGTAGTAGGAGCTTTACTCGCGGGCCCACGGTTAGTGCTCGCAGATTGGGTAGGGAGATATCGGCTGCGGTAACCCCGGCTCCGATACCAACTGCAGAACTACCGGCAGCTCAACTGCCTCCGTTAACTCCAGTGCTTCAGGGCGCTAAGGCCACAACAGCAGGGAGAAAGGCCAAAAGGAAATCTCTCAGGCCCGTTTTATCCGTCGAGTCTGATGAGGAAGACTCCCCTCCTTCCAACAAGAAGGTCTGGGGACGGCTTGATCAAATGGAGAAAATGCTTCAGACAATGATGAGCCACGAAATATTCCACTCGGGGTCGAATGCCCCTAGGATTCCACAAGGCCTCACGCAGAGGCCCATATGGCGAGCAGGACTTTACCACCTATGAATATCAATAGGAATCACCCTCGCCTGAAACATGTTTAGGGATGGTAGAGACCTCCCTAGAGGCACATGAGCCATGCTCCAGGTGTCCTGGATGTGGCAAGAAATGTTCCCATTCCGGAGGGTACTGGAGAAGCCATGGAGGAAAATCTGGCTTCTAACATCAACTACATGGCCTCTCACCAGCTACAGGATTCCATTATTGAACAAACGGCCACGTGTTACCAGACACCTGTTAACTGTGCGTCGCTCAAGGTGCCCACTGTGAACTCTGCTATCTGGGCACAAATGAGCGCAATGATACATGTACAAGAAATTTGGTTCCAGTGAGTTCTCAAATTGTTAAATATTTTTTATTATAGAAACATATTTATGAAAATTACAATGTTTTACATGAATGAAAATACATCATTATATACTTTTGTGATATTAATAATATTGATATTATTATTAATATTAAAATTTAAGACTATATGCTTCTATACGCGTTTTTAATTTTTTTATAAAGTAGGAAAAGATAGAGATAAATAATGAAGAAAATATGAAAGCGAATGGAGTGTTAATCATTAATCCGTCATTGGTATAGGCATGATCTATTATATATATTTCTTCATCCATTCTAATATTCAGGCCTCAGTCAAGCCCTCGTACCGAGCCGTTATGACTCTGTAAATATTCAATATATGGAGACCATATCCCTCTGAAGAGATCTAACCTGTCCATTAGGACAAGCCTCAATCTCTCCAGATGAAGAGTCTCCGACATTTCTGTATTCCACATTTTGAGATCACCGATCTTAATAATTCCATTATTTTTCCATTGTAAAAAAGCTTTATCCATCATTGAAGGTTCAAACGTAACATTATTTACAATGCTAAGAGATAGTGGTATAGATTTTAGTTTTAATGTTTTCTTTATTTGTTTCCAAATACGTATTCCACTTTCTATTATCGGGTTTTCACTATAAGTTTTCTTAGCTAGATTAATATTAGCAAATATTATAGAACTAATTTCAAAAGGAGAACAATCTTCTTTTTCCATATTTAACCAAGTTGGTTGGTTATCTATTTCTTCTAACCAAAAATTCATATTTTTAATATTGACTGCCCAATAATAAAACATAAAATTTGGTAGTGCTAGACCTCCATTTATTTTTGTTTTACATAAATGTAATTTTATTTATTCTTTGGCTCTTATAATCCCAAATGAAGTTAGTGACTAGGGAGTCCACCTTTTTAAATAAATTTTTAGGGAGATATATCGGAATTAATTGGAAAAGGTATAATAATTGTGGAAGAAAAAACATTTTTTTAATATTCATTTTACCTAACATTAAAATAGGTAAAGTTTTCCAATATAAGATATTCTTATTTAATTTATTCAATAATGGTGGGAAATTAGATTTAAATAATGAGTCAAATCTTTTTGTTACGAAAATTCCAAGATATTTAATTTTTTCATTTGTTATCTTAAAAGTGAATTGTTGTAATTTGTGTAAGTTATTTACCGTTATTGGCATAAGTTCACTTTTATTCCAATTGATACTATATCCTGAGTAGGATCCAAATTCAGTTATTAATTTTAACAAATTTTGAATACTAGTTTCTGGTTTTGTGATGTAAAGTAATACATCATCCGCATATAAAGAAATTTTATTTTTAGTATCTCTAGTATCGTATCCATATATATCCGGATGTGATCTCACCCTCTGAGCTAGCGGTTCTATTGCCAGTGCAAACAGTAAAGGGGATAAAGGGCAACCTTGTCTACAACCTCGAGATAGATTGAATTTAGGTGATAACATTTGGTTTGTTATTATTCTAGCTGTCGGATTTGTATATAGCAATTTGATCCAGGTAATAAACTTTTCTCCCAGTTTGAAAGCTTCCATAACCGAGAACAAATAAGGCCATTCCACTTGATTGAAGGCTTTCTCTGCATCTAACGAAATAACTACTAGATCTTTATTAATACCTCTTTTCGAGTATATAATATTAAATAACCGTCTCAGATTATATGAAGAGTATCGTTTTGGTATAAATCCTGTTTGATCGGGATGAATTAATTTATTAACAACTGAGCTTAACCTTTGTGCTAATATTTTAGTTAATATCTTTTGATCAGTATTTAAAAGAGCTATTGCTCTAAATGACCCTGGTTCATCCAAGTCTTTATTTATTTTAGGTAAAAGTGTTATAGTAGATTCATTTAATGTTTCTGGTAGTTTTTGCTGTGTATATATATGTTCATATAATGATTTCAGACGTGGAAATATGATCATAGAATATTTTATAAAATTCCGAGCCAATGCCATCTGGTCCCGGTGTTTTACCGTTTTTTAATGATCTGATTGATTCTTGGATTTCTTTTATCGAGATATCAGCATTCAGTAACTCTCTATTTTGTAAATCCAACCCTTTCAGGTTACATTTTTTTTAAAAATGATTCTATTCCTATTTTATTTTCTGTTGTTTTAGCAGTGTATAAGTTTTTATAATATTGCATAAATCTTTCATTAATATCTTTAGGTTGTGTTAACAATTCGCCATTATGTGATTTAATCCTATGGATTATTTTTTCAGCTTCCATTTTCCTTAGTTGGCGAGCCAATAATTTTTGAGGTTTATCACCGAATTCAAACTGTAATTGTTTAGTATGTTGATAAAGTTTAACAATTTGATCTGTATATATTTTATTTTATTTATATTTCAATGCTGCAATTTTATTATGTAGTATTGTAGTTGGATTCGCTGCATTCTGTATATCTAATTGTTTAATCTCCTTTTCCAAATCTTGTTGATCCTTACGATTCTTTTTATTATAAAATGCTTGGGAGGAAATCATGATTCCCCGGAGATATGCTTTAAATGTTTCCCATAATAAGGAACAAGATATTTCCGGTTTATCATTTATTTTGAAAAAAATCTTAATTTGTTCTGTGATATATTCTTGAGTAATTTTATTTTCTAAAATTTGTGGGTTAAATCTCCACTGTTCTGATTTTTGTATTTTACCATTTATTTTGATCTTAAATGTTAATGGTGCATGATCTGAAATTATAATATTATGATATTTGGATTTATAAGTGAGTGAGATCAGTTTAGCATCCACCAAAAAATAATCTATTCTTGAGTAAGTTTTATGTACTGACGAGTAAAAAGAGTATTCTCTTCCAGTAGGGTTTTCTATTCTCCAAACATCTTTGATATTAGGAGTTTCCATATATGCATTTAATAAATCACTAGAATGTGATTTAGTTTTCCTTTGCCTTGTAGATCTATCTAAGTATGGGTCTAGTGTACAATTAAAATCTCCTCCAATTATTAGATTGTATTGTGTTAATTCCGGGATATTGTTAAATACTTTCTTGAAAAACAATGGGCTATCAAAATTTGGTCCATATACATTAACAAAAATCATTTTTTGTGTATTTAATTCTCCTATAACGATAATGTATCTTCCATCTTTATCAGTTATAGTTGATGTATGTTTAAATAAAATACCTTTACGAAATAATATTGCTACGCCTCTTGATTTATGCGTAAAAGAAGAGTGATACATTTTATCTATCCATTTAGCTTTCAATCTATGTTCAGCATCTTTTTTTAAATGGGTTTCTTGAATAAAAATTACGTCAGCTTTATTTGCCTTTAAATGTGCAAAAACTTTTCCTCTCTTGATCGGTTCATTAATACCTTTAACATTCCAACTACAAAACGTTATTCCCTCATTCCCCATATTCATTTTTGAGTCTTGCATCTTTTGATTATGGAAGTCTACGATAGAGTCTATGGTTCAGCACGTCAGACCTGACCTTACACCCTAACATCGAATAGATGAATTTTAAGTCTCGTGCATGTCTCTCACGTATATATCTCCATTGATCCAAAATATAACTCCATTCAAATTGAGAAAAACAATAATAGATTATATGAAAGAAGAGCAAAGGATAGATTAAGAAGTTAGTATTGTGCATAAAGAAGGGAAAAATCTAGAATTGTTGCAGTTAGTGCTAGCCATACTAACATGGCTAACCATCTACCGACTTCCGTCGTTGATGTTAGTAACTTAACCAGCTCCCAGGTTTTTGGAATTGTTATTCCATAATAATATTTTACCGGGGGTATAACATTAGAAAAAAAAAAGAAAGAGAAAAAAAAGAGGGTAAAAATAAAAACTTATTTAAATTATAACAATTAAAGATATAGAAATACATATATTTAAGACTTATTTAAAAATCTAATTATTATAAACAAAAGAAACAAAAAAAGATATCGAAATACATATATTTAAAACTTAATTAAAAATCTAATTATTATAAACAAAAGAAACAAAAAAAAAGGAAAGAGGAAAAAAAAAATCCATCCAACAAAAAGAAGACAAGAATTAAAAATGAAAATGAAAATTGCTGGTGTAAAAGAAAAATCTCCAAATGAAATCAATCCCTAAATTTAACTCTATTCATTCCAACATAGATAATCATTAATTATTAGTAATAGGATTAATCTTAATTAGTAAAAATGATGTTAATAAAGATACCGCAGTGTGTCTATAATATGTGTTAGTTATTTATATTAGTAGTGTAATTATACTAATTATTAGTATCCAAGTGAAGTTTTCCAATCCACTTCTTTCTCCAACTTCCATCCAACGTTATCCAGTTCGGTCCAGTCCTGTGTTGTTTTGTGAAGTCTTGCGAAGTCTTGGGGATTCTTCTAGAGTTCTTAAAAGTCAATATATTTGAAAGTAGCTGCTTCTCAGGTCTGGATCTGGCGAGCAAAGTCCAGTGCTGCTGCTGGGTTGGAAAAGAGATGTTCCTTGTTGTTGAAAGTAACTCTTAGAATAGCTGGATAATTCAAGCCGTATCTCAAATTTTCCACTCCCCTCATAAGACTTTTAGCCTCATTGAATGCTTTCCGTTTCCTGGAAACTTCTGCTGGATAATCTCGGTAGATACTGATTCTTTGTCCTTCGAATTCCAGGTTTCTGTTTCTCGAGGATTTTCGCATTATCTCGTCCAAGACAAAGTCATATTGTAGCTTTATAATCATTTGTCTTGGAGGGGCGTTTGCTCTTGTCTGACGTCTCCTGACTCTGTGAGCACGGGCTAATAAAGGCTTTTGTTCCAGAGATAAACCATGTTGCAATAAGTTCGCAGTAAATTCTCCAGGATCTTCATCTTTCTCTCGTCCTTCGGGAATACCTGCAATTCTTAGGTTTTGTCTTCTCTGGCGACCTTCTAGCTCAGTACATTTCTCAGTTATTTTAGTCAGTAAGTCCGTTAGACGTTCGTTTTCTGTAATCAGCTTTGCTGTAGTCACAGCACTTGTATCAGCTAGTTCTTCAAGGCCTTTTATACCGACCGTCTGTTGTTCCAGTACCTTTTCCATAGGATTCAGCCTTTTTTCAAAGTCATTTTTGACCTTTTCAATTTTATTATCCATCTCCTTTGTCATTTCGTTCATCATTTCTGTAATTTCTTTCTTCAAATCTTCCGATATTTTCTTGGTCTTATTATTAATATTTGAATTCGTTTCCTGTTGAAATTATTTCATTTGAGTATTCATCTGGTTTATTTCTTCCCTTAAACCAGCAATCTCACGAGAAATGAAAGTTTTCAATTCTTCACTTTCAGTTTTTTTCCCTGTTCTTTTCGATACATCTTCCTGGGATGAGGCCCTACTTGAGTCTGAGGCTTCAGTTGGGCCTTCTGCCAGTTTCTGCCTAGTTGGTCGACTTTTCTGTCTTTCGGGTGGGCTGCGTGTTGTAGACATAACTAGTCGCGCGCCTGATGACGTCACTCACAACAATCGGTGCAGAAACGGCAGGCAGCAAGCAGCAGGCAGCAGGTAAGTCCGTTAATCCCCCATTTTTTCCCATTTTTTTCCCGGAGCTAGCTGGCGTTATCCTCTAGCCCTCCATAGCGCCACCGGAAGTGCTGAGTTCTCAAATTGGCGGGGGCAGGGATCACGGCTTTCGGTAAAATAGTCCAAGGTGCACCAATGGCTGGGTCACAGCAGGATATGTTGGCCCTGCTGTGCAATGCATACTTCAAAATCAACTGCATCCGGAAAATTGCTATCAAGGCAACATTGAACCCACGATTTGCAGCTCTGTGTAGGTCATCGAACATTCAAGCGCCAAATTTTCTATTTGGCGAGGACCTGCTCAAACAGGTCAAAGACCTGGAAGAAGAGGCCAAAACGATTGGCCTCATGAAAACTTACATCCCTTCGGCCAGGATGCCACCTCGCAGGTCGTTTTAGACGCGACCGGGGTCAGATCCTGGGGCAGGCCTAAGCAGAGTGGTACCAGGTGGACGGCGTCCTTACCCATCTGTGTACGCCAATTACAACCCCAGCATGGCAAGGAGAACAAGATGAACAAGAACAAGAAGACCTAGTGTGGTGGTGCGACTCACGTTGCAGCGGCCCCTACAGCCTGTCTGTCTTTTTTTTTTGTTTTTGTTTAGTTAAATGTAATTGCTCGTGTTTTTTTTGTACTGTTTCTAACTATGTATATGAGGGGGGTGGGGGGGGGGAGAGGGAAACTTTAAAAATCTCTTCCCAGCACGGGAGACCCGACCTTTTTCCTGTCGGGTCTCCGTTGACGTTGGGGCCTAGTACCGTGGAGCGGCCTCCAAGTGGGACGACCTGGGGGCTCCAGTCAAGGAGCCTGCGGAGCTGCGTATGACTCGCCATCGTGGGGCAGGTCGGCTCGATGCTGTGGCCCGATTCCGGAGTTCCTGCTGCAGCTGCAGACCGGTGGACTGTCGGGACATCGGGAGATCATGGGTCTGGGTGGGAGACCACTTTTCGGAGCTCCCACAACGTAACTTCTCCAGCCCGTGTCACGGGGTTGGAATGACCTGGAGCGGGGCCGTACATCACCCGGCGCGGCGTTAATGGCCGCGGGACATGCCAACGCCTGCCGGGAGCTCCAACTTGTGACTTTTGGGCCTGGAGCGGGGCCGTACATTGACCGGTGTGGCCTTAACGGCCGCGGGACAACATCGCGCCCCTGGGGCTTCAATATCGGGAGAGAAATGGTGCAGGAGAGAGAAAAGACTTTGCCTTCCATCACAGTGAGGAGGAGATTCACTGTGATGGACGTTTGCTGTAAATTGAATTGTTTGTGTGTCATGTAGGAATTGGTTTGTTTGTATGGCTGTAGAAACGGAGTTTTGTTTGAGCCTCTCTGAGGTTCGAATTAAAAGTACTAAAATCTAATCTAATCTATTTATCTAAGTTCAAGGTCGACTATGGAGGTACGGGCAAATCATTAATTCCAGGATAAATCCTCTGGGGAACAACTTCCGGTTGGGGGTAGGTTACAGTTATTTTATGATGAATGGTGCTGCATAACATCTGATCTGTTTATACTGGACACTGTCTCAGGGTCTCGAATAGAGTTTATGTCAGGAATTCATCCACCTGCACAAAATATGCCTAGTCAGGTATTGTTTTTATCTGGACCAGAAACTCTGCAGGTAAATAAAGAAATTGGGGTTTTGTTCCAAAAAGGGGTAATTGAGAGCATGACATACCATCCTCAATGATTTGTGTCCAATATATTCCCCAGACAGAAAAAAGATGGTGGGTGTTGAGTCATTCTGGATCTAACCCAGTTGAATTCCTATGTCCAGTACAGGCATTTTAAAATGGACACCTTCTGTACTGCTAAACAGCTGTTATCAAAAGGTTGTTATATGCCAATGATAGATCTGAAAGATGCATATTATTCAGTACCAATTCATCATCAGTACCATAGATACTTGAAATTTAGTTGGATGGGACAGCTGAGGCAATTTAAGGCATTGCCCAATGGGTTAACCTCAGCTCCTAGGTTGTTCACAAAATTGTTAAAACCAGTTCTGGTGCTACTTCATGCCCAGAATCACATTGTGATGGCTTATCTCGATGATATTTTAATTCTAAGCAACACTCAGGAAACAACTGAGGAGTCCGTTTCAGCAACCAAACACCTGTTTGAGAGATTAGGTTTTTTCATCCATCCAACAAAATCCAAGCTAGAGACATCACAAACAATTAACTATTTGGGGTTTGTCATTGATTCAGTTGATATGACCGATTTAAAAAACTCCACGGAGCCCCTGGACGTCACGCTGATGACGTTATCAGTAAGTGCTGTGAATTTAACGGAGGTTTAAAGCATTTTAAATGAAAAATTCGTCCACTGGTCAGAGTCCTCAAAGAACAGTCACAAGATACCTCCTGAAAAGCCAGACGAAACCTGAAGAACTCACCTCTAAAGTGTTCCCTGAAGTGGTCTCTGAGATGGCTACACGATCCAAGACTGATTGGGCTAAAGACAAAGACAAAGAATTTGAGGAATTAAAGAAATCAGTAAGAAAAATGAAAGATGAAATGGTGGATGGAAATAAGATGGAAAAGATGATGGGAACGATGATGGAAAAGATGACGGAGAATATGAATGCTGGTAATCAGAAAGTTATTCATTCAATTGGCATAATAAATAAATGAATTGATGATGTGAAAGAAGAATTATTGGAGAGAATTGATAAGGTGGAAGAAGTTACCACGAAGAAGTTCAAGGCTGTGCTTGAAACTGTCGCTTCATACCTGACTACAATGAAAGAAATGGAGACAGATATGGCACGAATGGCTGAATAGATGAAGAGTTTGAGGTTAGAACAACATCTCACCACAAGACAGATGACGATTCAGCTGGCGAATGTTTCGGTTAATGCCTTGATTTGGAAGCTCGTTCGAGACGCCAAAATCTAAGAATAGTTGTTATAGATTTTTCTTCATCCAGTATCATGAACTATTAGGCTTTAAGAAATTAACCCTTTACATCTCACATGATATTTACAAGCAATATGGATAAAGTTATTAACTTTCTTTTGGAATGTGAATGGCTGGAACCATCCCATCAAGCGGAAACAAATTGTTAAAGTTCTTCGCTGACTAAATGCTCAGTTTATTTTTGTCAGGAAACTCATGTAAGGCAAGATGACAATCAATGATTTTTCAAGCTTTGGAGAGGACAGTAGTATCATTCAAATTCACGGGCTAAGGTGAAAGGAGTCTATTTTTATTGACTCCTCAATTCCGTTTGTTTCTTTATGAAACTATTTCTGATCCATATGGTAGATTTTTGGTGATTATTGGTGTTCTTTATAAGCAAAACGTTGCTATGGTGAATGTTTATGCACCAAATATTGATCACCCTGAGTTTTTTAAACAACCTTAAATGCAACCTTTCCTAATTTAAATGAACACTTTTTAATAATGGGTGGAGATTTCAACTGCTGTCTGAACCCCTTGATTGACAGATCTACATCTGATCATGTGCTTCCAATTGAATCAGCTAGTTTTATCAATTATTTTTTACTTGACTCTGGAATGTTAGAAGTTTGGAGATTCTTACACCTTCTCATGTATATCACAGTTATTCTAGGATTGACTACTTTATAATAGACTCTCGGCTAGTTTCATCGGTCACTGCATGTGAGTATGATGCAAATGCTATTTCTGATCACGCACCATTGAAACTATCAATCAAACTACCTGATTCCAAGTTTACTGCTAAACAATGGCAATTTAATGCTACTCTGCTTCAAGACTTAAATTTTATTAATTTTATTAAAGATCAGATTGCTTTTTACTTCTTGACAAACTCTACTGAAGAAATATCCAATGGTGTAGTCTGGGATGCTTTTAAGGCATATATTCGTGGACAAATTATTTCATACTCCGTGGGATTAAAAAAAACAAAATAAAAAAAAAAACGTACATTGGCTGACGAGATTAAAGAAATTGATAAAAAATATTCAAAAGCTCCTTGTTTAGAGCTCTATAAGAATAGAGTTGAACTTCAGGTACAGGATACTGAGTTGGATGATCAGCCATGATCATATTGAATGGCGGTGCAGGCTCGAAGGGCCGAATGGCCTACTCCTGCACCTATTTTCTATGTTTCTATGTTTCAATTGAGAAATGATTTGTTATTAGTATCACCGATTGAGAACCAGCTACTTAAAACCAAAAGTCAATTTTATATAACATTTGTTCTTGGATGGTTGTTTTATGTCTTTCGAACAACTTTCCAATTAATATAATTTACGTAATTCACACTTTTTTAGAAGGCAACTCTGCCCTTTTTTGCGTTTCCACATCAAACCGAAACTTTGGAAAAAAAAACATTTGAACCCTTATCAGAAAGGATTAATAACGACTATTTATGAGTTGATTTTGAAAATACAAATAGATATATCTGATAAAATGAAGAATGACTGGGAAAGAAAACTCCAAATTTCTCTATTTATAGAGAAATGGGAGAGGATTCTTCATTTAGTCAATACTTCTTCAATGTGTGCAAGACACGCTATGATACAATTCAAGATGATTCACAGAGTTCATATGTCAAAAGATAAGTTAGCTCGTTTTTATGGTCATATAAATCCTACCTGTGACAGATGTAACTCTAAAGTGGCCGCACTGACTCATATGTTTTGGTCCTGCCCACTTATGGAAAAATATTGGAAAGAGATTTTTGATACTATTTCTGTAGTCTTAGGTATTGATTTACAACCTCATCCTATTACTGTAATTTTTGGGCTGCCAACATTAGATTCTATTCGTTTGTCCCGCTCAGCCCATCGGTTGATTGCTTTTACCACATCAATGGCCAGAAGATCTATTTTATTTAAATGGAAAGACTCCAATCCTCCGACCACACTCCATTGGTATTCTGAAACGATATTATGTTTACATTTAGAAAAGATCAGGAGTGACATTGTTGAACCCTTGGTTAAATTTGATAAGACTTGGGGACAATTTATTCACCACTTTCACACAACAGAAATTGCTCCCTCTCTAACCATTATAAAAACTATTTTACCTTTATATGGTGGAATGAACTTGATGACAAACAGACTTAAATTTTTGAAATTCTCAGTTCAGATTCTGTTTTGCTTTCTTTTTTTTTTCTCTTTAGTTTAGGGGGGTTTTGTTTCTTCCTTTTTCCCTTTTTCTTTTTTTTTCTTTTTATCTGTTTTTTTTCCCTACGTATAAGTTTTCTTTTAGACATTTAACTATGTTTACATAGTGACCGGGAAGTCTATATACAATGTGTATTTTGACACTGGACTCATATTTAGGTTATACCTGTTATTAATGTAATCCTGATCCCTATGTATCAATATCATTGTTATGTTTATCATTATTCTTTTTGCTTTGTTTTTTGTTGTTGTTTTGTTTTTGTTTCTATACCTAAGAATAAAAAGATTTTAAAAGAAAGGGAAGTTAGGGATAGAATAAAACTAAAAGAAAAAAATGTATAACACAGTAAAGAGTAGCTGGAATCCGGAGGATTGGGAAACTTTCATAGGACAACAGAAGGAAACAAAACGGGCAATATGGGCTGAAAGGATGAAGTACGAGGGGAAGCTGGCCTGGAATATAAAGGACAGTAAAAGCTTATTTAGATATGTTACGGGAATAAGAATAGCAACGTCAAATGTGGGTCCCTTGAAGACAGACACGGGTGAAATTATTATGGGGAACAAGGAAATGGCAGAAGAGTTGAACAGGTACTTCGGATCTGTCTTCACTAAGGAAGACACAAACAATCTCCCAGAAGTACTGGAGGACAGAGGATCTAAGGGGGTAGAGGACCTGAAATAAATTTTCATGAGGCGAGAAATAGTATTGGGTAGGCTGATGGGACTGAAGAATGATAAATCCCCTGGGTCTGATGGTCCGCATCCCAGGGTCCTCAGGGAGTTGGCTCTATAAATAGTTGTCGCATTGGTGATCATTTTCCAATTTTCATTAGATTCAGCATCAGTTTCTGTGGACTGAAGGATAGCTAATGTTATCCCACTTTTCAAGAAAGGAGCGAGAGAGAAAACGGGGAATTACAGACAAATTAGCCTGACTTCAGTGGTGGGAAATATGCTGGAGTAAATTATTAAAGAGGTAATAATGGGGCAATTGGATAGCAGCAAAAGGATTAGTCCAAGTCAGCATGGATTTATGAAAGGAAATGACTAATCTTCTGGAATTTTTTTGAGGATGTGACAAGTAAAATGGATGAAGGGGAACCAGTGGAAGTAGTGTATCTAGACTTTCAGAAAGCCTTTGATAAGGTCCCGCACGGGAGATAGGTAACTACAATTAGAGTGCATGGTATTGGGGGTAGGGTGTTGACATGGATAGAAAATTGGTTGGCAGCCAGGAAGGAAAGAGTAGGAGTGAACGGGTCCTTTTCAGAATGGCAGGCAGTGGCGAGTGGAGTGCCGCAAGGCTCGGTATTGGGGCCGCAACTGTTGATCATATATATTAATGATTTGGAAGAGGGAATTAGCAGCAACTTGAGCAAGTTTGCGGATGACACAAAGCTGGGTGGCAGTGTGAACTGTGAAGAGGATGTTAGGAGGTTGCAGGGTGACCTGGACAGGTTGCGTGGCAGATGCAGTATAATATAGATAAATGTGAGGTTATCCACTTTGGTGGCAAAAACAAGGGGGCAGATTATTATCTCAAAGGGGTTACGTGAGGTAAGGGGGAGGTACAGCGAGACCTGGGTATCCTTGTACACCAGTCACCGAAAGTTGGCGTGCAGGTACAGCAGGCAGTGAAGAAAGCTAATGGAATGTTGGCCTTCATAACAAGAGGATTTCAGTATAGGAGTAAAGAGGTTTTTCTGCAGTTGTATAGGGCTCTGGTGAGACCACATCTGGAGTATTGTGTACAGTTTTGGTCTCCTAATTTGAGGAAGGACATCCTTGTGATTGAGGCAATGCAGCGTAAGTTCCCAAGATTGATCCCTGGGATGGGGATGGCGGGACTGTCATATGAGGAAAGATTGAAAAGACTAGGCTTGTATTCACTGGAGTTTCGAAATATGAGGGGGGATCTTATAGAAACATATAGAATTATACAAGGACTGGACAAACTAGATGCAGGAAAAATGTTGGGCGAGTCCAGAACCAGGGGCCACATTCTTAGAATAGAGTGAGTTAGATTGAGCTCTAGGGGATCGTGGAATCAAGGGATATGGGGAGAAGGCAGGCACGGGTTATTGATTGTGGACGATCAGCCATGATCACAAAGAATGGCAGTGCTGGCTCGAAGGGCCGAATGGCCTCCTCCTGCACCTATTTTCTATGTTTCTATATTTCAAATAGGAAGTAAGAGTGTGTGGAAAGAACATACCAAGCGGGTGAGAGTGGTGTAATGTTGAGTTACTCCCACCATCTCTCTCACACTCATTGACTGGAGAGTTGGGCAAGCCCTGACTTCCTTCACATCATGTCCCGACACCTGTCAAGACAGCCAGAATTGTGGGAAAGTTGCCCACCACCCGGTTGAGCTGATTTATAAACAGACAGCAGTGGTTTTCTTACAGATGTACTGATGAGATTCTTGGTCCAGTTCACCTTCTGCAGCCCACCCACAGGACTGTGAAAGCTCTCTCCCTGCAACTATTCCACTAACTCCCCATGTATCCTCTCTACAGCCTTTATTTCTCTCCCAGGTGCAGTGTCCGGGACCCGACACACCAGGTGCGGCCGAAGGACAAGAGTTCATTTTGTAAAGTCTGTACCGCCTTCTCCTCAGTGCAGCACTGAGTGCAGAGGTGGGGAGGAAGCAACAGTGGGACAGGAAGGCTGCGAGAAACTGGACTCACACAGCACCAAACACACAGCTCATGTTGCAGTTCTCTTTATTATTGCTAAGTGAGTACAGTCACCATAGACAGTGAGAGCGGATACAAAGAAAGTAAAGCATTGGATCCACTGCTGGAAAGGATGAGTGGATGATTCTGGAGTCTTCTACTTTTTACGCAGATGGTAGAAACAAACAAAACCATATCCGGTGCCACATTCCACATCATTCCAACTTCCCTCTTCTAGAAGCAGGAAATAAGAAAAGCATTTACCTGTTAGTCCACAAGCAAAATGCTGCAGATGCTTAATATCTGAAATAAATAGTGGAAATACTCAATAGGTCAGGTGGCACGTGTGGAGAGGTGACAGGGAGGACGTTGGTGGAAATGTTTTCGCAGTTCCACTCCCACAGATGTTGCCTGACATGCTGAATGTTACCAGCATTTTCTGTTTTCCGTTTGGTCTAAATGTTTCATCTATTTGAGTCAGAGTCTGAGTCTGTGAACCATTCATGCTCCCTGACTCTTGATCAGTGAGTTTGCCTTGTAAATAAAGGTCGTCACTTCCTGTGGAGGTGCCAGGTGTAGTCAGAGTGTGTGTTGCTGAAACTTGAAGCCCCCAATATTCACGGGGGTTTGGGCTGTCCCAGACTGAAGTGTCTGGGCTCACCCTGGGCTGAAACTCCCTGTGTGGGCTGGACAACATGCCTGTGCCGTCAGAGATAAACCCAGCCCTCTCCATTCCATGGACCTCACACAATGGGAGCAGAGTCTGGAATCTCTGGAGCTGGAACATCTGCAACCGATGTCATGTCAAAATCTGGGAATTTTACACTAGTGCACATTCCGATATCTGTAGCGTTGCACCCAGTGTTTGTAGAATTAGGATGTTACCTTGCACGTGGAGCACAGAAACAGACCACTCGGCCCATGGATCCGTGCTACTGCTGCTGCTCCACACCAGCCTCCCCCCTCCCTTCATCTGACCCCATCAATACATCCGTCTGTTCCTTTCTCCATCTACCACCCTTAAGTACATCTGTGCTCTCTGCCTCCATTACATGCTACTGAGCTCCACCAGCTCGCCATGCCAACGTTAAGAAGATTTTCCCGCTGCTCACTTTGATTTATCGGTGGCTATTTTACATTTATGACCAGTAAATCTGATTTCACTCGAGGAAACATCATCTCGACATCCTCTATAAATCCTTCACAGTGAGATTGGCTGCAGGTTGGTTACCGCTCAATCTTCGCTCTTGTGGAGAACAAGCCTCAGCCTGTTGGATCTTCTCTGCCGCTCTGTTTTATGATCAGTTCACTGCTCCACTGCCTGTCAGTCTTTTATAAAAGAGTGATATGGAAAGGTTCATAGTTCAGCATGTCCACTGTAACCAGGATATACAGAGGTTGAGCATAATGTTTACACTATCAATTGAATTCATTTTGAAATGAATCTCAGAATATTCCTTTCACTTTCCTGTCTGTGTTCAGGTCTTTCTTTATCTGCCGTGTCACACTATACATTCCTCTAGGTTCAGTGTTACCCCTTTGTGTTCCTCCTGCACAGAACACTTGGTGTCTGTCCCATATATCCTCCTCTCACTGCTGGGCAGTCAGTCCAGTTCTGCAGAGCACAGGACCCATGGGGTTGGTTCACTCCCTCTGTGTAACAGCAGGTCTGTTGATACCGTGTTTGAAATGAACTTCCAGTAAAATCTCATCTTGCAAACTGTTTCTGATCTCATTGCCTCTAGTGATCTCCATTCCACAGCCTCCAATCCTATCGTTCCCCAGCCTTGTACTGCCTGCTTCAATCTCCCCCCAATATCCACAAGCGGGTCTGCCCCATCATCTCTGCCAGCTTCACTCAACTTAACTCATCTACACACTACCTTGATTCCTTCCCATCCATTCTTGACCATTCTCTGCCCACCTACGTCCAACACACCTCTCACGCCCCTCAATTATTTAATGACTTTCAATTTCCAGGCCTCCGTTGCCTCATCTACACCATGGACGTCCAGTCCCTCTACACTCCATTCCCCCACCAGGAAGGTACCAAGGCCTTCCGTTTCTTCCACCAACTGAGACCCAATCAAGCATAACTTGGGTTAAACAAAAACATCACATTTCTTTATGATTACGCCAGCTGAAAGTGGATCTATTACAATAAATGTACATATTAAATAACATTGCAAATGAGTAACCGATTCTTACATAGCTAAAATGACAACCAGAATACACCTCTGTATCAAGACACAATCAGTTGGGTGTAACTCTGTGGGTCGGGCAGCATTTCTGGAGAACACGGATGGGTGTCATTTTGGGTCGGGAACCTTCTTCAGACTGATTATAGTTTGGGAGAAGAAAGCTGGAAGAGAGGTGGGGGGGGGGTGCGTGAGGCAGGACAAACTCTGCAAGTGATGGGGTGTACAGGTGAGGGCGGGGGAATTTGATGTAAAAATAATTGGGCAAATGTCAGAGCTGAAAAGACAATATCAGGAAATATCACCAACAACTTGTCGAGGACCAGCCATATCGAAGCAATGGCCAAGAAAGCACACCAACATCTTTACTTCCTTAGAAGGCTGAGGAAGTTAAGCATGTCCCCAACAACTCTCACCAACATCTACAGATGTGCCATTTCATAAGAATGCATCTTCAGATGGTTTGGGAACTACTCGAACCAGGACCGCGAGAAATTGCAGAGATTTGTTGACGCAGCCCAGACCATCACACAAACCAACTTCCCTTCCATTGACTCCATCGATACTGCCTCGGCAAGGCCACCAACATAACCAAGGATGTGTCTCACCCCGGACACTCCCTCTTCTCCCCTCTCCCATCAGGCAAACAGTAACCATATAACCATATAACCATATAACAATTACAGCACGGAAACAGGCCCTCTCGGCCCTTCCAGTCCGTGCCGACCATTTGCTTTCCCCTAGTCCCATCTACCTGCACTCAGACCATACCCCTCCATTCCCTTCACGTCCATATACCTATCCACTTTACTTTTAAATGTTAAAATCGATCCTGCCTCCACCACTTCTGCTGGAAGCTCATTCCACACAGCCACCACCCTCTGAGTAAAGAAGTTCCCCCTCACGTTACCCCTAAACTTCTGTCCCTTAATTCTCATGTCATGCCCTCTTGTTTGAATCTTCCCTACCCTCAATGGGAAAAGCTTATCCACGTCAACTCTGTCTATCCCTTTCATCATTTTAAAGACCTCAATCAAGTCCCCCCTTAACCTTCTGCGCTCCAAAGAATAAAGACCTAACTTGTTCAACCTTTCTCTGTAACAGAGTTGCTGGAACCCTGGCAACATTCTAGTAAATCTCCTCTGTACTCTCTCTATTTTGTTGATATCCTTCCTATAACTAGGCGACCAAAATTGTACACCATACTCCAGAATTGGTCTTACCAATGCCTTGTACAATTTTAACATTACTTCCCTACTCCTATATTCAATGCTCTGATTTATAAAGGCCAGCACACCAAAGGCTTTCTTTACCACCCTATCTACATGCGATTCCACCTTCAGGGAACTATGCACAGTTATTCCTAGATCCCTCTGTTCCACAGCATTCCTCAATTCCCTACCATTTACCATGTACGTCCTATTTTGATTTGTCCTGCCAAGATGTAGCACTTCATACTTAACAGCATTAAACTCCATCTGCCATCTTTCAGCCCACTTTTCCAAATGGCCCAAATCTCTCTGTAGACTTTGAAAATCTACTTCATTATCCACAACACCACCTATCTTAGTATCATCTGCATACTTATTTATCCAATTTTCCACCCCATCATCCAGATCATTGATGTACATGACAAACAACAGTGGACCCAACACAGATCCCTGAGGCACCCCACTGGTCACCGGCTTCCAACCTGACAAACAGCCATCCACCATTACTCTCTGACATCTCCCATTCAGCCACTGTTGAATCCATCTTGCTACTCCGCCATTTACACCCAAATATTGAACCTTCTTAACCAACCTTCCATGGGGAACCTTGTCAAAGGCCTTACTGAAATCCATATCAAACATCCACTGCTTTACCCTCATCAATTTCCCTAGTTACCGCTTCAAAAAATTCAAGGTTTGTCAAACATGACCTTCCAGGCACAAATCCATGTTGACTGTTCCTGATCAGACCCTGTTTATCCAGATGCTTATATATATTATCTCTAAGTATCCTTTCCATTAATTTGCCTACCACTGACGTCAAACTAATAGGTCTATAATTGCTAGGTTTATTCTTTGAACCCTTTTTAAACAATGGAACAACATGCACAGTACGCCAATCCTCCGGCACTATTCTCGTTTCTAACGACATTTAAAATATTTCTGTCATAGCTCCTTCTATTTCTACACTAACTTCCCTCAATGTCCTAGGGAATATCCTGTCAGGACCTGGAGACTTATCCACTTTTATATTTTTCAAAAGTGTCAGTACTTCCTCCTCTTTGAATCTCATAGTTTCCATAGCTACTCTACTTTTTTCCCTTACCTCACAGAGTTCAATATCCTTCTCCTTGGTGAATACCGAAAAAAAGAAATTGTTCAATATCTCCCCATCTCTTCTGGCTCTGCAGATAGCTGTCCATTCTGTCTCTCTAATGGTCCAATTTTATCCCTCGTTATCCTTTTGCTATTAATATAGCTGTAGAAACCCTTTGGGTTTACTTTCACCTTTCTTGCCAAAGCAACCTCATATCTTCTTTTAGCCTTCCTAATTTCTTTCTTAAGATTCTTTTTACATTCTTTATACTCCTCTAGCACCTCATTTACTCCATGCCTCCTATAATTATTGTAGATATCTCTCTTTTTTCGAAACAACTGTCCAATTTCCCTTGAAAACCATGGCTCTTCCAATTTTTACTATTTCCTTTCAACCTAACAGGGACATAAAGATTCTGTACTCTTACAATTTCCCCTTTAAATGTCCTCCATTTCTCTTCTACATCCTTCCCATGAAACAATGTGTCCCAATTCATTCCTTTAAAATCCTTACGCATTCCCTCAAAGTTAGCCTTTCTCCAATCAAAAATCTCCACCCTAGGTCCTGTTCTGACTCTCTCCATAATTATATTGAAACTAATGGTATTGTGATCACTGGTCCCGAAGTGCTCACCAACGCATACCTCCATCACCTGACCTGCCTCATTTCCTAACAGGAGGTCCAGCACTGCCCCTTCTCTGGTCGATACCTCTATGTACTGCTGCAAAAAACTATCCTGCACACATTTAACAAACTCCAAACCATCCAGCCCATTTACAGAATGTGTTTCCCAGTCTATTTTTGGAAAATTGAAATCTCCCACAATCACTACCTTGTGCTTACTACTAATATCTGCTATCTCCTTACATATTTGCTCTTCCAATTCTCGCTCCCCATTTGGCGGTCTATAATACACCCCTAAAAGTGTTGCTACACCGTTCCCACTTCTCAGTTCCACCCAAATAGCCTCCCTAGACGAGCCCTCTAATCTATCCTGCCAAAGCACTGCTGTAATATCTTCTCTGACAAGCAATGCAACACCTCCCCCTCTGGTCCCTCCAAGTCTATCACACCTGAAGCAATGAAATCCTGGAATATTTTGTTTCCAATCACAGCCCTCCTGCAACCATGTTTCACTGATTGCCACAACATCATATTTCCAGGTGTCAATCCAGGCTCTAAGTTCATCCACCTTACTTACAATGCTCCTAGCATTAAAATATACACATTTTATAAACCCACCATCCCTTATTCTCTGTCTATTATCTTTTTCATCTTTCTCCGTTGGAAGAGAAGGAGGGGGAGGAGCGACACCCGACCGGTAAGCTTTAAAACCAAGCGCTGGGCTTGTTTTTTCAGAGGCCCACAGGAGCCGTTGGAAGAGAAGGTGGGGGAGGAGCGACACCCGGCCGGTAAGCTTTAAAATCAAGCGCGGGGCTTGTTTTTAACCTAAATCCATAACATTCCATTTGGAGAAGTGGGTTTTTTTTTTTGAGGAAGCCGCTGATTGGTGGGAAGTGGACTAGGGTAAGCAGCTGATTGGTGGGAAGTGGACCAGGGTAAACAGCTGATTTACAGTCAGATCCCAGCAGTTTGTTGTGTACTTTGTATTGTGTTGATATTGTATCCTGTGTAAGGGGGAAGTATGAAGGCCAGGGCAGTGTACTGTTCTGGATGTCAGATGTGGGAGGTCAGGGAATCTGATAGCCCTCCAGACGTCCACATCTGCGCCAGGTGTGTCGAGATGGGGCTCCTAAAGGACTGTGTTAGGAACCTGGAGCAGCAGCTCGATGACCTCCATCTGGTCAGGGAGAGTGAGGAGGTCATAGAGAGGAGCTACAGGGAGGTAGTCACTCCCAGACCACAGGAGGCAGACAAGTGGGTCACAGTTAGGAAGAGCAAGGGGCAGAGGCGGGGGCTAGAGAGTACCCCTGTGACTGTACAGCTGGAAAATAGGTACTCGGGTTTGAGTACGATTGGAGGGGACAGCCTAGCTGGGGGCAGCAACAGCGGCCGGGCCTCCGGCACAGAGACCGGCCCTGATGCTCAGAAGGGTAGCAAAAAGAGCAGGGCAATTGTAATAGGGGACTCCATAGTTAGGGGGTCGGATAGGCGATTCTGTGGACGCAGTCGGGAGACCCGGATGGTAGTTTGCCTCCCTGGTGCCAGGGTCTCGCATGTGTCAGAACGTGTCCAAAAGATTCTGATAAGGGAGGGAGAGGAGCCTGATGTTGTGGTACACATAGGTACCAATGACCAAGGCAGAAAAAGTGACAAGGTCCTGAAGGGAGAATGTAGGGAGTTGGGGGGAAAGTTAAGGAGTATGACCAAAAGGGTAACGATTTCAGGATTACTGCCTGTGCCGTGTGACAGTGAGAGTAGGAATGAAATGAGGTGGAGGATAAATGCGTGGCTGAGGGACTGGTGCTGTGGGCAGGGATTCAAGTTTCTTGATCACTGGGACCTCTTTTGGGGAAGGCATGATCTGTACACAAAGGACGGGTTGCACTTGAACCCGAGGGGGACCAATATCCTGGCAGGGAGATTTGCAAAGGCTACTGGGGAGACTTTAAACTAGAAAGGCTGGGGGGAGGGACTCGGGTAGAGGGGGCTAGGGGTCAGGGTGTGGGGCAAGAGGCAGAGAAGGGAAGCACTCGGACCCAAAATGTATGCGAGAAAGATGAATAAGATAATAGACAGATAATAAACAATATAGGTATGAAAACACATACCTCCAGATTCAGGGGCAGCTTCTTCCCAGCTGGTATTGGGCAACCGAATAATTCTATCAGCAACTAGAGAGCATTCATTATATACCATCTACCTCATTGGAGACATTCGGTTTATCATTAGTCGGACTTTTGTAGACTTTCTTCTACTAAATATGATTCCCTTTGTCATGTATCTATACACTGTGGTTGTCTTGATTGTAATCATGCATAGTCTTTCCACTGACTAGATAGCATGCGCCAAAAGTGCTTTTCACTGAAGATAGACATAATATGCAGTTCTCTGTTTCTACATTTCTGTCATAGTAACACTTACGGAAATAATTCATTACCACACAGTCTTCAAGGCCATTGTGATTATCGGGTTGTGTGTCACTCCAATGTTGGTATCTCAATGGAGATCCATCGATCCATTTGTAAAACCCTTCCTGTGGGTATAAATCAATGGTCATTCCTGTTGGAATGCTGAGTAAGCTGCAGGGAGGAGCTGTACCTGAGCCGGAGTGAGAGCAGAATACGAGCAGCCGAGACAAGTAGGGCAGTGGATGGGAGTTTAAATTATGGACTGGCAGGGTGGGGGAATCTCATGGAAGTAACAGAATCTTTGGGATGAAAGTGACAGGGTCTGAGAGTAAAGGTCAGAGAAGAGGAGTAATGGTAACTCAGAAAATAAGGAAAGGATGGTCAAATTCAAAGTAGGATCACCCAGAGAAAGACTGAGGTTGAGCATAATGTTTCACTGCTTAATTTTATTTCATTTTGAAATAAATCTCAGGACATTCCTTTCACTTTCCTGTCTGTGTTCAGTTCTTTCTTTATGTGCCGTGTCACACTGTACCTTCCATTAACTCCATTGTTACCCCCTTGTACATTGCTCCTGCACAGTTACACTCTGTGTCTGTTCCCCAGACTGCAGCATTACACCCATATTTCCTCCTCTCACTGCTGGGCAGTCAGTCCAGTTCTGCAGAGCACAGGACCCATGGAGTTGCTTCACTCCCTCTGTGTAACAGCAGGTAACCTCCCGTTCAATAGTGTGTCTGAAATTAACTGGCAGCATAGTAACATTTCTGTGAAAGATACATTTATGATGAGTGTTATCCAGTGTTATCCGTGTGAGTTTGCACCATCTCCCCGTGACGTGCAGTGTTCCAGTGAGTGCTCCGGTTTATGTGAGAGGATGTAGGCTACAATGAAATGACTGAATGAGATTATACTGGGAATTCATGTGGACTCGATGTGCTGAACAGATTTCTCTGTTGTAATATGGTTGAGTTTGTCATTAGGATGGAGAGTGACATAATTGTCAGCAACAAGGATTCTGAACTTAAATAAAGGTAACTTTGAAGGTATGAGACGTGAATTGGCCAAGTTAGACTGGTTAGTGATTCTTAAAGTGTTCAGTGCATGAACAATGGAAGGTATTTAAAGACTGCATGGATGAACTACAACAATTGTTCATCCCAGTTTGGCAAAAGAATAAATCAGGGAAGGTAGTGCATCCGTGGATAACAAGGGAAATCAGGGATAGTATAAAAACAAAAGATGAAGCATACAAATTAGCCAGAAAAAGCTGCCTACCAGAGGACAAGGAGAAATTCAGATTCCAGCAGAGGAGGACAAAGGGCTTAAATAGGAAAGGGAAAATAGATTATGAAAAAAAAACTGACAGGGAACATAAAAACTGACTGCAAAAGTTTTTATAGATATGTGAAGATCAGGTAAGAATCAGGTAGTGCAGGTAAGAATCAACACATTGATGAATCTCTGGAGTCGTGGTGAGGCCAGACTGGGGAAGGAGGGCAGATTTCTTACCCTGAAGAACAACAGTGAACCAGATCAGTTTTTACAACAATCCGGTAGTTTCAGTCCCCATTACTAATGGTAACTTGTTACCCCAGATTGATTGCAGTCTGTTTACTTTGATCCAAATTCCCTGGTGTCTGGGATGGGATTCAAACTCGTGTGCCTGGATCACCGGGATATCACAGAGTAACTTAAAACCCCTGTCTCACGGTGCGAGTTGGCCCACGAGTGACCCCGAGTTTTCACTCGTGGTGATCACGTACCAGGAACGTAGCGGCAACGTCGGAACTCGCGCGATCAACTTGTCCACTTGTGGCGCTAACGGCAGGTACCCGTGAAACTTGATAACTCGTGAAAAAAATCAAACATGTTTGATTTTTTCCACAAGTCAAATTCACTGTTCAAGATAAAAATTGAAACATTTTAACTCGTTGTAATAACATAGGGCCCGTGCAATGACCTTAGTGTCTTGTGAGTCTAACGTGTTAACCCGTGGGCACTCTTAAATCGGCAGCTGGACAGAGTAAAAAAAAGGTGAGTAAAAAAAAGGTGATTTCAAAAAAAGAACATGACGATTTTTCAACACGTCATCTTGCCAGAACGGGCCACATCTCCACTGATTCTAAAATTGGGATTTCTCCGGGCGTTGAGCTACTGCATTGTGGCCGGGGAGGGAAGCAGCTCGCGTGGCTACGAGCAGCCTCCATCACCGGACAGCGGAACCGACTGCCATCTCAGCGCCTTCTGCCAGAACGCCCACCTCTGGCAGTGCTCTACATCTGAACAGTGGAGGGGACCAGCTCAAGAGCAAAGAACATAGAGCGGAGTGGGTCAGCGGGTGATGGATAACATCCCAGCGGGCGGTGGAACTTAGTCCTGTGTCAGCACGATCAAGGGATCAATTGAGGTTACTTGCACTGACATATGGAGTAAGCTCCACCGCCCGCTGTCCTGTTATCCATCGCCCGCTGACCCGTTCTTGTGCTGGATGACCCTCTCCCCAGAGCCCCTGCCCGCCCCGCTGAGCCACCACAGACGGGGAGTTGAACGTAGACACAGGGGGGTCCACCTTCAACTTCAGAGCCAAACAAAAAACACAGAGTGCTGGAAGAACTCAGCGGGCAAAGCAGCACCCGAGGGGGGAACATATCACTTATCAGGAGCCGCCACGGGCCAGGACTCTTCCCCCAACAGAAAGGAAGCGCAGATGCAGCCATCACTGTAGCATCGCTGTCCCTATCTTCCAATTCCCACTTTGAAATAAAATAAAACTTTCGACAAAAATTTCGCAATTGTGATGTACTGTATCTGTAAAAAAAACTACATCAACCAGATGTGAAAATTACACCGAATCGAACGATGATTGAAAATGCGTGGGAACCGACGAATCGCGATCCTGCTGCGAAATGTTTAAGTCGAAAACTGTATTTTATTTCAAAATGGCAATTTAAAGATAGGAACAGAGATGCTACACAGAGATTTTAAGCTCTTGGGTGAAGTCGTACAGTGGGGCAGAGCTTTAGGCAGCATCTATGGAGCGAAGGAAATAGCCGGGTCTGAAGAAGGATTTCGACCAGAAACGTTGCATATATCCTTCGCTCCACAGATGCTGCCTAAAGCCAAAGCCCTGCCCCACTGTGCGACTTCACCCAAGAGCTTAAAATCTCTGTGTAGCATCTCTGTTCCTATCTACAAATGTAAAAGTAACTAAAAATGTAAATTGACCCTCTTGTGTAAGATGGTGCTAGTGTCGCTGGTCGGCGCGGACTTGGTGGGCCGAAGGGCCCGTTAGAAACACTGTGTCACTTTTCAGGAGAAGTTGTCAGCTCAAGAGTACATCAGGATATATTGTCAGCTCGGGAGATGAACTTGGTTAACTCTGGAGACGAACTTGGAACATCGCAGTAAACAGCAAAATACCATACCCGTGGGAACTCGGTTGAAACACTTGAACATCAACTTGGGATCTCGTGCACAACCACGAGTCTGTCACTCAAGGTCACTCGTGGGTCAACTCGCACCGTGAGACAGGGGCATAACCATTACACTGCCGCACCCTGTTACTCTGCAGGGCGTCAAGTGTAACTCTATCTCTGAACAACGATGTGACACCGGAGATCCATCAATGTGTTGAGTGTAACCTGCCCTCTGAAAAGGGCAGTGGATGATCAGGGAAGGACAACAAATGCAGGTTTGGCCAGTGTTGTGATGACCTGTAAGCTAACGTGCCATCATTAACTGTACCTGGCATAAGTCGTTTAGGCCAATCCAAGCGGGTGTGTTACTTTTGCTCACTGCACTAATCACACTGGCAATGAATTCGTCGTGTTCCGTCGAGTGCACAGTAGCCAGATTTGCATAATGTGGTTGGGCGTTGCACATCATCTTTAAACAAACAAAATAGCTTTACTGTTGCAGTGAGTTTTATCCTCTCACAAGCCTCCAAATAAATCATCCGACTAGACGTTCGAAATTGGACAACTTTGACCACTTGAATCAGACTTCTTGTTCTTTAATATCTCTGATGTCAACCCCAGCTCCGTGTTAACTCTTGGATGTGGAGATTCCCCCAAATCCCCAATATTTCACCCACTGGTCCAAGCGATAGAAACCGTAGCCCACGGCTGCAGTGAAGCGCACCCTAGAACACAGGGACTCATCACAGGCAATTCAACGAGAGGCTGTGCTGTGAGTTCATTGGAATGAACCAGCAGAGAGCAATGTTCCCCAGACCTCCAAGACCAACCACTGGTTTCAGGGACTTACCTCAGCATCTGACCATGTCTTTTTGACAGGGAAAAATCGGTGACAAGATTTTAAGAAAGGAAAATAAAACCAGTCTTCAGCACACGGTCCTTTGAATATGTCTCGTTTATGAAGGTGATGCTGAGTCTCCTCCGGTCCCAAGGAATCGATCGTCTCTGTCAGTTAAAGAGAATTTGGATTTAAACCAACTCACCGATCAAAGCCCTTCCTCAGCTAGTCCCGTTTGTTTGCATTTAGCCCATATCCTCTCATCATTTTTCTATTCATGCAACTGTCCAAGTGTCCTTAAAACATTGTAAATGTACCTGCCTGTACCTCTTCCTCTGGAACACTCATTGTGAATAACATGTCGTCCAGTTTTTTCTCCCCGACATGTTCTACCTATGTTCTATCGATGCACCTCATTCATTTATAAATGCCCCCCTTATAACTCAAGCCCACCAGACCGGGCAACATAAATTCCGAGTGGGGTCTCACCAGCATCTTGCACAGCTGTAACATGGATCCCAACTCCTTTCATCTTTGATGAGGGAAAGCGTGACAAAAACCTCTTCACCACCTTGTCCACCTGTATCACTCACTGAGCTGTCATCGTTTCCGTGGTCTTTTTGATCCACAATGACCCTAGGACTATTGAATAAAATTAGTTTTCTACCCTCAAGACCCCACCACTGGTCACAAGCCACACACATGCCACACAGAAATAACATTACTTTGCCACCCACTGACACACTCGCTGTGATCACAGACATAATTTCATGTGCAATCTTCTATCCTCATCTCCCCTCCCCCATCTCTCCTCCCCCTGATCCCTTCCCTCAGTCAAACTTCCTCGGACAAATGTGTGTCACAAACACAAGGGAATGGGTGTCATTCCCTTGTGCTTGCAACGTGACCAAGTTTGGGAATTAAATATTGGATTAAGCTCTGTATAGGGAGAGGCAAAATGAAGGAGAGGTATTCCTGTCAATAAATGACAGGATGAAGTCAGTGGAGAGAAAGGATCTTAGTTCAGAAAATAGAGACACAGCATCAGTTTGCGTGGAGCTGTGAAACGGCAATGGGCAGAAGACATTGGTTGGATTTGTCCGTGCTCACCCACCAGTGGTCTGGTAGTCTAGGGTACATATCAGGAATTTAGAGGCACATTGAGGAACCGTAATAATAATTATAGAATTGATTGTGATCTTCAGAAAGATGAGGCAAAATAAATTAACAGTTAGTATGGAGAGACTTATACACTGAGTATATTCCTGGTGGCTTTCTAGATCATTCAGTTAAGGGACTTAACAATCTCCAGTATTAGAAACATAGAAACATAGAAATTAGGTGCAGGAGTAGGCCATTCGGCCCTTCGAGCCTGCACCGCCATTCAACATGATCATGGCTGATCATCCAACACAGTACCCCGTATCTGCCTTCTCTTCATACCCCCTGATCCCCTTAGCCACAAGGGCCACATCTAACTCCCTCTTAAATATAGCCAATGAACTGGCCTCAACTACCCTCTGTGGCAGAGAGTTCCAGAGACTCACCACTCTCTGTGTGAAAAAAAGTATTTCTCATCTCAGTCTTAAAGGATTTCCCCCTTATCCTTAAGCTGTGACCCCTTGTCCTGGACTTCCCCAACATCGGGAACAATCTTCCTGCATCTAGCCTGTCCAACCCCTCAAGAATTTTGTAAGTTTCTATAAGATCCCCTCTCAATATCCTATATTCTAGAGAGTATAAACGGAGTCTATCCAGTCTTTCTTCATAAGACAGTCCTGACATCCCAGGAATCAGTCTGGTGAACCTTCTCTGCACTCCCTCTATGGCAATAATGTCCTTCCTCAGATTTGGAGACCAGAACTGTACGCAATACTCCAGGTGTGGTATCACCAAGACCCTATACAACTGAAGTAGAACCTCCCTGCTCCCCTACTCAAATCCTTTTGCTATGAATGCTAACATACCATTCGCTTTCTTCACTGCCTGCTGCACCTGCATGCCTACTTTCAATGACTGGTGTACCATGACACCCAGGTCTCGCTGCATCTCCCCTTTTCCTAATCGGCCACCATTTAGATAATAGTCTGCTTTCCTATTTTTGCCACCAAAGTGGATAACCTCACATTTTTCCACATTATACTGCATTTGCCAAACATTTGCCCACTCACCCAGCCTATCCAAGTCACCTTGCAGTCTCCTAGCATCCTCCTCACAGCTAACACTGCCCCCCAGCTTAATGTCATCCGCAAACCTGGAGAAATTGCCTTCAATTCCCTCATCCAGATCATTAATATATATTGTAAATAGCTGGGGTCCCAGCACTGAGCCTTGCGGTACCCCACTAGTCACTGCCTGCCATTGTGAAAAGAACCCGTTTACTCCTACTCTTTGCTTTCTGTTTGCCAGCCAGTTCTCTATCCACATCAATACTGAACCCCCAATGCCATATGCTTTAAGTTTGTATACTAATCTCTTATGTGGGACCTTGTCGAAAGCCTTCTGGAAATCCAGATACAACACATCCACTGGTTCTCCCCTATCAACGCTACTAATTATATCCTCAAAAAATTCCACATGATTCATCAGACATGATTTACCTTTCGTATATCCATGCTGACTTTGTCCAATGATTTCACCACTTTCCAAATGTGCTGCTATCCCATCTTTAATAACTGACTCTAGCAGTTTCCCCACTACCAATGTTGGACTAACTGGTCTGTAATTCCCCGTTTTCTCTCTCCCTCCTTAAAAAGAGGGGTTACGTTTGCTACCCGCCAATCCTCAGGAACTACTCCGGAATCTAAAGAGTTTTGAAAGATTATCACTAATGCATCCACTATTTCCGGAGCTACTTCCTTAAGTACTCTGGAATGCAGCCTATCTGGCCCTGGGGATTTATCGACCTTTAATCCATTCAATTTACCCAACACCACTTCCCGACTAACCTGGATTTCACTCAATTCCTCCTTTGACCAGCGGTCCCCTGCAATTTCCGGCAGATTATTTATGTCTTCCTTAGTGAAGACGGAACCAAAGTAGTTATTCAATTGGTCCGCCATATCCTTGTTCCCCATGATCAACTCACCTGTTTCTGACTGCAAGGGACCTACATTTGTTTTACCTAATCTCTTTCTCTTCACATATCTATAAAACCTTTTGCAGTCAGTTTTTATGTTCCCTGCCAGTTTTCTTTCATAATCTATTTTTCCTTTCCTAATTAAGTCCTTTGTCCTCCTCTGCTGGTCTCTGAATTTCTCCCAGTCCTATGGTATGCTGCTTTTTCTGGCTACTTTGTACACATGATCCTTTGCTTTGATACTATCCCTGATTTCCCTTGTTATCCACGGATGCACTACCTTCCCTGATTTATTCTTTTGCCAAACTGGGATGAACAATTTTTGTCGTTCATCCATGCAGTCTTTAAATGTCTTCCATTGCATATCCACCGTCAATCCTTCTAGAATTAATTGCCAGTCAATCTTGGCCAATTCACGTCTCATACCCTCAAAGTTACCTTTCTTTAAGTTCAGAACCATTGTTTCTGAATTAACAATGTCACTCTCCATCCTAATGAAGAACTCAACCATATTATGGTCACTCTTGCCCAAGGGGGCACGTACAACAAGACTGCTAACTAACCCTTCCTCATTACTCAATACCTAGTCTAAAATAGCCTGCTCTCTCGTTGGTTCCTCTACATGTTGATTTAGATAACTATCCCGCATACATTTCAAAAAATCCTCTTCCTGAGCACCCCTGCCAATTTGATTCACCCAATCTATATGTAGATTGAAGTCACCCATTATAAATGTTTTGCCTTTGTCGCACGCATTTCTAATTTCCTGTTTGATACCATCCCCAACTTCACTACTACCATTAGGTGGCCTGTACACAACACCCACCAGAGTTTTCTGCCCCTTAGTGTTTCACAGCAATACCCATATCGATTCCACATCCTTCAAGCTAATGTCCTTCCTTTCCATTGCGTTAATCTCCTCTCTAACCAGCAACGCTACCCCACCTCCTTTTCCTTTCTCTCTATCCCTCCTGAATATTGAATATCCTTGGATGTTCAGCTCCCAGCCTTGATCACCCTGTCTCTGTGATCCCAACTATATCATAATCATTAATAGCTATCTGCACGTTCAACTCATCCACCTTATTACGAATACTCCTTGCATTGAGACACAAAGCCTTCAGGCTTGTCTTTACAACGCACTTACCCCTTATACAATTTTGCTGAAAAGTGGCCTTTTTTGATTTTTGCCCTGGTTTTGTCTGCCTGCCACTTTTACTTTTCACCTTGCTACCTAATGCTTCTACCCTCATTTTACACCCTCTGCTCTTGTACCCATCCCCTTGCCACATTAGTTTAAATCCTCCCCGACAGCACTAGCAAACACTCCCCCAAGAACATTGGTTCCATTCCATTCCAGGTGCAAACCGTCCTGTTTGTACCGGTCCCACCTCCCCCAGAACTGGTCCCAGTGCCCTAAAAATTTGAATCCCTCCCCCTTGCACCACTTTTCAAGCCACGTATTCATTTGCATTATCCTCCTATTTCTACTCTGACTGGCCCGTGGTACTGGTAGTAATCCGGAGATTACTACCTTTGAGGTCCTACTTTTAAGTTTATCTCCTAGCTCCCTAAATTCACCTTGTAGGACCTCATCCCTTTTTTTACCTATATCGTTGGTGCCAACATGCACCACGACAACTGGCTGTTCACCCTCCCCCTCCAGAATGTTCTGCAGCCGTTCAGTGACATCCCTGACCTTTGCACCAGGGAGGCAACATACCATCCTGGAGTCTCGTTTGCGGCCGCAGAAACGCCTATCTATTCCCCTGACAATTGAATCCCCTATTACTATTGCCCTTCCCCTCTTTTTTTCCCCCCTCATGTGCTGCAGAGCCACCCATGGTGCCATGAACCTGGCTGCTGCTGCATTCCCCTGATGAGCCATCTCCCTCAACAGTATCCAAAATGGTTATACCTGTTTAGGAGGGAGATGACCGCAGGGGACTCCTGCACTACCTGCCTACTGCTTTGCTGGCTATTGGCCACCCGTTCCCTTCTTGTCCTCTTACCTTTTGCCTGCGGTGTGACCAACTCACTGTACGTGCTATCCACGACTTTCTCCGCATCGTGGATGCTCCAGTATGAATCCAGCCGCAGTTCCAATCGTTCAATGCGGTCTGCCAGGAGCTGCAGCTGGACACACTTCCTGCAAACGTAGTCACCAGGGACACCGACCATCTCCCTGATCTCCCACATGTTGCAGGCTGACAGAGAGTCACATATCCATCTTCCTGCAACACTGTTTTCCTGTGAACCGTCACCGTGGAGAAATCTCTGTATCCTGATGTGGAGGATGAATATCCCAGAAAAGAGACATTTCCTGCCACATCCCGACCATTCCCAACGCCCACAAATTCCCATGTTCAACAGGTCACACAGGTGAAGCGCAAAGATTTTGTGAATCCCAATATCCTCTGGCGATGAGCGTGACCACGCGTCGCTGCCTACGTCACCACGCACGCGAAATACACCCCATGCACGCGGAATGCATGCCATGCGTGCATCCCACGCGTGTCGTGCTTCGTGACGCGTGAATGATGTTGAGTAAATGACAAGCAAATGTCGCCCAAGTGGGACAGGCCCTTAAGGCTCCTGGAGATCAATGGACCTTACCTGCCACATCACCGGCAAGCAGTGCGGTCAGCGCCAAAACCCACACCAGCATCATGTTTCCTTCCTCGAACCTGAAACACAAGAAAACAATTCATCATGAGTGTCAAGTTCCACATTGAAGGTGGGCATATCCTGCTGCCATTCCCACCTCTCTCTCTCCCAGCTCACAGTGTCGATGAGGTTTCCAATGCTGTTGCATCCTTATATACGTGTAGTTCTGGCATCTTGGAGGCTTTTGGAACCATTGGAATCAAACTCAATTGGCTACAGCAAATCTATGTAAAACTCCTGCTGACCAATCACTGCTTGACAGATTAGAACAAGATGAACAGGAAGGCACAGAAATGTCTTGTGAGCTCCAAGTGTGGCTGTAGAATGTGGCACTGTCTCTGAACATTGAAGAATGGAAACCGTAGAAAGTATTTATTGTCCCATTATGTGTTTATGGTATTAGGGTCTAATGAATATTATCAACAGGAACAATTAAGATGTAACATTCAGGTGAATACTTCAAAAACAACCTTATTGACCTTGAACACCTCACTCACTCTTCTACTCACTCTAGTCTTTTTCCTCTCAATTTACAATCACCTGGCAAGATACCCCCGTCACAGACTCATGAAAGTTTGTATTCAATTTGTAAGGAACTGGTTCAATTTAGCATCTTGGCTACTTTTCAAAAAGGAGCTGGAGTGAAGTCTGGTCAGAAGGAGCATGCAACGATGGGGTGATAATGGACAGCTTGATGTTGTTGCATTTCCAGGCACAGCTGAGGGAGATCCCTGCAGGAACATAATGTGGGAAGGAATACACAGGATCTCCAGTGGGGCGGATTGATGAGCCAAATGGCCCTTTCTTACCCTGGATTTTCTATTGTTCCCCAATCACTTCACACACTAAAGGCAGAGCAAGTGATCTCTCAGACCCATTGTACTTTCAGCTTCATCGGCAACCTCTGGTAGAATCATAGAATGATACAATGCTACACAGAAAAAGGGCATTTCCCCTGTAACCACACGAGGTGTAACACATGTCCCTAAACGTCCTTTCTCAGTTCCATCCCGGAACTTCAGCAATGCTTCCAGGTAAAACAGAGATTAATATGCATGTCCTACAATCTTGTCAATTGCATTTGGTGCTCCTGATGTGCCCTTCTTTAGATCGGCAAGATAAGAATAGACCAGGTCTCAGCCAAACACACACCAACTATTTGAATACCCCTTCTCATTCATATACCCACATTTCAGGCCTTGGCATCTTACAAACCCAATGGCATGAACAATTAATTCTCCAATCTTCAAGTAATACCCACCTCCCCATTCTCAACCCCTCTTTCCTATGTCCCTCTCAACCTAATGTGTCTACAGTTCTCCCACCATTTTGCTCCTTTCCCCTCCCATCCCTCCTGGGTGCTCCACTCCCATCCCCTAGTCCCATATTTCTTGTATCATCTCTTTGCTCTTCCACCATATTCCTCCCTTTGGCTTTACATTTCACACCACCTCTTCGTTCGTTAACTGAGACCATTTGCCAATCACATCCTATCACCTCCATCCACCTATCACATTTCCCTATGTCCACCTTGCTTTTCCAGCTTTCTCCCCCGACTACAATCAGTCTGCATAGACGTCCCATCCCGAACGTTGTCTGTCTGTTTCCTCCACAGGTGTTACCTGAGTTTCTCCACTGCTTTCTGTTTAGTTCAAGTTTAAAGGGTAAATGTGTATAAAATGTGGGGCTGGGGAGAGAGAGAGAGAGAGAGAGAGAGAGAAGAGATACCAGGAGGAACAGCAGTTGTCGTGAACAGGACACGGTGGGAGGAAACATGTCCTGAACTATGGCACTCAGAGGGCGAGTCTCTGAGGTTTCAAGGAACAGACTGTGACTGTCATCTTTGCTACATGTTGTTTCTTTTTATTGGATGCAAATTATGGCATAAATCTTCTCCATGTAAACAACAGACCTGTACCCACAGTAATTGTTGTGGTCATAGACAATTCTCCTGAATTAGGTTACATTGATTGTGTAAATGTTATACTTGGAGCGTACTGTAGGATAATGGGAGGTTGTGTTTTTTGATGGGAGAAATAGCAAAACAGAACATTTCACGTGGTGAAAAGCCAGTAAATGTAGGTGTGTGGAGGGTGCAGGTGTGTTGGTTCACCAGATGTAGAAAATTAATCTGCAGCTGCAACAAGCAATTATGAAGCCTGGTACTGGGATGGTGTCATCATTTGGCTTTTATGCGAAGAGAAACTCCCCTTTGCAGAAGGAGAATCTGCTAGATGTTCTCACTCAGAGGGCTGTGGATTGTCAGAAGACACAGAATGTCACTGTTCATTTAAGATTTAGTTTTAGACATACACACTGCAAACAAAACCATTGGCTCACTGACTCTATGCTGACCATCAATATCCATTCACTTTTGTTCTATGTCATCCCACTTTCTCATCCACTGCCTGCAAATGAAAATCAATTTTACAATTAATCTGCTTATCCGCACAACTTTGGGATGTGAGAAGAAGCAGGCGCACGCGGAGGAAGCACACGTGATCACAAGGAGATTGTCTAAACTCCTCACAGACTGCAGCTGAGGTCAGGATCGAATGCAGGTCTGTGGCAGTGTGAGGATTGTGCTCCCAATATCGTATTTTGTGCGGAGTCTCTGTAAATGAAGTTGTCGGAATGTTGTATAAACCCAACTTCAGTGATGCTCCTTTGGATGGGTGTCACAGGACATCGTTGGACAAACTTATAAACTTACAACGGTATAATCACTTGGACAAGTGCAAATGTGACAATATTTCAATATGATAACTGGCAAAGCGAAGTCAGGCAACATCACTGGAAATAATACGGCCCTACCTGAAGAACTTTCTGAGCTTGCTTTGAGCAGAAGGGGACAAATTATCATCCACAACAATCCTCAACACGGGGGCTCTGCAATGATGCATTCTCAACCACCTCCTTCACTCCTTGTACACCCACGACTGTGCAGCCATGTACAAATCCAATTCAATTTACACATTCGGAGACAACACCATCATTGTGGGCTGGGTATCAACTAATGATGAGCGGAGTACAGGAAGGAGATTGAGACCCTCATGACCTTGTGTTCAGACATCAACCTTTCAATATCAGCAAGTCAAAGGAGATAGTGATCGACCTCAGGAAGCAGAGCGGTACTAGTACCCTGGTGTGCATTGACGATGCTGAAGGAGAGATGGTTGAAAGCTTCAAATTCCTCAGTCAATATTATCGATAACTTCTCCTGGACCACCCATATTGAAGCAATGGCCAAGAAAGCACATCGAGAGCCTCAACGTCCTTATAAAGTTTAGGACGTTTGGCATGTCCCCTCCATCTCTCAACAATTTCTACAGATGCACTGTAGAAAGCTTTTTTTCGGGATGCATCACAGCATGGTTTGAGAATAACTCCATCCAAGACTGCAAGAAATTGCAGAGAATTGTGGACGTAGCCCAGACCATGACACAAGCCAACCTCCCTTTCATTCACTCCATTTATACCTCATGCTGCATCAGCAAGGTGTAGTGTAAAGGGCCGGTCCCACCAGCACGCGACTCCATGCGGTGAGTGCGACCAAACTGGAAGCAGGGGCCGCGCGGAGGTCGGGTGAGTGGCGCAATGTGGAGCGAAGTTGGGGCAAAGTCCGCCGCGGTAAGTTCGCAAGGACAGAGAGGGACACGCAGAGAGGGACACACAGAGAGGGACACAGAGGCACACAGAGAGAGGGCCACAGAGGCACATATAGAGGGTCATGGAGGCACACATATAGAGGGTCACGGAGGCACACAGAGAGGGGCACGTAGGCACACAGAGAGGGTCACGGAGGGACATAGAGAGGGTCACGGAGGCACATATATAGAGGGTCACGGAGGCACAGAGAGTGACCGCAGAGGCACACAGAGAGTGTCCACGGAGGCACACAGATAGAGGGCCACGGAGGCACACAGAGAGAGGGCCACGGAGGCACATAGAGAGGGTCACGGAGGCACATAGAGAGGGACACACAGAGAGGGTCACGGAGGCACACAGAGAGTGGGTCACGGAGGCACGACGTGAGGCGGTGCGTAATGAGTCGTGGCAGCTGCGGGCCGACAGGCCGTTGCCGCGCGGAATTTTTGAACATGGTCAGTTTTTCGGAGCCTCGCGCGATGTCAGGACCAGCTGCGCACTACTCTATACAGCTCTGGCGATCGAAGTGGGACTGCCCCGCGAGGCCGGACAGCTCATGCGAC
This sequence comes from Okamejei kenojei, assembly GCA_035221665.1. Classification (NCBI taxonomy): domain Eukaryota; kingdom Metazoa; phylum Chordata; class Chondrichthyes; order Rajiformes; family Rajidae; genus Okamejei; species Okamejei kenojei. The sequence continues at coordinate 35,224,468 of CM069151.1, read as the reverse complement.
CACGTTAGGTCGCGCTCACCGCATGGAGTCGCATGCTGGTGGGACAGGCCCTTAAGGGTTAAACAGACAATTTCAGCAAAAATGTAAAATTATCAGCTAAATTAGCAGCACAGCATTCCAAACCCTCCGAATATAAGATCTTTCCCAGATAATTGGGAGATGTTTTCTGCACCTGTTCATGTCTGGGAACTTACATTGCCTGGGAGCGTAGCTTTTCTTGGCCATGGTCAGAGAACTTTATCCCTTACTCTCAAGTTCCCCATCTCCACCACATCTTTTATCTTTAGTAAATGTGAATTTCGTCAATGCATCCCGAGTTTGTGTACCACTTCTCTTCCTGGAGTCGGTAACAATCTCCTTTGTCTTGCTGACTTAGAGAGAAAGGCTGTTGTCTTGACTCAGGTCATGAGGTTCTCAATCTCCTTCCTGTGCTCAGTCTCATAATTATTTTATTCCCAGCTCACTTTTGCTGTGTCGTTACCAGTTCGAAGTTTGATCGTTATTTTATGAGGAGTTACGATGAGGGATTACGTGAAGAACCCGCCTGGCGCTGGCAAACGGCATACTTCAAAGCAGCAGCATGAAAAAGACAGAACACAAAATAGCCGAAGTAACATAGTAAGGCTCATAATAGACTTAGAACTACCAGATGATCATTTATTTTATGAGGGTGGGGAGTGGAGGGCACGTAATCCCTCAACGTAACTCCTCATAAAATAACGATCAAACTTCGAACTGGTAAGTTCTCGTTTAATCTTACTATTTTACTTCGGAGTCACGTGAGTGACTACGTGAAGAGTTTAAAGCTTTCTGTGTTTTTCGTGTCGTAGAATTTATTCCATACGACAGTACGGCTCATTAACACAATAACGAGCGAATAACACATTTTCCCCAAACATTGCCTCAAGTTATGTGATAAATAATTTTCACATTATAAAAAATGAAAATAATGCCCTTTCTATTGAAAAGCAAATTTATCACAAATACCAATTGATATATATTTTTTATGGCATGACAAAGCAACAATTATAGCGAACCGAACATTGCGTGTCTAAATCTGACACCATGACTGGTTCCTTTATTTTAACAGTAATCTACAGCCTCCTGCGGCCTTGCATCTTTGCTCGAGTGGCTCATCCTGTGCCATTCCTGTGAATGTATTTTCCTCATTAACAGAGTGATTTTCCACCTTTCAGTGTCTAGTTCCTACTGAATGTATCCAATTATTAACCATCTAGAAATACATTCCTCTATAACCATCAGTTTTACTGACCCAATGTGGTTTTTGTGTGTAATAAGCAGTCTCATTGCCACAGACTCTTACCTACTGCAACATTTTCATCAATGTTCACACACACACACACACACACACACACACACAACTTAAAGCCAGCAGGATGTACTTATAGGTTTACCTTGGTTTTGTTTTCAGGTCTTCTTGGCGTGCTTTGTTTGGTAGATTCATAAACATATATGATAATGCAATTTGTATCCACATGCCATTATAACGTAACATTTGCAATGTTTGCACTCTTATATTGATACTAAAGTTATCAGAATTATTATTTTCAATGTTTAAGTTTTTTGAATCATAGATAGAGTTAAAGTCCATTTCTTAAGGCATTTCAAGATTTTTTTATCTCCTGCCTTTATATTTTTTACAATTTTGGACAGATTATATATACATATACACATATCTATATCTATATCTATATCTATATCTATAATATATATATACACACACACATATATATATTTTATTAACATTTACATATATATCCCTTTCCATATTGGGATATTATGAATGCATCTGATAACTTCTTGGTTAATATATTGTCCGTTTATAAGACGGTAACACTCTGAGCCCTATAATTGGCTCTATCAATTAGATACTTAGAAAATGCAATCCACAAGGAATTCACATATATCTAAATGACAAAATAACTTTACTGTATATACAGACCTCCAATTTCTTATAACAAAATATAGTTATTTAGACTTATTTCCGCAAATTGCAGGTATAACACTTCTTTATACATAATTATTTATTGATATATCGTAATATTGGTTTACATTCATAGACTTCTTTGACCATCAGCTGTTTGAGATGGTCTAGTCAACCTGTAGATAGTCAAATTCATATTTTCACTTATGGAGGTTTTTGTACAACAATAAATTACTGCAGGGTTTCTCAACCTGGAGATCCCAGTGGGGGCAGCAGCATCCAAAGAACAAAGGGAGACAGGCAACGACCTAGGTCGAGACCCCTTTTTTGACTTCAATAAATTACTGCCATTATGAATCATCACCAGCAGTTCAAAATCACACAATATAAATAACCATAAAGGACCCATATTGGGCCACCAAAATGCCTCTGGCAGTGTCCTGCTACATATTCATCAGACACTGCCCTATTAAACAAACAAGAGGAACACAAAGAATCTTTTCCTCATGCAATTTGGAGAAAAGCATCCACCTTCACTGGTCTTAGATACCCACAAGAATATTCGAAAGATCAGTGATTTAATCTGTATGCAATCAGATTAATCGTAAGTAATCCATATTAATGACAATATGTTTTTCTTACCAAATTAGTTATCTTCCGATACCATTGTCTCTTCCTTAGAGATAAACAGGTGGACTAACTTTAAAACATACCACATCTGTTTACTTAGATAATCCCATAATTGTTGTTTGACTTATCTTGTGACCCACAAGAAATATTTAAAATCAGTGATTTAATCTGTATACAACCAGATTAATCGTAAGTATGCAAAATAATGACAATATATTTTCCTCCCAAATTTGACCATAGTTAACATATGCCACAGCTGTGGTATTGTTCATCTTAATACGACATGGACAGTTCCATAATAAAACAATCGATCTTTTTTATCCATAACTCCTTATACTTCAACAATTAATACGAATGTTTGGAAAATTCTTAGGACAAACCATTTATGTTTGCCTGGTATAATTGTCTGCAGTCCGCTTAACAAAAAACATATCAATTATTGTTATAAGAATAGATAATATTCTTATCTTTACCCAAACATTCACAGAAGCTGTACATCATCTGTAATCTTGCTTCAGTTGTAATTAAATAGTTGAAGCAGCTTATGAACCTTTTTTACATTACTAATAATGATAACGTATCATTTGATATTTTGCATAAACCTCTTCACAAAGCATACATATTCTATAAGCTTCTGTATTCCTTCCTTTGGAACTTTATTTATATTTTCCCCTAACCTAATGGAGGAACAAAGTATGTCAACAACAATAATACATATTTGTATCATGGAACAATTCTCCCCACTCTTATGGTGCTTAAATTACTTCTGAATTCAGAATAGTAATTTAAAAATATTTTATTAATGCCTGAGCATATGCTTTATGTAATGGGTCAAGTCCACCAGGTTTATAATGGCAGGCACTAATTTGCAGCTGCTCTTTATCTCTTCTAATTTAAATGTGATCGAGATAACCATACCATGTACCTCATTAGTGCAAGTGCTGATCTTTTATCAGTATATTGTTCCTTCAGTGTTCAGTTTAACAACTTGAACTGATTGATTGTTTGGACAAGTTTTAACTTGCACAGCTTGACCCACTTTAATTAATTTCAAGCACCTGTAATATTGATTAACACTTTGTTAATCACAACAGTTTTCCATGTTCTAGATGTTTCTATTTTCTTACACTGTGAAAGTGTAAATAATGATATTATTGTATGGTTTATACCATGAATCTTTACACTAAGGTAATTTTATAATATACATGTACGTTCCCCTTCTTTTTAAAATTTACTTTTGAGTGCAAACCTGAAATCAGTTTTCCCCTAATACAGGTGAACCAATCCTCCTTCGTTATATTTCGTTTTAACCATCATAATACACCTGTAATCCCCCATAATTGGAGATTTCATGACTTATTTTGTAACCAGATGTTTGCACCTCTTCAACGTACATCAAGCCTTCTTTTCCCCAATTATATAGGTTAAGATAAGGCTATGTTTGGATAATACCACTTCTGCCTTTATTTTGATCCATCATCAAATTTTCCATTGGATCATAGTTTTTTCCACCGTAAAATAAAAGATCTTTGTCTTTGTTTTGATCCATAATCAAAATTTTTATTGGATCATAGTTTTTCTGCCCCAAAGTTTAAAGATCAGTGGTCTGTTCTTTTGTAATTAATATCTTTGATTAATCATAAGGCAGGTATTCTATAATAATCAGGAGTTTAATATATCCTGATTTGTATTAATCTGCAACCCTATAATGCAGATTCGGTAAATTATATATATTTTTTCCTATTAAGCTCCACAACTAATGGCAATTTATTTAATATTTTACATATTTGCACCATTTTGAACTTTGAAATTGTATTTTACTTCGGAGTCACGTGAGTGACTACGTGAATAGAAGCCCGTACAGCCGTTGGTGCGTCATGACGTCAGACGCTGGTGCAGTCGGGCGGGGGGAGCAGCAGCGCTCCTCCGAGCGGTAAGTTTAAACCGCGGGTTACATGGAAAGCTGGAGAATTCAGCGGGTGCAGCGGCATCTAAGGAGCGAAGGAGATGGGCGACGTTTCGGGTCGAGACCCTTCTTCAGACTTCACCCTCCATTCTCCAGCATCTGCAGTTTTCGTTAACAAGTTGAAACGAGGTATGGTTTGTTGAAATACTTTACCACAAGCTCCACAACTAATGGCAATTTATTTAATATTTTACATATTTGCACCATTTTGAACTTTGAAATTGTATTTCTTATATGTCATATATTTGAGACATGGATATTTATAAATGGATTAACCATTGATATTTAAATAAAACATAAAGTTTTATCGTATTATTGAAGTTGGTGAGATACCATATAATTAATGTAGGCAGCTAGGTTTTCCCATAGCCTCACCACTTCCTTTAGATATAGCAAAACTTTTGCTATCTCAGGCACACCTGGCCTCACTTTTATTTTTATTTTATTTGTGGTGTGCATTCATAATTCACATCACCACTTGCAGGGTCTGTCTTTTGCAGCTCTGATCCACTTGGAATTATATCCAAAGAGACTTCCTCCACCCTATCCAGGGTCAGAGTTTTTATATCTCAATTTGGCACATAGCCATATTTTGTATATTCAAGCCCCTCAGGGTCTTTTTTGGGGAACTGTTTGGGTACTGTGACCCTGGTCTTTAGTACATTCAAGCCCCTCAGGGTCTTTTTTGGGGAACTGTTTGGGTACTGTGACCCTAGTCTCTTTTTATATATTATGGAGTACTTCCTCCATATCGTGAATTTTATTAACTTTTTATTTTTTATTTTTTTATAAATACAGTCTTTCTGACTTTTAAAATATCCTGCCAAAATTGTGGAGCATCTAAACCTTTCTACCGTATTTTAAACGGTACCAGTATCGGAACCGGCCCCGTAATTATCTCTCGTCCCGATCGCTGGGTATTCCCCTGGGACGTTCTTTTTAAAACTCCGTTATTTTAACAGAGTATATCTGTTCAATTTAGACTTTTAATTTGTTTTTAAAACCTTTAAATCCTGGTTTTCCACCAGGCACGGAGTTTTCAAGTCCTAAAAAATTTTTTCAACAGCACTCATCTGCCGGTTCCGAACCTACCGCTGTCGAGGAGCTGTCTGTGCAGCTCCTGCTTCTGCCGTCAGCGTCGACGTAATGCCGTTTGCCAGCGCCAGGCGGGCTCTTCACGTAGTCACTCACGTGACTCCGAAGTAAAATTAGATTGGTACTTGGCCGAATAATTGTGGGTGTATGAGGAGCGGAGATGGAGGCTGAGAATGCATCCTTGCAGAGCACCAGTGTTGAGGATTATTGTAGAGGATTTGTCCCATATCCTCACTGATTGTGGTATGTTGGACAGGATATCAAGGATCTAGTTGCAGCGATTAATGCTCCACAAGTTGATAAGCTTGGATGGGATAATGGTGTGAACAGCAGAGCTGTAGTCAATGAATAAAAGTCTGACAGAGGTGCCTCTCCTATCCAGGTGTTCCAGGAATTAGTAAAGGGCCAGGGACATTGCATCAGCCATGCACCTGCTTTGGCGGTAGGTGAACTACAGTGGGTCAAGTTGCTTGGTCAACTAGATTTAATGCGTTCCATCACTAGCCTCTCAAAGCAGTTAAACCTGATCGAGCAAATATGGAGGGATCTGAAAATAGCTGTGCATCAACTCTACCCATCCAACCTGACAGAGCTTGGGAGGATCAGCAGAGAAGAATGGGAGAAATTACACAAATACTGGTTTGCCAAGCTTGTAGCGTCATACCCAAGAAGACTTGAGCAGTCATTACTGCCAAAGGTGCCTCAACAAAATACTGAGGGTCTGAATACTTATATAAATGTGATATTTCAGATATTTATTTTTAATTACTTTGCAAAAATTACTCAACACCTGTTTTCACTTCTCAATTTTGGGGTATTGTGTGTTAATTCATGATAAAAAAACATGCGTTTAATCCATTTTAAAATAAGGCTGTAACGTAACAAAATGTGGAAAAAGTGAAGTGGTCTGAATACTTTCTGAATGCACTCAATCAATCTCGCTGTGTTTCATTTTCATTTCTCTCTATCTCTCTCTCTCACTATCACTATCCATCTCTCACAGCCTCTCATTGAATGTGAGTCTCTCTCTATTTGTTCTCACTCTCTCTTCCATTATCCCTCTCTGCCAATTGCTCTTGATCTCTCGTTCTCTCAGATATCTCTCTCGCTCTCTTTTCCAAGGGTGAACATGACTGGGACAGGTAGATAGGGTGGTCAAGAAGGCTTTCAGTACATTAGCCTTCATCAGTCAGGGTATTGAGTATTGAAGATTTGAGTACAGAATGTTGTGGTTTAATTTAGGAGATTAATAGTCAGTGTATCAATAGACAGTAGACAATAGACAATAGGTGCAAGAGCAGGCCATTTGGCCCTTCGAGGCAGCATCACCCCGTTCCTGACTTCTCCCCATATCCCCTGACTCCGCTGTTTTTAAGTGCCACATCTAGCTCTCTCTTGAAAGCATCCAGAGAACCTGCCTCCACCGCCCTCTGGGGCAGAGAATTCCACAGACCCACCACTCTCTGTGAGAAAAAGTGTTTCCTCGTCTCAGATCTAAATGGCTTACTCCTTATTCTTAAACTGTGGTCCCTGGTTGTGGACTCCCCTAACATCGGGAACATGTTTCCTGCCCCTAGTGTGTCCAAGCCCTTAACAATCTTATATGTTTCAATGAGATCCCCTCTCATCCTCCTAAACTCCAGAGTGTACTAGCTCAGCTGCTCCATTCTCTCAGCATATGACAGTCCCGCCATCTCGGGAATAAACCTTGTAAACTTACGCTGCACTCCCTCTATCGAAAGAATGTCCTTCCTCAAATTACGGGACCAAAACTGCACACAGTCAGAAGGCAGTGGAGGCCAATTCTCTTGATGCTTTCAAGAGAGAGTTAGAAAGAGCTCTTAAAGATAGCGGAGTCAAGGGATATGGGGAGAAGGCAGGAATTGGGTACAAAATGTGGATGATCAGCCATGATCACAGTGAATGGCGGTGCTGCTCAAAGGGCTGAATGGCCTACTCCTGCACCTATTGTCTATTGTCTATTGACTAACATTTGTTGTCCACCCCTTGTTTCCCTGAATCATGTGGTGGGGAGAGATTGACTTGAACACTGCATTCTTCTTGTGACGATATTCCCATGTTATTGGGGAGGGAGTTCCAAGATTTAAACATGGTGACGATTAATAAATGTGTCCACATCAGCCTGACTTGTTCCTGACCTGGGTTTAGAGACCAAGACCAGTTTTTCACCTCAATAAATAAACTTAAATCGAGTCGACTCAAAACTGAAATCCCAGAGTAATGCACATGGAGAAAACAAAATCATGTTTCAATGAATGCAATCAATGAATGGTCAATGAGTTGCAATGTCTAATTTCTCTCTCCACTGTTGCCACATGATCCGTTTTCAATCCTGCTGCTCATCAGGGTTCAGAGACCCAGACCAGTTTTTCACCTCAATAAATAAAGCTTGCATTGCTTCTCTCTTGGGACAAATCTCAGCACCACTGATGCTGCTAACACAGAGTGGGTCGGTGCAGAACACAGCTGCCCACAGTCAGTCCCCACAGTAGAGACACTCATCGATCGCCGTTACAGCGGGTGTACGAGGGTCCGTACAGTTTGAAGTTTGATCTTTATTTTATGAGGCGTTACGATGAGCGATTACGTGAAGAACCCCACCAGTCGGCATGTGCGTCAATCTTCAAAGCAGCGGTGTGAAATCCCAGAAGAACAACAATTGAAGTATTATAGTAAGATTATAAACCTAGAACTACCAGATGAGCTTCATGATATGAGGGTTGGGAGCGGTGGGCACATAATCGCTCATGGTAAATCCTCAAAAAATAAAGATCAAACCTCAAACTGGTAAGTTCTCATTTAATCTTACTATTTTACTTCGGAGTCATGTGAGGGATTCCATGAAGATTTCAAAGATCTGTGATTTCACGCCGATTCAAATCCAGGCATCTCACACTGCAATCAGTTGACTCAGGAGGAGTGAATACTAGCAATACGTCGAAACATGATACTGATTGACATGTTAAAGCTTTAATTCACAAATCAACAAATGTACAAAAGCGACTCCTCTCTCCCAGGGAGAAGCTATGAAACAGAACTTAAAACAGAATGGGTGAACACCCCGGCTTCAACAAGCGGCTTATTATAAAACCTTTGAAAAGTCAATTCATTTGACCATCCTGCAGCCGTGAGGATATGGTCTAGAGGGACGTCCATTGCCTTCGCCGCTGATGGTGATGCCGCCCTAGTGGAGTGAGATTTTAAATTGTCAGAATTAACTCCTGCACACCCCAACACTTGCCTCAGCCATCGTGAAATGGTCTGAGCTGACACTTTCATATGTGGCTATTTGGGGCTGATAAACAATGCTTGCTCAGAGCCTCTAAGGCTCTTCGTGACTTCAATATAACGCCGCAAGTGCGCCATCACACACAGCCGTAAATTCGTGGGATAAGCTGACAGTACAAGCTTGAATCTAGACACCACTGGTCTGCTTTGTTTAATTAGGTCATAGATGTAAAATTTAACATCATTCTGTGAGGACACCATCCTGTACAGGCGCAGTTTGTGCAAGGTCTTAACCCTTTGCGCTGATATGAGCGCCACGAGCATAACCAACTTAAGGGTAATCTTTGTTAAGGGCAAGGATGTGTGGCTGTGCCCCATTGAGGAAGCAGCGTCAGTACCATGCTTACATCCCAGACTTCAGAATACCTAGGCCTGAGAGGATTGGAATTAAAACCACCCTTCATAAATGTGGAGATTAACGGATGAGATCCTATAGACTGAAGTTCTGACCCCCAGCATAGGTACGAGGACAAAGCACTCCTGGCACTGTTGATGGCACTATAGCTCAACCCTTCATCAAAATGTAACTTGGACCGAAATTCGAGCACATCTGGGATGGAGGCTGTGTGATATGTAATTTTCCTCTGTAAACAAAATTCCTCCCATTTCCTGACATGAAAGATGTACTGCCTTTTCGTACTATCCCTCCAGGACGCTGTGATGACATCCACGTTCCAAATGGATAGTCCCAGAACCAAATATAGCCTTCTTAAAATCTGCTAATCAACAAATTTAGATGATCATACAATGGGTGTTGACCTCCAGTCACAGGGTGCACTAACAGATTATGACATTTTGGAACCAACATAATAGGCTGTGTACTAATACCCGAAATCAGAGGGAACCATGGCTGTGTAGGTCATTCGGGTACCACCAAAACCCCTGAAGTGGAGTCCTGTTTGATCTTAGTCAAGCACCGACTGATGAGGCAGAAGGGGGGAAATGCATATAAAAACATTCTGCCCCAGTGCAGCAAGAATGCATTCACTGCAACTGCCCCTGGGTCTCGTTCCCATGAAACATATTTTGGTACCTGGTGATTAAGTCTGGATGCAAACAAATCGATATCTGGCATCCCATACCGGAGAACAATTTCATTAAATACATCACGATTCAACATCCACTCAGTGTTGTCTTTGAATTTGCATGACCTGGTGTCTGCCACCATATTGAATCTGCCTGGCAAGTAGACAGCTGAAATCCAAATATTCTTTTTAATGCATCTGTGCCAAATAAGGTTAGCCAATCCGTCACAAGATTTTGATTTGATTCGACCCATGTGATTGACATACGCCACTGCCGTGGTGTTGTCAATCTGAAGCTGAACATGTAAGTGATGCTTAGTGGTACAGTAATCTTTGAGCCCATAAAACGCTACTAAAAGCTCTAAATAATTAATTCCATGTGATTGGAGAATCAGCGCCTCATGCATATTCCATTTGCCCCCACAGCTAGACCTGGAGTCAGTAGCACCCCAACCTAGGGCACTAACATCAGTCTGCAAAACAACTGAAGGTGCTTCGATCAAAATTTTGCTAGAACAATTTGAAATGTTTCTAATCCATCACTGTACTTCAGTAATCGCTTCAGATGGTAAGTGCATGGGCCGATTGAAATGACTTGCATGTATTCTCAGTGCCTGTACCTTTTCCCTCTGTAAATGTTGGTAATGCAAAGGTCCATATTGCACAGCTGGAAAGGCAGCTACCAATTTACCAATTAAGCTGGCCACCTAATCTCCAATTACTCCCGTTGGGAGATAATGAGTGCCCACTCTGGCTTGTGCTGGGTGGGTGGGCACAGGTTGGGAATAAATTCAATTTCAAACCCTTGTATACTCTGCCGTATAAACACGTTTGATGTTATTTTACACGAGTCTTTGAGAAACCTGTGTAACCTCCCCCCAACTGGTAGGTAATTCTTACTCAATATGTTTTGACTATAATTAGACCCATCTACCTCCATGGTTACCGGTGGAGTTCTGTGTCCCCTGGCTCTGCATGGAAAAGGCATGTTTGCCCCTGCTCCTGCTGGAGTGTGCCAGCTGCGCACATTGAATGGCCGGCTTGGTCCATGTCCGGACCTGGTTTCAGCAAACTGTTTGTAAGAATACTGTAGCTGAAGGGTTCTGCTACTCACTGGCGCCTTGATGAGCCAGACGGTTTTTGCCTCTTCATCTAGCTCCTTTACCCTCTTTGTGAGGTCATCCCCGAACTTAGGCCGCTGGATGTTGCTAGGCTTACACAGGGCAGCGAACCTTGGGTTAATGGTAGGGTGGATGGCACTCATTCTAAGACAGTTAATTTCAAAGTGCACATTGCACAGAACTTCAGTCAGGAGCCCACCATCCACCGACCTACCAAAAGCCGTAATGCCAGCTGAGAGCAGTTTCAGCACCCGTTACAGTTTTAACTCCTGCGTTCGGATGCCTAGTCCGATATGGCTCCAAATGGCATGGTTGACGGCCGGCACATTGAGCAGAATACAATTTTCGGAGGGGTCATATTTTTTGGCCGTTATATCCATGGCCAGTTCCTGAAGCTGGTGTGAAGCCAAGTAATTTATACTGGCAACCAGCTCTTCCCCCAATGGCTCTCCAGAGTCTATTGGGACGGCAAACCTGGCCGCCAGGAATGGGACCACTGGCTGTTGCCCTTCGTCCCGTGGGGTAGCCTCCAACGCTAAGCCCTCAGAATTGGCGTCAGAATCATACTGACCAGGTATACTCTCCTCCTCCAAGAAGGAGATGCTAGGCAGTCCAATAGGTGCTGCTGGCATGGGCTCTTGGAGAGGCTGGTGCTCTTGATGGAGCATCCTCTCCTATAGGAGCTCCATCCTGGATACCCGTTCCACAGTATCCATTCTTGAGGGAGAACCCTCCCGACTGGATTTGTCCGAGTCTATCGGCCGGACAGACTTTCAAGTGGCTTTACGCCCCTCCGGTGTAGCCACAGTGCTGTCGGAACCAAGTCTGTAGTCGCTGGTCTCACTACTGGTGACTCTGTAGATGAGCTAGGCGGCCGCCTGCTACCCGCACTCCCGCGTGCATTAGACACTTTTGCTACGGCTCGCCTTGCTGCTAACAACTTCTTCACGTTTGAACTTGCCCTCCTGTAACAAGAATTAACAAGCGCAGAAAATCGCCCTCCAACAAGTTTGACACTTACCTGAGGCTTTTTAAACTTACCGCTGGAGAAGCGCTGCTCCTCTCAGCCTGTCACTGTGCCATGCGTCAGACGTAATGACCCGCATGACGACTGGCGGGGTTCTTCACGGAATCACTTGTGACTCCGAAGTAAAATTCCCCTTGTCATTCCCACACCTACCTCTCTGTCCTTGGCCTCACCAATGCCAGAGTGGGACCACATGCAAACTAGCACAGCATCTCATAAACTGCTTGGTAAATTACAACCCAATGGCACGAACATTGAATTCTCAATTATTTATGTATTATCCTCACCCCTCTCTTTCCTGTGCCCCTCTCACCCTAAAGCTTCTACATTTCACCCAACATCCCATCATTTTGCCCCTTTCCCCTCCCATCTCTCCTGTGTGCTCCTCTCCCATCCCCAAGTCCCATATTTCATTTATCATCTTTCCTCTCCCCCCTTGTCCTCTTTCTCCCTATCCCTCCCTCTGGCTTTACAGTCACTCCTCCTCTTCTTTCTTAATCTGAGATAATCTACCAATCACACCCTATCACCTCAATCCGCCTACCACTTGCCAGACATTTCCCCATGTCCATTTCTCTTTTCCAGCTTTTTCCCCCAACTACAATCAGTATGCATAAAGGTCCCATCCCTAACGTTGTCTGTCTATTCCCTGTGTGATGTTTGGTGGACTGTGTGGGGTGGGACGACCCGTTGCTCCTCCCGTGCAGCAGGTGGCGCTGCACAGGACAAAGGAAGATGTTTTGATGATCCTGTTGAGTGTGCAGACAGATCCTGTGTGTGCAGCCATTTTTGACGTCTTGCTGCCAGCATTGAGTAAAGTATTAAAGACTTCTGCTGTAAATTGAAGACTCTCAAGTTTTGTGCAGACCTAGAAAACAAACACGAAACCCTCCACAGGTGTGGCCTGAGTTTTTATTCAAGTTCAAAGGGTAAATGTGTATAACATGTGGGGTTGGGGAGGAGAAAGACAGCGAGAGATACCAGGAGGGATAACAGAATTTATGAACAGGACACGGTTGGAGCAAAAGTGTCCTGAACCACAAGTCACTCAGAGGGTGAGTCTCTGAGGTTTCAAGGAACAGACTGTGAGTGTCATCTTTGCTACAATGTTGTTTATTTGTACTGGACGCAACTTATGTCATAAATCTTCTCCATGTAACCAATAGACCTGTACCCACAGTGATTATTGTGGTCACAGACAAGTCTCTTGAATTAGGTTACAATGGTTGTGCAGATGTTATACTTGGAGCGTACTGTAGGATAATGGGAGGTTGCACTGTTTGATGGGAGAAATAGCAAAACAGAATATTTCACGTGGTGAGAAGCCAGTAAATGTTGTTGTGTGGAGGGGTGCAGGCGTGTTGGTTCACCAGATGCAGAAAGTTAATCTGCAGCTGGAACAAGCAATTATGAAGTCAAACAGCGCAGTGTCTTGTATTGTGAAGGGTTTGAGGAAAAAAAAGATGTTCTGGAACCGCTCTGTCCTTGGCCTCACCAATGCCAGAGTGAGAAAACATGCAAACTAGAAGAACAGCATCTTATATACTGCTTGGTAGATTACAACCCAATGGCATGAACATTGAATTCTCAATTATTCATGAATCATCCCAATTCCCCATCCTCACCCCTCTCTTTCTTGTGCCCTTCTCACCCTAAAGCTTCTACATTTCAACCACCATCTCCCACCATCCCGTCATTTTGCTCCGTTCCCCTCCCATTGCCCCTGTGGGCTCCTCTCCCATCCCCTAGTCCCATATTTCATTTATCATCTCTTTCTTCTCCCCCCTTGTCCTCTTCCACCATATCCCTCCCTCTGGCTTTACATTTACTCCACCTCTTCTTTCTTTATTTGAGACCATCTGCCAATCACACCCTAGGAAAAATAAAAGATGTTTGGCTGATATTCCAGTGTTATTTATGGGATTTTGGTCTCCATACCTAAGGCATGAAATACTTGTCTTGGAGTCCTTGCAGCATTGATTCACCGGATGTATATTTAATTTGAGGGAAATGTCCATTGAAAAGAGATGGAGGAAAATTAGGCTAAACTCACTGAAATTTAGAAAGATTGCAGGTGATCTCAGTGAGAGTTACAGGATTCGGAGATGGGATGAGGGGTGGATAATGAGAGGGTGATTTGTAAGTCTGGAGAGCCTGGTACTGGGTTGGTGTCAACGTTAAGCATTTATGAGGAGAAACTTCCCTTTGCAGAAGGATGAGAATCTTCTAGATGTTCTCACTCAGAGGGCTGTGGATTGTCAGAATACACAGAATGTCACTGTTAGCTTTCGATTTAGTTTTAGACATACAGACTGGAAACAGGACCATTGGCCCACTGGCTCTACGCTGACCATCAATACCCATTCACACTTGTTCCATGTTATCCCACTTTCTCATCCACTGCCTGCAAATGAGAAGACATTTTCCAGAAGCTAATTAACTGACAAACCCGCACAACTTTGGGATGTGGGAGCAACTGGAGTACACGGAGGAAACACACGTGATCACAGGGAGATTGTCCAAACTCCACACAGACTTCAGCTGAGGTCAGGATCGAATGCTGGTCTCTGGCAGTGTTAGGACTGTGTTGCCAATATCATATGCTGGGGGCGTCTCTGCAAATGAAATTGTCGGAATGTTGTACAAACCCAACTCTTCAGTGAAGCTCCTTTGGATGGATGATCACTGGACAAACTTATAAACTTTATAAACTGATAACAGTATAATCACTTTCACACACGCAGAATGCGGCAAGGTCTGAATACGTTAACTGGCAAAGCGAAGTCAGGCAACATCACTGGAAATAATATGCCCTACCTAAAAAATGGAATGCTTTCTAAGCTCGCTTTGAGCCAAAGGCCAATGGGGGATGAAACCCATCCCTTCAGATGCACCATTTTAACACAATACAAGGATTTGTTTAACAACGAGCTGGGCAGGTTGCCTGTGAGATACATGATTACTATTGACCCTGAGGCAATCCCAGTTGTTTGTCCGGCTCACAGGATTCCCCGTGCTATGCGGGATTGTGTACAAAGTGAACTTAACAGAATGGTGGCTCTTGGTGTGATTACTCCCTGTAACTGAACTCTCAGACTGGGTCTCCTCAATGGTTGTCGCTACTAAGGAGAATAAAGATGAGATACAGATTTGTACCAACTCCAAGGACTTAAATACAGCAATTAAAAGACCGCATTACCCAATGCACTCTGTGGACGGGATGTGGCGCAGATGGCTGAAGCAACTATATTCACAGTGCTAGATGCCAAGAGTTCATTCTGGCAGATTCCACTGGAACATAAATCCTCCAAGCTGACAACTTTCAGTACTGCGTTCAGACATTATACATTTTTGAGGATGCCTTTTGGCATAAGTTCTGCCAGTGAAGTATTTCAACAATCCATGGAACAATTGTTTGTCGGATACCCATGCTCCATCATAGTGGACGATATCCACATTGCTGGAAAAATGGTCGAGGAACAAGATGCCAATCTGACTAAAGTAATGAGCGTGCCAAAGCCATCCATCTCGAGCTCAATCCTAAAAAATGCAGATTCAGTGAATGAGATAAAATACTTAGGCCATATTTTTACCAAGGACGGCCTGAAAACTGATCCAGCGCAAACCAGTGCTATTAATGAGCTTCCAGCACCCACGGATGTGCCCAGCTTGCAGAGGTTCCTTGGCATGGTGAACTATTTGAACAAATTCATTCCGTATTTCAGCTAAATATCAGTCCCATTGTGCCATCTCACACACAAAGACTCTGCTTGGACCTGGCATGAACAACAACAGACAGCATTTGACACACTTAAACGGCAAATGTCTGGCACCCCTACTCTAGCGTACTTTGATCCTAGACAACCTATTACACTTATATGTCTCGCCTCACAACACGGTCTGAGCGCTGCATGCCTTCAGAATGATGGCCATGGCAATAAACCTGTTGCCGATGTCTCATGCACCACGTCTGACACAGAACAACGATACACCCAAATCATAAAGAGCTGGTAGCGGTTGTGTTTGATTGCAAAAAGATCAACGATTTCATCTTTGGCTGCACTATTACGATTGAAACCAACCACAACCTCCGATCAGCATTTTCAATAAACCTATTCATAGTTCTCCAGCGCGCCTACAATGGATGTTACTACAACTTCAAAAATATGACATCGTCCTGAACTACAAACGCGGATAGGATATGCACCTGGCGAACACTCTTTCACGTGCACCTCGGAAGACCTGCGAGGATCTGCCCTCACAGGATGATTACTTTATCATGATGAATGTATCATTCATCCTTTCATCTTGGATGGAGGACCTGGTTGCCCACACTGCCACTGCCAAGACCCTACAGTTTGTAACTTTTGGCATTAAGCGTGGCTGGCCAGACAAACACTAGAACGTTCCATTGCCAGTCCGACCATTCTTCCCTGTTCGAGATGAGCAAATGCTACAAGACGGCATTGTTTTACAAGGAAACAAGGCCGTAGTTCAAGTTTTGCTGCATCACCGGTATTTTGACGCTGTTCATGCAGGACACCCAGGTGCTGAAGCCACAGTTTCACGGGCGAAAAACATGTTTTACTGGCCTGGCATGGCCGAAGACATCAACAAAAATGTGGCAGCTTGTGCTGTGTGCAATAGCCTGGTGCACACATTTTCTCAACAGCCCCACTTCCAGCGGTGTGATTTTGAAATGATCTTGTCATTTTGCCGTCCACGGATCTTCAGACAAGCTGCTGACTGACAATGGCGGTCAGTTCACCAGCCAACAATTCAGAGTTTGCCAGACACTGGAATTTTCACCACATCATCAGCAGCCCTGAATATCCACAGTCTAACGGGCTGGCTGAACGGGCTGTCAGAAGTGCAAATCAGCTCATGGAACGCTCTCACAGAGCTAAATCTGACAAATTCTTGGATTTAATTTACGGAACATTTACCCTGCTTTGGGTGCACCCGCTCAACGATTCTTGTCAAGGCAGACCGGTACCACACTGCCCAAGCAAACATTAATCCCACAAGTCTTTCCGCCTGAGAAGGTTCAATCCAGGTTGCAACAGAAGCGTGACGCTCAAAAGAAATAGTTCGACAAGGCACATAGGCTACTGCCACCATTGACCAAAGGACAGCTGGTTCGCTTACAGACTGACAAAGGCCACGATCGTATTGGGGTGATTTCTGGTCTACCTTCGGAGCCACGCTCGTACATTGTTAGATTCAATGGCGGCACCTACCGACGTAACAGACAATATCTTCTGCCTGTGAAGGAGCCAATCCCTCCTCCTTATTATCCGGATCGTACAAGTTCATTTCAATCTGCATCTAGTGAACCTCGCATGCTCTTGCCAGCACAACAATCCATGCCTGCGACAGTTCCTCTGACTGTTCCATCTTCACCTGCGCCACAGTCTCCTGCTTCAACTCCAGGGACGTTGGTCCACTCTCCCTCGGTGGTGAAGTCGCCTGCACTTTCCCCGGAAAAAAAGAATGGAGGTGGCAATGGAGATGGCCTCTATCCAACACGTGCCGGTCGTGTTTGCAGGATGGGGGGATGTAGATTAGTGACTCGTGCTATGAGTCATGCATTTGTAGTTACACGCACTAGCTTGTTAGCTTCATGGTCAGCTGCATTCCATTAGTTTAAAGTGAATATTAAGTGAGAAGTCGTATTGCTGATAACCAATAAAATCTATACAACCTGACTTGGTGTAATGCCATTGTTATTATAAGGACTACAAATCAACACCCCCCCCCCTCTCTCCCCCCCTTCTTTCTCCTTCCCCCCCTTTCTCCTTTCCCCCCCGCTTTCACCCCCCTCTCCTTCCCCCCCCCCTTTCTCCTCCCCCCTCTTTCTCCTTCCCCCCCTCTTTCTCCTTCCCCCCACTTTCTCCTTCCCCCCACTTTCTCCTTCCCCCCTCTTTCTCTCCGTTCCCCCCCTCTTTCTCCTTCCTCCCCCCCCGCTTTCTCCTTCCCCCCCTCTTTCTCCTTCCCCCCTTTCTCCTCCCCCTTTCTCCTTCCCCCCTCCTCTTTCTCCTCCTCCCCTCCCTTCTTTCTCCTTCCCCCTCCCTTCTTTCTCCTTCCCCTCTTTCTCCTTCCCCCCCTCTTTCTCCTTCCCCCCCCTCTTTCTCCCCCCCCCCTCTTTCTCCTCCCCCCTCTTTCTCCTCCCCCCTCTTTCTCCCCCCCCTTTCTCCTCTCCCCCCTTTCTCCTTCCCCCATCTTTCTCCTTCCCCCACTTTCTCCTCCCCCCACTTTCTCCTCCCCCCCTTTCTAATTTCCCCCCCTCTTTCTCATTCCCCCCCCCTTTCTCCTTCCTCCCCCCTCTTTCTCCTCCTCCCCCCTCTTTCTCCTTCCTCCCCCCCTCTTTCTCCTCCCCCCCCTTTCTCCATCCCCCCCCTTTCTCCCCCCCCTTCTCCATTCACCCCCTTCTCCCCCCCTCTTTCTCCTTCCTCCCCCCTCTTTCTCCTTCCCACCCTCTTTCTCCTCCACCTCTTTCTCCTCCCCTTCTCTTTCTCCTCCCCCTCTCCTTCTTCCCCCCCCCCCATTCTCCTACCCCCCTCTTTCTCCTCTCCCCCCTCTTTCTCCTTTCCATCCCCTCTTTCTCCTCCCCCCCCCCCCCCCCCCCTTACGTGGACAGTTGTGGGCTCAGGGTTTCAGGAAGGATCTGCTTGTACTGGAGGCAGGACAGAGAAGGTTCATGAGGTTGTTTCCTGGGATGAAGGAATTTATATCTAGGCCACAGGTGCTCTTCCACGAGCTTGTAGCAGTGTTTGTTCAGTGTGTGTTCTCATGCTGTGTATCTCTGCCCTTTCTGGACCCCAGCAGTCTCCCAATCCATGAGGTACAGTTCCACAAGGCTGGCTTCCCTTGAAAAGTG
Source organism: Okamejei kenojei (assembly GCA_035221665.1). Taxonomy (NCBI): domain Eukaryota; kingdom Metazoa; phylum Chordata; class Chondrichthyes; order Rajiformes; family Rajidae; genus Okamejei; species Okamejei kenojei. Next base: position 35,205,470 of record CM069151.1, on the reverse strand, counting down.
GTTGCGAGCTGGGCCAGCCTTGTTTCACCTTAATAAATAAAGCTTGCTCTCGGGACAAATCTCAGCACCACTGATACTGCTAACACTGAGCAGGTCGGTGGAGAACACAGCTGCCCACAGTCAGGTGACCCATTGGGATTTATTTCAGTTGTGTGTTGCAGGTATCAGCGATTCTAACCTGCCCTCGATTTGTACTGAAGATAGACACATAGTGCTTGAGTAACTCAGCGGCTCAGGCAGCATCTCTTGGAGAAGGAATAGGTTATGTTTTGGGTCGAGATCTTTCTTCGGACTGACAGTCAGGGGAAAGGGAAATGAGAGTTATAGACGATATAGGGAGATCTAGAACAAATTAATGAAAGATATGCAAAAAAGTAATGATGCTAAAGGAAACAGGCCATTGTTAGCTTCTTGCTAAGTGAGAATGAGAAGCTGATGTGACTTGGGTGCAGGGGGATGGAGCGAGAGGGAATGTAGGGGTTACTTGAAGTTAGAGAAGTCAATCTCCATACCATTGCGGTGTGAGCTTCCCAAGCGAAATATGAGATGCTGTTCCTCCAATTTGCAGTTAACCTCACTCTGACAAGGGGTGGAGATGGAAAGATGTGGCTAGTGGTGGAATCCCGTTGGAGGTGGCAAAAATGTCGGAGGATTATGTGTTATGTGTGACGGCTGATGGGGTACTAGGTATGGACTAGGGGGACTGTCTCTCTTGCGACTGGAGGGAGGGGGTGCAAGAACGGAGACACGAGTGAGGGGCACATCTATGATGGGAGAGGGGAACCCCCCCTTTCAACAAAGAATGAGGACATCTCGGATGTCCTAGTATGGAACACATCTTGGGCGCAGATGTGGTGTAGATTGAGGAATTAGGAGTAGATGATAGAGTCTTTGCAGGAAGCAGGGTGGGAAGAAGTGTGGTCGAGATAGTTGTGGGAGTCAGTGGGTTTGTCATAGACGTCAGTCAGTCTATCTCATGTGATGGAGACAGTGAGATCAAGAAAGAAGAGGGAGGTGTGGGAGATGGTCCGAGTGGATTTGAGTGCAGGATGGAAATTAATGGGGAAGTTAATGAAGTCCATGGGTTCTGCATGGGTGCAGGAGTTATCACCGATGCAGTCATCACTGTAGTGGAGGTAGAGTTCTGGGATAGAGCCAGTGTACGCCTGAGACTAGGATTGTTCGGCATACCCTACAAAGATGCAGACATAGCTGGACTATGCAAGTGTCCATAGCTGCGCCTTGGATTTGGAGAAACTGGGAAATGTCGAAGGAGAAGTTGTTGAGGATGAGGACCTGCTCCACCAGGCAGAGGAGAGTGTTAGTAGAGGGAATTGGCTGGTTTTGCGTTTGAGGAAGAAACAGAAGACTATAAGGCCTTCCTGGTGGGGGATTGTGTAGAGTGACTGAAAGTCCAGAGCAAAGATGAGGGAGTGGGGGCTAGGAAAGTGGAAATCATGAAAGAGACGAAGGGCATGTTAGGCATCTTGGACATAGGTCGGGAGAGATAGGACCAGGGGGGTAGGATGGAGTCGAGGTATGTGGAAATCATTTCAGTGAGACAGGAGCAGACAGAAACAAATGGGTCTGCAAGTGCAGTTGTGTTTATGGATTTTGGGGAGAAGGTAAAACTGTGCCGTGCGGGGCCTCGAATGCATCCTGCCGTACTTTGGTCAGCCCCTGGAGTAAGTGTGTAGACCACAGCCTCATGTGGTTACTGACTGACTTTGGATGACTGAATCCCAGTTATACAATAGAATGTAAGAGTGAGAGGAGTGAAAATACCAAGTGGGTGAGAGTGATGCAATGTTGAGTTACTCACACAATCTCTATCCCTCTCCCTCACACAGCACCAAACACACAGCTCATGATGTAGTTCTCTTTATTATTGGCTGAGAAGCTAAGTGAGTACAGTCACCGCAGACAGTGAGAGCGGCTACAAAGAAATCAAAGCACTGGATCCACTGCTGGAAAGGATGAGTGGGCCATTGTGGAGTCTTCTAATCGCTGGTTCAATGATAGGAACAAATAAAAGTTGCCTTTTCCATACATGATTGATCACTCCAAAATCCCCCTTCTAGAAACAGAAAAAAAGTAAAGCATTTACCTGATAGTCCACAAGCAAAATTAAGCAGATGCCGGAAAAATGAAATGAATGCTTGAAGTAACCAATTTACCATTTGTGGAGAAACAGTTACCATTTGTGGAGAAGAAACAGGGAAGTAATTGAGAAATAAATTATCCCTGTTCTTCCCATCACAGATGCTGTCTGGCCTGCTGAATGCTTCTAGCATTTTCGGTTTATCATTCAGTTGAAATGTTTTTTCTTTATGTTTTAGAGATGCAACATTGAAACTGGCCTTTCAGCCCACCAAGTACATACCGACCAGCAATCACCCATACACTAGTTCTCCAAGTTCTAATCACCCATGTGCACAATACGGATAATTTGCAGAAGCCAATTAACCCTTCCAAATGTGAAACCATGCGTGTTACCAGAAAGAGGAATCCAGGCATCACATCTTACAACATTCTTGGTGTCACCCTTGAAGAATCCAAACAAACCAAGTATCTTGGCCTCAAATTGCAGAATGATCTACGTTGGAATGGTCAGACTCATCATGCAACAGTGAAAGCAACAGGTATCATAAACTTCCTGAGGCGCAACTTCCATCATTGTTCAGCTTCCGTCAAGGAGAAGCTGTATTTCACCCTCGTTAGACCTCATCTGGACTACGCAGTTGCAGCTTGGGACCCATACACAGATAAAAACATTTTATCCATCGAACGTGTCCAAAGACAGGCCACTCGATTTGTTACTAACACCTAAGAGAGAGAAGCGAGTGTCACCAAACTTCTGAATCCTCTGGGGTGGAACCCTCTCCAAGAAAGACATGAAGCTCACCCTTTGACCTGTTTTTACAAAATGTTGAATGGTCAGCTAGATATAGATCACAAGACCTACACCAACCCCAAACCAATTAGGAGCAGACAAGGGCATTCGATCCAATTTGTGGTCCCAGCCACAAAGACAGATGTGTACAGCAATTTGTTCTTCCCACGCACTATTAAAGCATGGAATAATCTCCACCAAACCACGGTTGCCCAACCAGATGCAACTAAATTTAAAGTGGCACTTTCTTCCCAATGACCCTCTCTGGTTTAACCCCTCCCTTCACCACCTCCAGTTTAAATTCCAGTTGGAATATTTTGGAGGACCAAGTAATCAAGAACCAAGAACCTGTAAACCTGGACATCGTTGGAATGTGGGTGGAAACCGGAGAAAACCAACGTGGTCAGAGAAGGGGAATGTACAAACTCCGTCTAGAGAACATCAGTAGTCAGGATCAAACCCAGGTTTCTAGTGCTGTAAGGCAGCACCTCTACTATCTGCACCTTTCTGCTGCCCCCGGGATTTGGAGTCCGAATTTTAACTCACAGGGCAAATCATTCTAAACACCCTCTCCTAGAAGCACGAATAGAGTCCGCAAACAAAATGTTTCATATGCTGGAAATGTGAAATAAACGCTGGAAATATCCAATAGGTCAGGCAGCATTTGTGGAGAGGAAATAGGAAGGTCATGGAGGGAAATGTGATCTCTGATTCTCTCTCCACAGATGCTGCCTGACTTGCTGAGTGTTTCCAGTATTTTCTGTTTTCTATCTGGTCTAAATGTTCCATCTATTTGAGTCTGTGAGCCATTCATGTTCCATGACTCTTGATCGGTGAGTTTGCCTTGTAAATAAAGGGAGTCACTTCCTGTGGAGGTGCCAGCTGCAGTCAGAGTGTGTGTTGCTGAAACCTGAAGCCCCCAATATTCATCGGGTTTGGACTGTCCCAGACTGAAGTGTCTGGGCTCACCCTCGGCTGGAACTCCCTGTGTGGGCTGGACAACACGCCTGTGCTGTCAGATATAAACCGAGCTCTCCTCATTCCATGGACCTCACACAATGTGAGCAAAGTCTGGAATCTCTGGAGCTGGAACATCTGCAACCGATGTCATGTCTAAATCTGGGGATTTTACACCAGTGCACATTCCGATATCTGTAGCGTTTGTGGAGGAACAAATGACAATCGTAAAAATAATGTAAGTAAAATTAGGTTGGATTGAGCAGTGTTTGTTGCTCTGTGTCTGTTTGTGGTGTATAATTTTCAGCAGTTGTCAGAGTAATGTGACAACAAATGGATGCTGAAATTGTGAAATCTGTTACGAGTTCTGCATATAAGGATCACATGAATCTTTGTTCTGTGAACAACCTTGTTTGGTTGTTTCCAATGGCCGATGTAATTGACGTTCCTAAATAAAGTCTTCATTGCCTGCCCGGTCATGGTGGTGTGTTTTAAAGTTTTTAACAGAGTTGGTGCCGTGACTCGGATGACTACAACTGAAGAAAGCAGAATAGCTTGTTGAGTCTTTGTTTAAGGACTCTGAAAGACTTTCAATGCACAATGTTAATCCCGTTGTTGTCATTTAAAAAGGGGATTGAGCAACTAGATCTCCTCAACTTGGTCAAAAAGGGCCACTTCAATATTTAATCAATAATCTACTCACTCCGACCTGTGCAAGATAACCACCTGTGAGGTATTTGCGCAGTAATCAATTAGAACCAGAAGCACACCATCCAAGCCGAATGATCAGATAATACTGTAAGGCACTCAGCACATGGCATTTACTGGGTCTCTATGCGGAAGTGAGAGAAGAAGGTAAGGGAAAGTGGAAAAGCAGGGGTAATTTTAGAAATTCCCAAAACAAAGAGGAGGTGATAGGGAACTAAGGATAAATGGGACAAGGAGGAGGCAGGATATTGGAGCCTCCTAAAGGAACGCCGGCATTTTACATATCATAATTATGAAGATGTAATAACTTGCTAGTAGCTAGACCCCTGGAGTTGGGTTTGTATGTGTTCGTATGAACAGTGTCTTTTGGTGTATCAAAGTCTAATTGGTTTTGAGCTACTTACAGGACAAGCTATGAAACTTCCGGAAGATGTAGTAACTGGAGGAGAAAAGGTTTGTAATAGAAGGGAAAGAGTTTTCGGATGCATCCAGAAGAAGAAAATAAATTTCACAAACATAAGAATTAGGTAATTGAACGGTAGGGTATCATGGATTGGGAAAAGGAGAAAGTAAGTATTGAAATGCCAATGGACGGAGATCAGGTAATGTTTAAAATCCTTCTAGAAAGGGTTTGTCTTCAGCCGCAGTGGGTGAAATCATACAGTGTTAAAGCGACAGGAGAAACATGTGCCTAAAGGGCCTGTCCCACTTGGCCGTCATTTGCGCATCACGCAGATGGCGCGCAAAGATTTTGTACGTCACAAAATCCTGCAACGCCACGCGCAGCCACACGTCACTGCCTATGTCAACGCGCACCATGCGCGCGTAATGTGCACCATGCGCGTATCACGTGCGTGTCACGACGCGAGCGTTGTGCATCTTGCCGTGTAACTGATGTCGCGTAAATTACTCGCAAATGACGGACAAGTGGGACAGGCCCTTTTAGTGGGAATGAGGGGGGCTGGTTGGTGGAAATATTGAACTCAGTTGACGCACAATTTAAAAAAAATGGACGGTGGGAAAATGTGTGTAACTGGGAACTGAATGCTAATGTACACACATTGATTAGATCATGTATTGCTCACCCATTACCAAACACAACATATTACCAATGCTAGATTAACTCGTTACGAGCTAATACTGTTGGCAAATGGCCAAACTGGACTTAAATGGTCTGATGCACTATTTTGTACTAATAAAAATGAGAATGATTGCTGATCCCCACAACAGACCTCAGCCCATATGAGGTAATCATGGGAAGAGTAATGAGAATAGTAAGATTAAATGAGAACTTACCAGTTTGAAGTTTGATCTTGATCTTATGAGGAGTTACGATGAGCGATTACGTGAAGAAGCCTGCCATCCTGCATGCGCGTCAACCTTCAAAGCAACGGTGTGAAAGCACAGAATAACAGTTGTTGAACTGAATATAGTAAGATACGAGAGACTTGTAATATCAGCTGATCTTTTATGAGAGTTGGGAGTGGTGGGCACGTAATCACTCATCGTAACTCCTCATAAAATAAAGATCAAACTTCAAACTGGTAAGTTCTCATTTAATCTTACTATTTCACTTCGGAGTCACAAGAGTGATTCCGTGAAGACTTCGATGCTCTGTGATTTCATGCTGTGGACACAAGTCCAAGCCATGCACTGTATAGGTTGACCGAGGATGAGAGATAAGAGCATTCAGACATCACTATTTTTGAAAACATGCTGATGCTTTAATGGACAAATCATAATAATAGTAGATTCTCTCATCCAGGGAAACTACGTAACAGAAATTAAAATGGTGTCGGCAAAGGCCCTTGGTCTGGTGACAGGTTTATTATAAAATCTTTGAAAGGTACGTTCTCCTGACCATCCTGCGGCTGCTAGTATTTGGTCTAGTGGGACGTCCATTGTCCTCGCTGCTGATTAAAGTAATCAGTATCAACTCCTGCATATGTCAGGACCCGTTTCAGCCACCTGGAAATGGTCTGAACTGAAACCTTATTGTGCGGTTTCTTAAAACTAACAAATAATGTTAGTTCCGAGTCCCTCAGGCTTTTAGTGACCTTCAAATAAAGTTGTAGGTGTGTTACCACACAAAGCCGGATGTCCAAGGGGTAAGCCGCAAAAAACAGCTTGAGTCCGGATGTACCTGGTCTGCTTTGCTTGACTAGGTCATACATGTAGAACATGATGCTATCGGCAGATATGATCATTCTGTGCAGTCAGAGCTTGTGTAAGACTGGGCCCATTGCGCGGACACCAGCGCCATGAGCATCACTACTTTGTATATAAGCTGGGCCAGGGACAGGGATGTTGCCGGCGTTCACTGGTGGAGCAGAGTTAATACTGTGCCTACATCCCACATTCCAGTATATCTGGGCCTGGGAGGTTTCATGTTGAAGATGCCCTTCATGAACCTGGACACTAGAGGGTGTGACCCAACAGGTTGTTGTCCCGATCTTGGCCCTAGATACGCCGATAGTGCACTTAATTGATAGTAATTAATAGCACTATAACTCAACTTTTCTTCAAAGAAAAGTTAGGGGGGAAACTCTAACACATCAGTTACGTGTGCCGAGTCATATGATATTTGGGCTCGTGTACAGTACTCTTCCCATTTCCTAAAATAAAAAAGTGACTTCTAATGCCGTCAATGCCTACAACGGGACGGATCTCACGTTGGGGATAAAACATAAGGCAAGTAGTTTATTTTACATATAAATGTGCTTCTTAGGATGACTTTAATCCAAATTTCGATGGCAAAAATGTGATTTGGCCCCAGTGTTTTTCCTGCCGAAATGGGGTTCAAATTCACTGCAATTCATGGGGTTGGTTCACTCCCTCGGTGTAACAGCAGGTCTGTTGAGGTCACCTCCTGTTCAATACTGTGTCTGAAATTAACTTCCAACAAAATAACATCTCTGTCACTGTTACACTTACCATCATTGTTAATGACCACACAATCATGTTTGGCTCCATTATTATTAGGTTCACCCTTAAGCCAGTGTCGATAAATATGTGTAGATCCATCGATCCATGCGAGAGACTTTTCCTGTGGGTATACATCAATGGTCATTGCTGTTGGAATGCTGAGTAAGCTGCCACTTAACAGTACAGGGAGGAGCTGTACCTGAGCCGGAGTGAGAGCAGAATACGAGCAGCCGGGAGAAGTAGGACAGTGGATGGGAGTTTAAACTATGCTCTATCTTTGATTGGACTTCACTGGACTTTACCTTGCACTAAACCTTATTCCCATTATCCTGTATCTGTACACTATGTGTGGCTTGATTGTAATCATGTATTGTCTTTCCGCTGATGAGACAGCACACAACAAAAACTTTTCACTGTACTTTGGTACAGGTGACAATAATGAACTAAACTCAATTAAACTAAACAAAACTAAACTAAACTCTGATGAAAGTAACAGAATCCTTGGAACAAAAATATCCCGATTAGAGAAAATCATAGAAAGTCTAAGCTGATTTTTTTCCCCTCACCCAGACACACAGAAGTAAAGTGTGAACAATAATAGAAAACAATTTACATTTCGTTGAGCCAATATCATATTTTTGAAGCAGGAGCAATTTTTTGTTTAAACGTGTGTGCTTCTAGTTACTCAAAGCCAAATCAATCATTCATGAGCTGATGCTTGCCTATCATTTGTGGTTCTTGTGGGTTCAGTCAATGGTGGTGGAGTGGTGCAGTGGGTAATGCTGCTGCCTCACAGGTCTGGAGACATGGATTCAATCCTGACCTACAGTGTAATCCGTGTGAGTTTGCACGTTCTCCCTGTGACTGTGCGGTTTTCCAGCGAATCTGAGGAATTAGGTTACAATGAAATCACTGAATGGATGGGATTTAAGGTAATTTACTGGGAGCTGGCATGGACTCGATGGGCTGAACAGACTTCTTTTTTGTAAGAAATTATGAAACTAATGCCTTGTACAAAGTTTGCCATTGCTATCATTGTTTTGGCCAAGTGCCTGCAAGGTTTTAAATGGATAATGGTTCAATGGTTCTTTATTGTCACGTATGCACAACATAGTGAAATACTTTTGCACAACCGACAAAGTCGGCATATTTTGGCGCAGTTTCCAAAGACAAACTCCAAAGTACAGTCCACATGCCAGAGGTTCTGGAGTATCCCCGACGCAGATACGTTCAGGTAGACCCAAGACTGCTGCAGGCCCACGACCCAATGTCTCAGTCCTCACCTGACCACCTTTGAGTCCCGGGGACACTTCCAGCAGCCGACTTCTTGTAGGTGCCCAGTCACTGTCCTCCCAGCCCACTGCTCGTGTTCACAGTCGCCGGCGGCTCCCTCCGACTCTCTGATCTTCTGGGCATGCAAGCTTCCCCATGTAGGCAGTGGCCCAGCGGGCCCACCTTGGCAGCGGTGGACCAGATTTGTCTCCACATGTGGCCCTGTGGGACCCAGTGGGTCTTCATTCACAGCGGCCACAGGATCTTTGTTCTCAGCCCTTGTTCTCAGTTTTTGGTGGTTGCCAAATCCGTTCTCAGCCGGCCACAAGGTCTTTGTTCTCAGCCGACCACATGGCTCTTTGTACTTGATGGCTTCAGGGTCTTTGTTCTCATCGGACACTAGGTCTGTTCTCATACGTGGCACCTCGCAGGAGTATCCCTTCCATGAAGTTCCATCAAGTATTGATTACAAAGATCACTGATAATTTACCTGTAAGGATTAGCCTTAACTGTCATCTGTTCAGCTTCAGAGAACGCATGTGATTTATTTCAATTTCATATGCCCAAATCTCTAAATTCTCATTGTCAGATTTCTTCACAGCTGCTCTGTGACATCACTCTGCAGATCAGCCTTGCCCCGTGTTCTTTCCGCAGTTTGTGAACAAAAATAATTAAGTTTCGGGAGAAGGATTAACAGGAACGCGACTACAGAGAGGATTGAGAAGAATGAAGGGAAATGTTGGGGCCGGAACAGATTAGGCATGATCGTATTTAAGGGCGGGGCAGGCTTGAGGGGCCGAGTGGCCGGCTGCTGCTCCCATTTTCTTGTGTTGTGTCAGTGTATATTTTATATTTATACATTCATATAGTATTGACCCCTTTATAATGCTGATTCCATGAGCTGACGAGGGGAAAGGAAAGTTCCAGTGATGATGTGAGATGAAGGAGGGTGAGAGGAGTCTCATGAGGAGCAGAAACAGACACATGAACATGTGGAATTTTATTTATTGTCCTTTTCTGATCATCCTCTGACCATTTCAGACGGCAGGTAAGTGTCAACACATTGATGGATATCTGGAGAGGCCAGACTGGGAAATGAGGGCAAATTTCTAACGCCGGAGCAGGGCCAAGAAAATTGAAGATAGACACAAAATGCTGGAGTAACTCAGCGGGACCGGCAACATCTCTGGAGAGAAGGAATGGATGACGTTTCGGGACAACACCCTTCTTTCAGACTGAAGAAGGGTCTCGACCCGAAACATCACCCATAGCTTATCTCCAGAGATGCTGCAGGTCCCGCTGATTTGCTCCTGCATTTTGTGTCCATCTTCAAATGGCATCACGCGCTCCAGACGGCTGTGTGGGTGCATGAAGTCGTGCGTCACCTTCGCAGGACCGTCGCGCCTGAACGCGACCACGAGGTCGCGTAATTTGAGTGCCAAGGACACGTAAGTGGGACAGGGGCTTTACTTAACTGTTACGTGACTATTACTTAACTATAACTAACTGCCGCATCCTGTTACTCTGCAGGGCGTCATGTGTAACTCTATCTCTGAACAACTCCAGCGACCCATCAATATGTTGACTGCAACCTGCCCTCTGAAAAGGGCAGTGGATGATCAGGGAAGGACATCAAATTATTATTAACGCATTATCATTAACTTTACCCGAAATAGGTTGTTTAGTCCAATCCAAGTTTTTGGACTTCCATTGCTCACTGCAGCAATCATTTTCTGAAGGAATATGTTGTGTTCAATCGAGGACACAGACGCCAGATGTGCAGAATGAGGTTGGTGTTTGCAGAATTCCTTTAAACAAACAAAATAGTTTATCTGTTTCTGTAAATTAGTGTAAATTCTGTGAATTTATCGTTTGAAGCAAGCAAAAATAATCATCCAAATAGATAATGCAAAGTGATGTCGGAAATTGGGGAACTGTATTCCCTGGGTTCCCACTGGTCCGAGCGATAGAAACCATAGCCCACGGCTGCAGTGAAGCGCACCCTGGAACACAGGGACTCATCACAGGCAATTCAACGAGAGGCTGTGCTGTGTTCATGGGATTGAACCAGCAGAGAGCGGTGTGCCCCAGGCTTCCCAAAGTAACCACTGGTTTTAGGGACTTACCTCTGCATTGGTCCATGTTCGATTGAAACAAAATAAACGGAAACAGGATTTTAAGGGAGGATAATAAATCCAGTTATCTTTGCAGATTTCTTTGTCTACATGGCGCTTTTCAATGTGATGCTGAGTCTCCTCCAGTCCCAACGAATTGCTCGTCCCTGTCAGTTAAAGAGAATTTGGATTTAAGCCAACTCACCAACCCAAATGCTTTCCTGAGCGAGTCTTGTTTGTCTGCATCTGGCCCATATCCTCTCGACCTTTATTATCCATGTACCTGGCCAAGTGCCTTTGAAACATTGTAAATGTACCTCCCTGTACCACTTCCCCTGGCTACTTCATTGTGAATAACATGCCCTCCAGTTCTTGACCCCCCCCCCCCCCCCAATACCTTCTTTCAATGCCCTTCATTAATTAATAAATCTCTCTCGTATAACTCAAGCCTAGCAGACCTGGCAGCATCAATGCAATCTAGATTAACCACATCCTTCCTGTAGTCTGGCAAACCAGAAACACGCACAGTTAACTGGTGGGTTTCACCAACATCTTGTACAGCTGTTACATGAATACTGACTCCTTAATCTTAACTAAGGGCAAGAATGCCAAACATCTTCTTCACCATCCTGTCCGCCAGCACCGCCACTTGGAGAGAACCATGTTAGTGTGCATTGAGGTCCATCTATTCTACATCAAGCAGAGGGCTCTGTTTTTCACTGGCCACACAGATGCATATTCACACTACATGAAATTAAAATTACTTTGCCACCCACTGACACACTCTCTGTGATCACAGACATAATTTCTTGTGGAATCTTCTTTCCTCATCTCCCCTCCCCATCTCCCCTCCCTCAGTCCACCTTCCTCGGACATATTTGTGCCACAACCACAAGTCAATGGGTGTCATTCTCCTGTGCTGGCAGCGTGACCAAGTTTGTGAATTAAATTCTGGGTTAAGCTCTGTATAGGGAGAGGCAAAATGAAAAAGGAGAGGTGACCCTGACAATAAATGACAGAATGAAGTCAGTGGAGAGAAAGGATCTTAGTTCAGAAAATGGTGACACAGCATCAGTTTGGGTGGAGCTAAGAAACGTCAATGGGCGGAATACATTGGTTGGATTTGTCCGTGGTCACCCACCGGTGGCCTGATGGTCTAGGGTACATATAAGGATATTAGATGCATTTTCAGGAAGAGTAATAGCATAAACAGAACGGACTATGATTTTATACAGATTGGGCAAAACAAATTAAGTCAATATAGAGAGACTGTCTTCACTAAGTACATAACTGAAGGCATTCTAAGTCATTCTAGAAAGTGTCACACACACACACTAACCACCACTCATGCACACACACTAACCCCCCCCCCCCCCCCCCCATATTATTATATTAATATTATTCATTCGCTCTTTTCCCACATCCTCCATTCACACATAGTCCCCAATTGTGCAGGCATGGCTAAACAGGGAGAGGGAGGGGGAGGGGATAGAGAGGGAGAGGGTGATGGGGTAGAGAGGGAGGGTAGAGGGAGGGGGAGGAGCGTAGAGAGGAAGCAGGAGGGGCGTAGAAATTGAGGGGTTGCAGGACGTATGGTTTCACAGTGGAGGGTTGGTCCACAAACGCAATGCTCCACAACTCATCCATAGGTCCCAATACTCACCACTCCCTAAAGAGGGAGGGGTGGTAGAGATCGAGTGGTGGTTGAGCAGGAGGAGGGTGGAGGATGTTGTTTACAAACAACATCAGTATGAAGTGACTGAGAGACGTGCATCAAGACTGCAGCTGACACAAAGCTGTTCACATTTATTGTCAGAGGGTTTGTGTGGATGAGCAAAGACATCTTACTGCAGATATATCGGGTCCAGTGGAGACTGTACCTGGAATATCGTTCAAAGATTTGGACTACTGACCTCCAGAAGAATATCGGTGCTGTAGAGGGAGTGAAATGAAGATTCACCTGATTGATTCCAGGGACGGGTATTGCCATTTGAGGAGACATTAAACAGACTATAGTTATACACTTATTTCATCAGAATTCCAGCAACTGCAATGCTTTTGCACTTCAAAGTGTGTCAGTCTAATGACTAAATCACTCGTAATTCCAACCTTTCTCTGTCCTTTTCACTCCCCACCCACAGGACTCACTCCCCCTGTACCATTGCCAGCACTCTGGCCTTCCTCCCCCAAGCCTCCATCCTCACCCTCACAGTGGGCAAGTACACTGTACTCGTTGCATTGGACCAGTGCCTGCAGAACCTTTTCCACTGCATCCCCTGGGTTCCTGACAGAGCGTCACATATCCCTCTTCCTGCAACTCTGTTTTCCTGTGAAGCGTCACCGTGAAGAAATCTCCGTCTCCTGATGTGGAGAAGAGTCTTCAACTCACCTTCGAACTCAGCAGCTCTGAGATGAGTATCCCAGACAAGAGACATTTCCTGCCCCATCCAATGTTCACAAATTCCCACGTTCCACATTCCAAACACAGCACCTGTGCATTCATTCCTCACAGCAATATTTTTCTAAAGCTCCTGGAATCAATGGACCTTACCTGCCACATCACTGGCAAGCAGTGCAGTCAGCACCAAAACCCACACCATCATCATGTTTCCTTCCTCGAACCTGAAACACAAGAAAACAATTCATCATTAGTGTCACGTTTCACAGTGAAGGTGGGCATATCCTGCTGCCATTCCCACCTCTCTCTCTCTCCCTGCCCTCTGTGTCTATGAGGTTTCCAATGCTGTTGCATCCTTATATACGTGTAGTTCTGGCATCTTGGAGGCTTTTGGAACCATTGGAATCAAACTCAATTGGCTGCAGCAATCTATGTAAAACTCCTGCTGACCAATCACTGATTGACAGATTGGAACAAGATGAACAGGAAGCCACAGAAATGTCTTGTGAGCTCCAAGTGTGACTGTAAAATGTGGCACTGTATCTGAACACTGAGGAATGGAAGCTGTAGAAAGTATTTATGGCCCCATTATGTGTTTATGGTATTAGGGTTTAATGAATATTATCAACAGGAACAATTAAGATGTAACATTCAGGCGAATACTACAACAAAAACATTATTGACCCAGAACACCTCACTCACTCCTCTACACACTCTGGTCTGTTTCCTCTCCATTTCCCATCATGATGGAAGGTCCCCATCCATCACTGACTCAGGAACGTTTATAATCCATTTGTGAGTAACTGGTTCAATTCAGCATTTTGGCCACTTTTCAACAAGGAGCTGTAGTAAAGTCTGTTCGGAATGTGCATGGAGGGATGGGGAGATAATGGACTGCTTGATGCTTGCTGCATTTCCAGGCTCAGCTGAGGGAGATCCCTGCAGGATCATGATATAGGAAGGAATCCACAGGATATTCAGTGGGTGGGAAGGATGGGCGAAATGCCCCTTTCTTTCTCTGGATTTTCTCATTCCCCAATCACTTCACACTCTAGAGGCCAGGTGGAATCATAGAATGATACATTGATACTCCACAGCAGGAGGCCATTTGCCCCATCCTATCTGTGCCATTTCTTCGACCGTGTGATCTATTTAACGGTCCTCCTGCTAATTCTAATTCTCCTGCTCTTTCCCGAACCACTGGAATTTGCTCCTGGATACATTTAGATAAATCCTTTGAAAGTCGTTGTTGACTCTGCTTCCAAAAGCCTTTCAGTCCGTGAGTTTCAAATCATGACACTCCATCCTATCTGTGCCATTTCTTCGACCGTGTGATCTATTTAGCACAATTCTCCTGCTCTTTCCCCGAACCACTGGAATTTGCTCCTGGATACATTTAGATAAATTCCTTTGAAAGTCGTCGTTGACTCTGCTTCCAAAAGCCTTTCAGTCCGTGAGTTTCAAATCATGACAACTTCCTGAACAAAACTGATTCTTCCTTTAACGTCTGCCCCATTTGTCAATGATCTCAGATCTCCATACTCAAGTCCGTGCTCCTGCTGCCTGGCAGAGAGCTCAGTAACTGGAATTCACAGAGCGATGCGCAGCAGCATTTGTTACCTCATCACAGCCAGCTGGGAGACACTCGCTGGTGGAAATCACTTCATCACCTCACCTCTGATTCATTAGACGATCATTTCCACACTTTGAGAAGTTTGTGAAGGTCCCAGATTTCCACAACATTGTTCTCCAGTACTTTCCGTGATCAAGGACACCAAAACAAATTTTCATAATTTGCTTCACTGAATTCATTTTGTGGATGGCACACACAATAACCATAGTTTGTCTGTGGTGGATAGTGGGAATTTACAGTGTGGGGTGGGGGCTGCCACATGAACTGGGTTGCAATATCCTGAATGCATTCCAGAGTGTTGGAGTTGTACTCATCCAGGAATGCAGAAGGATTCCACAATACTCCTGATCTCACAACTTGTAGACGATGGGAAGAGTTTGGCATCAAAGGTGAATCACGTGCTGAGGTTTCCCCAGCACCTGAGCTGCCCTTACAGACACAGAATCAATGCGGCAGGTCCTGTAGGATTTCAGGTCAATGGTGACCCCTAAGCTGTAAATGGTGGGGGAACTGGTGACACTAATGTCATTGGTTGTTACGGGTAGACCCTGATATTTAGAGTTGGTCATTGCCTGACAATCATGTGGTACAAATGCTACTGGCCATTTCTTGGCCCTGGACAGAATGTTTTTGCTGGATGAACAGCTTCATTTTGTGATGAGTTGTGAATGGAACTAAACATTCACAACCCTACAATCACCAGGGAATATTAGGTTTCTTCCCCTGGGCCTGAAGCACAAGGAAAGGATTCACAGTCACAAGTCATTCTGCATGGAAATAGGCTCTCTGGTCCACCATGTTTATGCTGACTGTCATGTACCCACCTGTTGTATCTTGACAATTTCATTGATCATCTTGATATTTCTTAACCATTCTGACAATCTCTGCCTGTACCTTCCGCAGGCATTTCACATTCCTAATACCCTCTGGGTGTAAATAATTAATCCCCTACTCCTATCCCTGCCTTAAATCTGTGCCCTCTGGTTTTAAACATCTCTGATACTAGTAAAATATTCTTCCTATCTCCTCGTTCAATTCTTCTCATAATTTTTAAACCTCAATTATGCCCACCCTCAGCCTCCTTCTCAGGATCCCCAGATCTTCCTTCTTCTCTAGGGTGTTCCTTCAGGGTCAAGGATGAGTTGCATTTCCGTCAGTTCTGTGGGCTCTGGTGGAACTTGCAGATATTGATTTTGAGAGGCAGTTAGCAGATGTCTGTAATGTTGGAGGCTTTTCAACGTGAGATCAGATGATCTCAGGATGAGAATATCCCAGTTTGAGTGAAGTGCAAGGAATGCAAAAGTGGAGAACCTGGGTGAAGATGGATATTGAGGCTCAGATCAGGACAAAGAAAGCGCTCGACAGAGAGAGGCAACTGGCGCAGTGACCAGGACACGGTGGGAGGAAAAGTGTCCTGAACCATGGTCACTCAGAGGGTGAGTCTCTGAGGATTCAAGGAACGGACTGTGACTGCCATCTTTGCTATGTGTTGTTTCTTTGCATTGGATGCAACCTATGTCAGAAATGTTCTCCATGTAACCAATAGACCTGTACGCACAATGATTGTTGTGGTCACAGTCAAGTCTCCTGAATTAGGTTACAATGGTTGTGTAAATATTATACTTAGAGCATATTGTAGGATAATGGGAGGTTGTGCTTTTTGATGGGAGAAATAGCAAAACATAACATTTCACGTGGTGAGAAGCCGGTAAATGTTGGTGTGTGGAGGGGTGCAGGCGTCTTGGTTCACCTGATGCTGAAACTTAATTTGCAGCTGGAACAAGCAATTATGAAGTCAAATAGCCCAATGTCTGTTATTTTGAGGAGTTTGGGATGGCTTTCTAAATAATCTCTCCAGGATGATTAAAAAGCTACTGGAAGAACTCAGCAGATCAGGCAGCATCTGCAGAGGCATAGTCGGCATTTTAGTTTCAAGCCTGCATCTACACTGCAGGACATTGCCAAAGTCTTCAACATCAGCATTATGAGTGCTTCAGTCTTTAGTGTTGATAAAACCATTGGTGACATCCAGAGGTAAAACAAGGGCTAGTTTCCTTCACCTTCAAGCCAGCACCTTCACCCCTCCAATCAACAACCATTCCTTAACCTTCCTTCCAGCCACCTTGTTTCCAAACTTCCCTTCTGCTCCAAAGTGCACCAGGTATTGGCTCATAAATTGGACCCCACAATAAAGCTGGACAAATCCAGTCCAGCGAATGACCAGACAATCAGGCTGCTCCCAATCATCAGAGGTTGTCCACGGTGCAGGCAAGAGTCACTTCCACTCCAATTCTCGACTTGCCCACGCTCAGTTTCGGCTTCACCAAGAACACTTGGCTCTGAACCACATCACACCCTTGGTCCAAACATGTAGGTAAGGTCAGAGTGAGGCTCCTTGAAGACAAGGCAGTATTTGTCTGAATGCAGCATCGAGGAGACCTGGTCATTCTGAGACAAGGATCGTCAAGGGGAGAATACTTCAATGCTTGGATACATTCCCCACACAAAGTACAATGGCTGTGGTTCAACATCCCAGCCCCAGGACATCCCTGCAGGAGTTCTTTAGGATATGAGCATGGATGATGAAAATGGAATTTACTGCCAATACCTGTGTAGGGAGATGTGCAGGTGCAGCAATGTTTTGAGATGTGTCTTTCTTGGTAACTCTGAGGATGCTTTTCAAATGGACAAGCATTTTGCTGAGAGTTTAGAGTAACACAGAGGTCAGAGCAGTGAAGACCAGCAAGTTCCATCCAAAGGAACTTAGAAGGGTCTCGACCCGAAACGTCGCCTATCTCCTTCGCTCCTTAGATGCTGCTGCACCCGCTGAGTTTCTCCAGCTTTTTGTGTACCCCCAACTTTACCAAAGAGTTGGGTTTTTACAACATTCTGACAGCTTCATTTACTGAGACGCTCCGAGGATATAATAATGACAGTCTGTGCATTCTGAGCTCCACAGTCCTCTGAGGTAGAATATTTAGAAGAACCTGAAGAAGTTAAGTTAAGTAAGGTTACAAAATAGACTCTGCTTTTAGTTTAGAAGTATAGAAAATTGATGCTTTGCCCTCTCCATATTCAACAAGAATAAAGTGCACAAACACTGGATCTAAATGTACAAAACTCTGAATATTCAACAAGATTGTTATGAACATTCGATGAATAAACATGGTCAAAAAATAAGACTGTTTGAATCTGCAGAAATAAAGAATAGCTCCTTCTAGCAAAACCATATGAAAAAAAAATCTTTCCTCTATTCTTTAATATTACCATATACAGTATGGACAAAGCAAGAGGCTGTACAATGCTATATAAGATAAAGAATTGATGAATTGCAGACTGGTTCGGGGGAAAGTATACGCATGTGCTTTGCATCTATGTATGGAACATGAGGAACTCTTTGTCTGTGTTTTCATATTTAGAGTTATCTCCCACACCCGCCTGGGCGAAATAAAAACATTACCATATTACTAACTTTATTGTGTTGTTATCTGTAGCGAATCAAACCTTACAAATCCCAACACTATACATAAGGAGATTCCCCTTGAACTAAATCACACCAATTCCATATGATCAATTCTGGCCTCAACTCCAGTTCTGCACCAGTTCCCCACACTGAGCCACTGCTTGACCGGGTCCATTACACAGATTGTCCAGAATTCAGTGACAAATGTGGCCTGTTTCAGACAAATGGCTCTTTGGAGGTTTTATCCTTCCCTTTGTTCTCTACATCTCCCAATCAGTTCCTTTACTCTCCTTCATTTACCATCCTTTATTAGTACATCCCTAATTGATTTAATGCAGTTGTTCTGACCCAGGCTGCCCGTCAACTTCCAACAAAACACCACCGTGTCAGACAGTGTTCTGCCTTTCACACCTTGCCAGTGCTAAACACAATTCTGTTCCTGCACATTCTTCACAATCACCATTGCTTTGGACTTCGCTGCCCAGTACTTTGCTGCTTAAGCCAACAATATTTCAACATCAATTGTTTAGCAACTGTAAGATAAAATAGTAAGATTAAATGAGAACTTACCAGTTTGAAGTTTGATCTTTATTTTATGAGGAATTACGATGAGCGATTACGTGAAGAACCCCACCAATCCACACACGTGTCATTCTTCAAAGCAGCGGTGTGAAATCACAGAATAACAGTAATTGAAGTATTATAGTAAGATTATAAACCTAGAACTACCAGATGAGCTTCGTTATATGAGGGTTGGGAGCGGGTGGCACGTAATCGCTCATCGTAACTCCTCATAAATAAAGATCAAACGTCAAACTGGTAAGTTCTTCATAATCTTACTATTTTACTTCGGAGTCACGTAAGTGATTCCGTGAGGATTTAAAGATCTGTGATTTCACGCCGATTCAAATCCAGATGTCTCACACTGCAATCAGTTGACTCAGGAGGAGTGAATATTAGCCATACATCGAAACATGATACTGATTGACATGTTAAAGCTTTAATTCACAAATAAACAAATATACAATAGTGACTCCTCTCTCCCAGGGAGAAGCTATAAAACAGAATTTAAAACAGAATGGGTGAACACCCCGGCTTCAACAAGCGGCTTATTATAAAACCTTTGAAAAGTCAATTCATTTGACCATCCTGTGGCCACGAGGATATAGTCTAGAGGGACATCCATTGCCCTCGCCACTGACGTTGATGCCGCCCTGGTGTAGTGGTCTGAGCTGACACTTTCATATGTGGCTTTTTGTGACTAATAAACAATGCTTCCTCAGAGCCTCTGAGGCTCTTCGTGAATTCAATATAACGCCGCAAGTGCACCATCACACACAGCCGTAAATCAGTGGGATAAGCTGACAGTACAAGCATGAATCCGGACAACCCCTGGTCTGCTTTGTTTAATTAGGTCATAGATTTAACATCATTCCGTGAGGACACCATCCTGTTCAGGCGCAGTTTGGGCAACGTCTTAACCCTTTGCGCTGATATGAGCGCCATGAGCATAACCAACTTTAGGGCAATCTTTGTTAAGGGCAAGGATGTGACTGTACCCCATTGACGAAGCAGCTTCAGTACCATGCTTACATCCCAGATTTCAGAATACCTAGGCCTAGGAGGATTAGAATTAAAACACCCTTCATAAATCTGGAAATCAACGGATGAGATCCTATAGACTGAAGTTCTGACTCGCAGCATAGGTACATGGACAAAGCACTCCTGGCACTGTTGGATGGCACTATAGTTCAACCCTTCATCTAAATGTAACTTGGACAGAAATTCGAGCACATCTGGGATGGAGGCTGTGTGGTATGTCATTTTCCCCTGTAAACAAAATTCCTCCCATTTCCTGACATGAAAGATGTACTGCCTTTTCGTACTATGCCTCCAGGATGCTGTGATGACATCCACGGTCCGATTGGATAGTCCCAGACCCAGATATAGCTTTCTTAAAATCTGCAATCAACAAATTTAGACGATCATGCAATGGGTGTTGACTTCCAGTCACAGGGTGCACGAACAGATTATGATGTTTTGGAACCACCATAGTAGGCTGTGTACTAATACCCAAAATCAGAGGGAACCATGGCTGTGTAGGCCAGTCAGGTACCACCAAAACCCCTGAAGCGGAGTCCTGCTTGATCTTAGTCAAGCATTGACCGATGAGGCAGTAGGGGGGAATGCATATAAAAACATTCCGCCCCAGTGCAGCGAGAATGCATTCACTGCAACTGCCCCCGGATCTGGTTCCCATTAAACATATTTCGGTACCTGGTGATTAAGTCTGGATGCAAACACATCAATATCTGGCATCCCATACCGGAGAACAATTTCATTAAATACATCATCATTCAACATCCACTCAGTGTCGTCGTTGAATGTGCGTGACCTGGTGTCTGCCACCATATTGAATCTGCCAGGCAAGTAGACAGCTGAAATCCAAATATTATTTTCAATGCACCAGTGCCAAATAAGGTTAGCCAATCCGTCACATGATTTCGATTTGATTCCACCCATGTGATTAACATACGGCACTGCCGCGGTATTGTCAATCTGAAGCTGAACATGTTAGTGATGCTTAGTGGTACAGTAAGCTTTGAGCCTATAAAATGCTGCTAAAAGCTCTAAATAATTAATTCCATGTGATTGGAGAATCAACACTTCATGCATATTCCCTCTGCCTCCACAGCTAGACCTGGTATCAGTTGCCACCAACCTAGGGCACTAACATCAGTCTGCAAAACAACTGAAGGTGTTTCGATTAACATTTTGCAAGAACAATTTGAAATGTTTCTAATCCACCACTGCAGTAATGGCTTCAGATGGCAAAGTGCTTGGGCTGATTGACATGACCTGCATGTATTCTAAGTGCCTCTGTACCTTAGCCCTCTGTAAATGTTGGTAATGCAAAGGTCCATATTGCACAGCTGGAAAGGCAGCTACCAATTTACCGATTAAGCTGGCCACCTGTTTAATTGAAGGTGATTGCTTCCCCAAGAGCTTGATACAGCCTTCAACTAAATCTAATTTCTTGCCCTTGGGCAGAGTCACACACATGGGATTTGAATCTATTGTGAATCCCAAATAATCAATTGTGTTAACCGGCACCAATTTTGATTTAGCTGGATGGATAATGAACCCCAACCTCTCAGCCATGAGTTTAACAGCTGAAACTGATAATTTGGCTGCCACAAAGGTGTTTCCAATTAGTAAGATGTCATCCAAATAGGCCATTACAATATGGCCCTGTGAGCGTAATAACCCTAGTACTCGTTTTAGCAATTTTGTAAATAAGCGAGGGGCTGATTAGGCAGTGCTCTAAACTGCCATAATTGTCCCATCCAGCTAAATTTCAAATACCTCCGATACTCTTTATGAACAGACACTGAATAATATGCATCTTGAAGATCTATACATGCTCCCGTTGGGAGAAAATGAGTGCCCACTCTGGCTTGTCCTGGGTGGGTGGGCACAAGTTGGGAATAAATTCAATTTAAACCCTTGTATACTCTGCCGTATAAACACGTTTGATGTTATTTTACACCATTCTTTGAGAAACCTATGTAACCTCCCTCCAACTGGTAGGTAATTCTCACTCAATATGTTTCGACAAGAATCAGACCCACCTACCTCCATGGTTACCGGTGGAGTTCTGTGTCCCCTGGCTCTGGATGGAAAAGGCATGTTTGCCCGTGCTCCTGCTGGAGTGCACCAGCTGCGCACATTGAATGGCCGGCTTGGTCCGTGTCCAGACCCGGTTTCAGCAAACCATTTGTAAGGGTACTGCCGCCGAAGGGTTCTGCTGGCCACTGGTGCCTTGATGGCAGTTTTTCCCTCTTCGTCTACCTCCTTTACCCTCTTTGCGAGGTCTTCCCTGAACAATAATTTTGGCCGCTGGATGTTGCTAGGCTTACACAGGGCAGCGAACCTTGGGTTAATGGTAGGGCAGATAGCGCTCTTTCTAAGGCAATTAATTTCAAAGTGCATATTGCACATGAGAGCCAGGGCATCCTGCTGAACTTCAGTCGGGAGCCCACCATCCACCAACCTACCAAAAGCCGTAATGCCGTCTGTGAGCAATTTCAGCACCTGTTGCAGTTTCAACTCCTGCGCTCGGATGGCTCTTCCCATATGGCCCCAAATGGCATGGTTGACGGCCGGCACTTTAAGCAGGATACAATTTCCTGGGGGGTCATATTTTTTGGCCGTTGTATCCATGGCCAGTTCCTGAAGCAGGTGCGAAGCCAAGTAATTTATACTGGCAGCCTGCTCTTCCCCCAGTGGCTCTCCAGAGTCCATTGGGACGGCAAACCTGGCCGCCAGGAATGAGACCTTTGGCTGTTGCCCTTCGTCCCGTGGGGCAGCCGCCAATGCTAAGCCCTCAGAGTCGGCGTCAGAATCATACTGACCCGGTATACTCTCCTCCTCCAAGAGGGGGATACTAGGCAAGCCAGTAGGTGCTGCTGGTGCAGGCTCTTGGAGAGGCCGGCGCTCTTGATGGAGCATCATCTCCAATAGGAGCTCCATCCTGGATACCCGTTCTACGGTATCTATTCTTGAGGGAGAATGAACCCTCCCGCTGGACTCGTCCGAGTCTATTGGCCGGACAGGCTTTCAAGTGGCCTTACGTCCCTCCGGCATAGCCACGGTGCTCTCTGACACCAAGTCTGTAGTCGCTGGTCTCATTACTGGCGACTCTGTAGATGAGGTAGGCGGCCGCCCGCTACCCGCACTCCCGCGGGCATTAGACACTTTTGCTACGGCTCACCTTGCTGCTAACGACTTTTTTCATGCTTGAACTTGCCCTCCTGTAACAAGATTTAACAAACGCAGAAATTGACCTCCAACAAGTTTGACACTTACCTGAGGCTTTTTTAAACTTACCGCTGGAGAAGCGCTGCTCCTCCCAGTCGGTTGCTGCACTATGCGTCAGACATAAATGATGCGCATGCCGACTGGCGGGGTTCTTCAGGGAATCACTCAAGTGACTCCGAAGTAAAAGCGAGTACAGATGATGGAATTCGGAGCAATAAACTACGTGTTGGAGTAACTCAGCAGGTCAAGCAGCATCTGTAGAGGGGATGTACCAATGACATTATGGGTCTGATACGTTCTTCAGTCCGATGGAGTGGAGAAGAGAAATCTTCATCTACCATTTCTCTACTCATATTTCCAACTAATCTCTATCCTGCTGTATGCGTTACAATCTTCCTCAATAGCCACAACTCCATGAAATTTATCCCGACTGCAAATGTAATAATCGACCAATCAACATTGGTTATTTAATTCACATACAACAAATGTCCCCACTGATCCCTGCAGAACACCACTGGTCACAGTCCTCCAGTTGGAATAATACACCTCCACTGCCACCCTCTCTTCAAACTAACTTTCAATATTTTATTAAACAAGGGTATAGCTGCAGAATGCATCTATATTTGGAATGAAGTTGTTCGTTTGGTCAACTTGTATCAACAGCAAACTATAGATGAGGCTCGCACCAGGGTCTCCTCCATACCCCGCAACACTGCCCTCTCTCCCCATTCCTCCATTCGCAAACAGGGCAGAGTCCCCCTGGTCCTCACATTTCACCCCACCAGCCGGCAAATACAGCACATAGTCCTCCGCCAGTTTCGCAACTTCCAACGTGACCCCTCCACTCGCCACATCTTCCCATCTCCCCCCCTGTCTGCCTTCCGCAAAGACCGCTCCCTCCGCAACTCCCTTGTTAATTCTTCCCTTCCCTCCCGCTCTACCCCTTCCCCGGGCACTTTCCCTTGCAACCGCAAGAAATGCTACACTTGTCCCTTCACCTCCCCTCCCCCCCCACTCCTGTCAGGGACCCAAGCAGTCCTTCCAGGTCCGACAGAGGTTCACCTGCACCTCCTCCAACCTCATCCACTGCATCCGCTGCTCCAGATGCCAGATGATCTATATCGGTGAGACCAAGCGGAGGCTTAGCGATCGTTTCGCCGAACACCTCCGCTCGGTCCGCATTAACCAACCCGACCTCCCGGTGGCTCAGCACTTCAACTCCCCCTCCCATTCCATATCCGACCTCTCGGTCCTGGGCCTCCTCCATGGCCAGAGTGAGCAACACTGCAAGTTGGAGGAACAGCACCTCATATTCCGCTTGGGGAGTCTGCATCCTTTGGGCTTGAACATTGAATTTTCTCAATTCTGTTAACCCTTGCTGTCTCCTCCCCTTCCCACCTCTCCCTCAGCCCTCGGGCCCTGGCATTCCCTCTCTCTCTATCTCCCTCCCCCACCCTAGTCACACCAGCTTCTCATTTTCACACCACAAACAGCTTACAATGGCTTGTTCCCTTTATCATCGATACTTTTTTGCATATTTTCATTCATTGTTCTTTATCTCTCCACATCACAGTCTATATCTCTCGTTTCCCTGATCCCTGACCAGTCTGAAGAAGGGTCTCGACCCGAAACGTCGCCTATCTCCTTCGCTCCTTAGATGCTGCTACACCCGCTGAGTTTCTCCAGCCTTTTGTGTATCTACGATGGTCATGTAGACTTGGACCATCATTGCCTGTGGCAGATTGTGCTTCCTCAGCTGCCGTATGAAGTACATCCTCTGTTGTGCCTTTTTGACTGTTGAGTCGATGGTAGCCCCCCACTTAAGGTCCTTGGAGATGATGGTTCCCAGGAACTTAAAAGACTCCACAGATGTGAATCTGGTGTTGTTGATGGTGAGTGGGGTGATGGGAGGGGGAGCTTTCCTAAAGTCTACAATCAATTCCACTGTCTTAAGAACATTGAGCTCTAGGTTGTTGCGATGGCACCTGGACGGCAACTGTCTGTAGGCAGATTCCTCCCCATCCTGGAGCAGTCCAATCAGGGTTGTGTCGTCCACAATCTTGAGAAGCTTGACAGAGGTGTCTGCGGAGGTGCAGTCATTGGTGTAGAGAGAGCAAAGGTGAGGCAAGAGTACGCAGCCTTGTGATGCTCCTATGCTGAGCGTTTGCGGGTCCGAGATGTGCTTTCCCAGCCTCACATGCTGCTTTCTGTCTGTCAGGAAGCTGGTGATCCAACGACAGAGGGGTTCAGGCACAGTCAACTCAGAAAGTTTGGAGCTCTGGCACAATGGTGTTGAATGCAGAGCTAAAATCAACAAATAGGATCCTTGCATAGGTCCCCTGGCGGTCTAGGTGCTGTAGGATGAAGTGCAGGCCCAGGTTGACTGCATCATCCACAGATCTATTGGCCTGATATGCAAACTGCATAGGATCCAGCAGGGGGATCGTGATATTTTTCAGCTTGGCCAGCACAGGCCTTTTGAGTGTCTTCATGACAACAGAGGTCAGTGCAACAGGCCTGGAGTCTTTAAGACAAGTAATCCTTGTCTTTTTGGGTACAGGGACAATAGTGGAGACTTTGAAGCAGGCAGGGACGGTACATGTTTGCAGGGACTGGTTAAAAATGTCTGTATAGACCGGTTCCAGCAGTTTGGCATAGAGTTTAAGAGTAGAGGGGGAAATATTGTCAGGTCCTGGAGATTTCCAGCTTTTTTGTCTTCTGAAAAGCCTCTCCACCTCCTCTATTTTTATTGTTGATATTGAACAAGTGATGTTGTGCAGCACAGAGGGTGTGGGTGATTGGATGTGAAGTGGTGATTGGAGGGGGGTTGGTGTAGAAGGGCCCAGTCTTTGCAGACTGGCGTCAGGCTGTGAGTGGGTGTGAAGTGTTGGTTGGGGTGGGAAATGGTCCAATCTTTTCATACTGGAGTCTTGCCTTAAGTAGGTGTGAAGTGGTGAATGGGAAGGAGAGTGTGCAGGGTCCATTCTTTGTAGACTGGGGTCTGGCTGTGTAGGTTGGGGAGGGGGAGAGAAGGGGGGAGGGGGTACCAGTGTTACGTTTCTGATTTTCAAACCTGCAGTAAAACTTATTCAGGTCGTTGGTCAGCTGACAATTGTCCAAAGAGTGGGGGGCTTTTGTAGCTGGTAATTTCTTGCAAGCCCTTCCAAACTGAAGAAGAGTGACTAGCTGAGAACTTGTTCCTCAACTTCTCAGAGTACCTTTCCTTGGCAGCTCTGATTCCTCTTCTCAGCTTGTACTTGGCCTGCCTGTAGAGGTCTGCATCCCGTGCCTGTACGCCTCCTCTTTAGACTGTCGGAGCTGTCTGAATTCTGCAGTGAACCAGGGCTTCTTGTTGTTGAACCATGTCCGGGTCTTAGTTGGAATGCAGCTGTCCTTGCAAAAGGTGACATATGATGATACAGTGTCCGTATACTCATCGAGGTTTGTGGTTGCTTCCCTGAACACATTCCAATCCGTGCAGTCAAAGCAGTATTGTAGGTTCGCAATGCCCTCACTTGTCCACCTTTTCGTTGTTCTGACCACAGCCTTAGCAGCTTTTAGTTTCTGCCTGTAGATCGGAATAAGGTGAACTAGACAATGATCAGAGAGACCCAGACCGGCCCGGGGAACAGAGCAATATGCGTTCTTGATTGACATGTAACAGTGGTCAAGTGCTCTCACCCCTCTCGTGGGACAGGTAACATGAAGTCTGTATTTTGGAAGGACATGGCTGAGGTTAGCTTTGTTAAAGTCCCCCAAAACAATGACCGTGGAATCCGGAAAGTTACTCTCTACCCTCATTACCTGGTCAGTGAGTTGGGTTAGCGCCTCATATATGCAGGCTTGGGAGGGGTGGGGGGGGGGGGGGGGGGGGGGGGGATGTAAACTCCAACGAGAATAAAGGAGTTAAATTCCCTTGGAGAGTAGAAGAGTTTGCAGTTTATAAAGAGGGATTCTAGGTTGGGAGAGCAGTAATTTGACCGTATCGTGATGTAGCTGCACCAGTCCTGGTTGGTATAAAAGCATATTCCACCGCCTCTTGATTTCCCCCGCTGCCTCCGCTCTGTGAAGTTTGAAGCCAGCCAGTTGCAGCGTGCTGTCTGGGGTCGACTCACAAAGCCAGATCTCCGTGAAACACAGGGAAGCAGCTCGAGACAAGTCCTTGTTTGTCCGATGCAGGACTTGCAGTTTGTCTACTTTGTTCTTGAGAGAACGTACGTTTGCCAGGAATATGCTCGGGAGTGGTGTGCGTGATCCTCGTCGCCGGAGTCGGGCGAGTGCTCCAGAGCGCTTCCCACGGGTCCTCCTCCATCTCAAGACCTTGAACGCAGCCACAGCCCCGCCGACGAGTATATCCAAATAATCCAGCAAATGAGGGAAATCCGGAACGATGTTTGGAGGTACCGTATGTCCGATGTTTATGAGTACCTCTCTCATGAAAGTAATCTTTGTAGGGTTTTGACAGATGACACAAACGAACAAAAACATACAAAACAGCAAGAGCAATACACCGTGGCCGCCATCGTCGGCGCCAGCAGCAGCAAGCAGCCACACTGCCAGCAGCTGCACTGCAAGCAGCCACACTGCAATCACAAACTGTCCTCTTTCTCCTCAGTTCCATTTCCCCCCGCATTACCAATCTGAATACTCTGGCAATAAAGGGGGCTCAGTGCATGAATTGAAGGAGAAATGATCATTGACATGAACAAGTCTGAAGAAGGGTCTCGACCCGAAACGTCGCCTATCTCCTTCGCTCCTTAGATGCTGCTGCACCCGCTGAGTTTCTCCAGCTTTTTGTGTACCATTGACATGAACAAGTTGGACATGGATGAGTTCAAGGGGGTAAGTTGGGGAGGGTTTTATTGCAATGGAGGGATAAAGTTCAAGAAGTTGGCAATTGATTGTGTGGATGAAGAACAGCTTATCTGTTAGTACCTGAAGACTGGCAGACTCAGTGGATTAAACAGCATCCACTATGGATCTGCTAAATGTATCTGCCCCATTCTATGGGGTTAATGGCATCTCATTGTCCAAGTGCCAATGAGTTCTCACCTTGGCAGTGTCAGTCTCAGTCCTGGAGGACACTGATACACTCTTCATCCAGAAAATGCTGGGAATGGTTCAGCAGGAACCAACATCAGCTGGATTGGCAATCAGTGACTGGTGCGACAGGGAACAGTGCTGTAACTCAATTATTTATAATCTACAGTTTTGACTGGGATGAAGGGATCGAGTGCGAGGGTCTTGAGCCAAATTTTCTGTTACTCCAGCAGTATCCCAACCAGTGAGGTAGAGTTCCACAAGGCTGATTTTCCTTGAAAGTTGAAAGATGGGTCAGTTACAGAAAGTGGTAGTTTGTGATGGGCAGTCCAAGAGGTGAACCTGACTGGGCCAATTTAGACTTTGTTATGGATTACTTTGGGTTATTTACAGTGATGGAAATGGGGGGGTACGCAGGGAGACAGCGTTCTCCTACTTTTCAGCTTCCAGTTTCCATCCTGTGCGTGAATTTGCAGCTTTATCCTGCGCTACTTAATACAAGGGCGAGGGAACGAGTGGATAGACGGACGAAAGCAAGAATCATAGAGCGGAATAGGTAACATTTTGGGTTGAGATCCTTCTTCAGACTGACTCAGGGGAAAGAGGAACAAGAGGTATAGATGGTACTAAGGACAAATGAATGGAAGATATGCCTATATTTCCCGTTTCCCTTTCCCTTGACCGATGGGGGGGGGGGGAGGGGGGGAGGATGGCTTGAGTGGGTGCAGGATTGTTTGGAGCTCCTTCCAATTGGCAATATTTTGTATGTTCAAAATTAATAAGGAGGACTAGGCAGGAATATCAAAATGATCACCTGCAGCTGAGAAAAAAAGATGATTTGTGCATGAAGAAGCCATGACCAAAGCAAAGATACTAGAGTGGAGACGGAAGCCGGTTACAGAAATGATGCTGAAGATTAGCCATGACCCTACTATGGCTTTTTCATCGAGTGGACTATCTTGCTCCACTATAGGATCTTTGGTTTCCAGTCTCCATGAGATGGAGAGTGTGGAAGAAAGTGGCTCTGTAAGAGCAGTCAACGTCTTTCACCAGCTCATTGGAACTTTACCCAATTCCATAATGACTGTCTAAGAACTTGACCCTCATCAGACCTGGGGAGTGGGTGGCGTTTCGGGTCAAGACCCTTCTGCAGGCAATCACTAGTACTCTCACCGATGAGAGTTCTGTTCAGTCTGAAGAAGGGTCTTCTCTCGAGAGTCGCGCCTGTCCCGCTGAGTTACTCCAGCTTTGTGTCTAACTTCAATTTCAAGAGTTAAGTAAAAAACACAGAGTGCTGGAAGAACTCAGCGGGTTAGGCGACATCTGTGGAGGGAATGGATTAGGAGTTGTTTCAGGCCAGGTTTCTTCTTCAATAGGAAGAAACTGCAGATCAAAGATACTAGAGCGGATACTAATATCTTTGTTGCAAATCAGACATAACATTCTACCGATTTAGAAACATAGAAACATAGAAACATAGAAATTAGGTGCAGGAGTAGGCCATTCAGCCCTTCGAGCCTGCACCGCCATTCAACATGATCATGGCTGATCATCCAACTCAGTATCCCGTACCTGCCTTCTCTCCATACCCTCTGATCCCCTTAGCCACAAGGGCCACATCCAACTCACTCTTAAATATAGCCAATGAACTGGCCTCAACTACCCTCTGTGGCAGAGAGTTCCAGAGACTCACCACTCTCTGTGTGAAGAAAGTCTTTCTCATCTCGGTCTTAAAGGATTTCCCCCTTATCCTTAAGCTGTGACCCCTTGTCCTGGACTTCCCCAACATCGGGAACAATCTTCCTGCATCTAGCCTGTCCAACCCCTTAAGAATTTTGTAAGTTTCTATAAGATCCCCTCTTAATCTCCTAAATTCCAGAGAGTATAAACCGAGTCTATCCAGTCTTTCTTCATAAGACAGTCCTGACATCCCAGGAATCAGTCTGGTGAACCTTCTCTGCACTCCCTCTATGGCAATAATGTCCTTCCTCAGATTTGGAGACCAAAACTGCACGCAATACTCCAGGTGTGGTCTCACCAAGACCCTGTACAACTGAAGTAGAACCTCCCTGCTCCTGTACTCAAATCCTTTTGCTATGAAAGCTAACATACCATTCGCTTTTTTCACTGCCTGCTGCACCTGCATGCCTACTTTCAATGACTGGTGTACCATGACACCCAGGTCTCGCTGCATCTCCCCTTTTCCTAATCGGCCACCATTTAAATAATAGTCTGCTTTCCTGTTTTTGCCACCAAAGTGGATAACCTCACATTTATCCACATTATACTGCATCTGCCAAACATTTGCCCACTCACCCAGCCGATTTAAATCGGAATTCCGATTTTATTGTTTTCTTATTTTCAATTTTTTGTGCCCGATTATTTGGCGGCCAATCAACCGCTGTCTCTAAGGGGGTTACAACCAATCACCGACCAGCTTCCCTTAAAATTCCCGTCCAACTAATCGGCCTCCACCCGTCCAATCAGTCGCTGTCTCCAAGGGCATTGTGTCCAATCGCATAATGCGCTGGTCACTCAGCAGCCAATCAGACACAATCTCCTAGGCTTTTGATCAAGCACCGACCTGCTTCCCTCACCGAAGCAGATGATGGCTGCAGCCAACAGGGAGGGAGGGAGGGAGAGAGGGAGAGAGGGAGAGAGGGAGAGAGGGAAAGAGGGAGGGAGGGAGGGAGGGAGGGAGGGAGAGAGGGAGAGAGGGAGAGAGGGAGAGAGGGAGAGAGGGAGTGAGGGAGAGGGGGAGAGGGAGAGAGGGAGAGAGGGAGAGAGGGAGAGGGAGAGGTAGAGAGAGAGGGAGAGCGAGAGAGAGAGAGAGAGGGGCACAAAAGCAGCTATGACATATAATACACAATAAACTATATTATAAATAAGCAATAAACAAGTTGTGCATTCTTGTACTCTTACATGGTATGGCCGCACATAAACACCCCCCCCCACTTTCTTCCCAACCTCAGCCTCACGGACCTTAGAGTACCCCTAGTTTCTAAAACGCATTTCCATCACTGGTTATTTATTGACAATGTCTCTGGCAAGGCCAGCATTTGTTGTCCATCCGTTGTTTCCCTGAACCAGGTCGTGGGGAGAAATTGCCTTGAATGCTGTATTCTTCTTGTGAAGTTATTCCCATCTTGTTGGGAAGGGTGTTCCACGATTTAAACCTGCTGATGATGAAGAAATGTCTCCACGTCAGCCTGACCTGAAAGCATAATGTGGAGATGTCCAGGCAGCATTCTGGTAAACCTCCTCTGCTCCCACTCTAAAGCCTTCACATCCTTCCTTTAATAGGGAAACTGCAACTGCATGCATTACTCCAAATTGCAGCCTAGCCAATGGTTTATAAAGTTGCAATATGACTTCCTGATTCTTATACTCAAAGCCCAGACCATTGAAACTAAGCATAAAATATGCCATCTTTACCGCGCTCACTACTTGACCACCAAGTCAATGTGGATCTCATGCATCTTTAGTACTGGATCAGCTGACCATAAGGAGTCTTTATCAAATTATAATTGTAATAATTGTAATTGATTTTATTAACCAAGTATGAAAACAAAACAAGTATGTAATCATACGAGGAATTTGATTTGCCATACAGTTGTATGAAAAAAGCAACAAAAACCCAACCACATAAAAATTAACATTAACATATACATCCATCACAGCGGCTCTTCCACACTCCTCACTGTGATGGAAGTCAATAAAGTCTAATCTTCTTTCCTCCTTTTCTCCCGCTGTCGGCGGAGTTGAACCATCCCCAGCCGCCGTTCGAAGCTCCCACATCGGGGCGATCAAAGCTTGCATGATCGGGGTGGTTGAAGTTCCTCCCGATCGGAGCTCCCGAAGTTCGTCCCTAACCAGGGAACACGAGCTCCACGATGTTAAAGTCCGCAGGCTCCCGCGGTGGAGATCCCAAGGTCGATCCCCAGGAAGAGGCCGCCAGCTCCACAATGATAGGCCACAGTGCAGACGGAGATGTGATAAGAAAAAAGTCCATGAATACAACATCCAATGCTCCACCCTCATTAATCAGCCTTGTCTTCCCCTCAAGAAGTTCAATCAAGTTAGTGAGACATGACCTGAGTGGAAAAGCCATGCTGACTTTCCCCAATTATCCCATTCTTCCAAATGCAATCATATTACATTGTGAAGAATCCTCTCTGTGATGTATGTGATATAATTAGCATATGTTATGTCTTGTGCAAGGGGACGCATGCGCTGGAGGAGACTCAAGGTGGCGTCCTAGCATAACGAAGCTTCGTAGTTTACTCCTGTATCTGAATGTTCTTTTAAGTCAGTTCCATGCACCCAAATACACTACAATTGGCGACAAGGATGGAATGGAGTTTGTGAACTCACGCGCATGACTGTTTTGCAACACGCAGGATTTTTTAACAGTTTAAACAGTAGATACGGAGTTGCGTCACAGCTGTTTGCGAGCTGGGCATGAGAGGCCCGCAGAACCCTCTAAGCATGGGACTGCAGTTTAAAACATCAGCTGTACAAGTCGGAGAGTTTGTCAGGCTATCTCTATGTGTGTCTACATGGCAAGATGTCATCCTTCGGATTGTTACACATTTTAGACTGATTTTTTTTTTGGTCGAATTCCTCAAGCTGAATAATGTTTGTACAGCTAAATATTTAGGTGAATTGTTACACCAAAACACACAATAAGGATAACGAGGCAACGAGGATAAAAGAACAGAAAGGACAAAGATGAAGGGTTGTCAAGAAAAAAAAAGTTAAAAAGAAGAGGTTGTGTTTGGAAACAAAGTGGAATGGCACCAAGCAAAAAGATTTGGCGCCAAATGGTTTTGAATTGGTGCCAAAGAAAAGAAAGTTTGGAACAAGAAGCAAGGAAAACAAGTGGGGCAGTAAGTAAGTGTCACCGAAGAACGCAGCCGAAAGCTGGAAGCCTAACCAGCAGGACAGCGAAGGTGTCAACTTAACTGGAACGCTTTTCACGGCCGTGCAGCCACGGCAAAGGGGCAGAAGAGGCCCAGCAGCCACCACCGACTTCGGGTGAGTTCCAGGGCCCTGTACCGTGTAGGCCACGGACAGGTCCGGTGACCGCCATCGACTTTGAACGTTTTCCAGGGCTGTGTAGCCCACAGCCAGGCCCAGGAGCCACTACCGATGTCGAGTGAGGGCCTAGTACCATGTAGGCCACGGACAGGTCCGGAGAAGCCACCGACAAACACGGAGTCAAACCAGCCGGGAGAAGAGTTAATTTAATTGGATTTTTGGATAGAGATTTTTAAGATAATCTCAATTGTAGTTAATGCAAAGTTGACTCCAGACTCAAAACTAATTATATTGGGAATACTGGAAACAAATCAGATATTAACAACACAACAAATATTTTTTATCGGTTATAGTTTAATAATTGGTAAAAAATTAATACTAAAATTTTGGAAAGGTCCTACTTCCCCACAACTAAAATGTGGATTACAGAAATGTCGGAGACATTGCACTTGGAACGATTAAGGCTTGCCCTGATGGACAGGCTGGACCAGTTCAGAGGAATATGGTCTCCATTTATTGAATATTTAAAGGGTTAAGATGGTCCAGTTCGAAACCATGACGGAAGCCTGAATGTATGAATGGATGAAGAATTATAGACAATAGATTCATAAATATATCTCCATTGAAGAATATCTTGTTTAATATTCCACTCAATCAGTTTATCTCTCTTTTTTTTCTTTTCTTTTTCTCTTTTTTATTTCCTACTGCTATAAAATAAAAAAGAAAATTATAGAAGTACAAATAAGATTGACTGTTAATTTTAAAAATATTAAGAATGTATGTGACGTTAATATTTTCTTTTGCTTTAATTGGATTTTATATTTCTTCTTAATATGTAATTACTTCTAATAAAAATATCTTACAAAAAAAAAAGAAGAGTCAGCCCGGTCGAAGGAGAAAGCCAGCCGCGTGAGAAGCGGACCGGCCGAGGGAAAAAAGCCCGGCGGTCGTGAGAGAAAGAAGATGACCGCGAGGAGAGAAAGCCCGGTCCGGAGCAGAGTCAGCCCGACCGTGAGCAGAAAAGAGGATCCGGCCGCGCAAGAGAAGCGGACTGGCCGAGTGGGAAAACTGACCGCGAGAGAGAAGCGGAACCGGCCGAGTGAGAGAGCCAACCATGAGAGAGAAGCAGAGCAGGTCCCGCGAAAGAAGTTGGACACAGCGCACGGTCGCAAGAGACGGCCGAGAGCGGGGAAAGCACGGACGCGAGAGGAAATCCAGCCCTGAATGAAGAGTGGGTCCATGCGAGAGAAGCAGGACACAGCATTCAAGCACACAGCACTTGGGCTGAGTGAGAAAGCCGGCCGCGCAAGAGAAGCGGAACGGCCGAAAGAGAAGTGGGTCCACGCAAGAGAAGCGGTACACAGCGCTTACCCAGCCCCCGACGGCAGGGCACTGTCCCGCTTTACTGTGAAGGAATAGTGGACAACGAGCCGAGCAGTGGGTCCAGCAGCAGTGACTTACCTTCCACAGGGCGTCCAAGGGAGACTGCAGGCAAGTCAGCAGAGCAGCGGGAGTCGACTTGGCAGTGAGCCAGCGACAGCAAACGTAACGGTGAAGCCTGCGGGAGCCAGCAAAAGCAGCAAAAGTGGAGGTCCGGTGAGTCCATCAGCAAAGGTACCAGTGGGGACAGCTCGAGAGGTCGAGGATGCACCAGAGTCCACAGGCCACAAGCTGGAGCTGTGAAATACTTCATAATAAAAGCCCTCTGTGAATGTAATGCATGGGGACAGTAAAAGCAGGACTGTTTGAATGTAATGCATTGGTCACAGTTATTAATAGTAAATCTGTGTGCATAGAAGGAATATGGTTTAAAATGTTCTTAATGGCTATTGACATGAAATGTTGGTTAATAGTATAAATCTATTATTATAAGAATTGGTAATAGTCAGTGGACTGGATCACTTCTTAGTGTGTAAAAAGATTAAGTCCAGTGCAGGAAACACAGTGAGAGAACAGAATATAGTGCACCTGAATAGCAACAAGCTTTTCAAATTGTAGAAAACATGCCCCAGTTAGATTCTGGGTATAATTTTGAGAAATGGACCAAAGTCTTGGAGGCTTTTTTCATTTCCAATGATATCGCTGCAGAGGAAAAGAAAAGAGCATAGTTCATATTAGGCTTAGGAAGAGAGGGTTATCAGACCTTACGTATGTTGCTGCTGCCAGCAAAGCCCACAGACAAAATGTATGAGGAGTGTAAGGAGGCATTAATGGCTCATTTCTCACCAAAACCTCCAAGGGCATCCAGAGGCAAGGAGCCTGAACTAAAGAGGGCAGGGAGTCCCTCAAAGGACAAAAGTCAAGGGCAAAGTGACAAAAGTCGTGCCAAGTGACAAAGGTCAAGTGCAAAAGGCCAAAGGTCAAAGGCAAAGGGACAAATGTCAAATGCAAAGGGACATTGCCATCCAGAGGGCAACTCTAACTATTCAAGCTGCATTCAGGGGTATGAAGGTACGGAGAGAGATCCGGAACAAACAGAAGGCAGCAATGGTAATACAAACAGCATTTAGAAGGCACAGAGTATACCGTCCATACAGGGCAATGAGATTGGCAGCTATAATAGTACAAAGCCATTATAGGGCACACCTTCAAATGGAAAGTGATCGCAAGACTTACGTGAAGGTACACAGCAGTGTTATGCTGATTCAGGCTGCCTACCAAGGAATGGTTGTTCGAAAGCAATTGTGGTGCATGCACAAATCTGCCAAGGTCACACAGACCTATTATCAGTGCATAAACAGCGTCAGTATTTCAAGAAACTATGTTGGTATGCCATTGCGGTACAGCAACGATACAGAGCTTGCCAGATAGGAGATGTCCAAGTGAGACATTATAATAGTTTGAGAAAAGCAGTAGTTTGTATTCAGGCCTTCTACTGCGGGATTAAAGCCAGAGAATTGGTTGAAAAAATCAAGGCAGCATGCCATATTAAGTCAGTCTTAATGATGTGCATTACAAGAAAACATTTCTTGGTGCAAATGGAGGCTGTAGTCACTCTGCAAGCTGCATACCATGGTTACCGATCAAGGGTATGCTACAGAGCTATGGGACAAGCAGTCATTTCAATCCAGAGATGGTACAAAATATGCAAAATAGGGCATTCCAAGTTTGCGAAATATCAGTCAATGAGGTATGCAACCATTACCATTAAGGCTGCCTACAAGGGTATGGTAGTTAGGCAGTGGATTAAGCAAAAGAGGCTGTAGAAGCTCAGTCAGTACTTCGTACAAGTTGGTATAGGAAAGTCCTAAGGAGACAAATAGATACACAACAGAAAAGGCAGAAATGATACAAAAGGCTTAAACGATATAGGAAAGACTTCCCCAAACTGAAATATACAACAGTTGTAGTGCAGTCTCACCACAGTGCTTATGTAGTAAGAAAAGTATACAGAGCACAAATCAAAGCCACTGTTGGATTGCAAAGACAATACAGATCCTACTTCTTGTTGAATAACCAGAAAGGTGATTTAAGAAGACAATTAGATGAACAACAGAAAAGGCTTAAACGATACAAAGAACGGTTAAATAAATGTGTGACGATGATCAAAAAACTGTTAATAGAAAAGTCTAAAGAAGAGAGGCTTGTTGGTCGAGACAAAAGTATGCAGGACCGATTGCGATTAGGACACTTCACTATAGTTCAGCATGGAGCTTACTTCACTGAGCAATGGACAAATGGTTATGCATTGCAGAATTTTATTATACAACAAGAGCAGATAAATACGCAGCGCCAGGAAATTGAGCAACAGAGGAAGCTGCTAGAAAACAAATACCTGCAGTCATGTGTCAGATCCCACCTATAAATAAGGAACAGAAACAGAGGAAAACAAAGCAAATGGAGCAGAGAAGAAAATGTTAACTTTAGCAGAATATCAAGAACAGGAAGAAATCTGCAAATTAGACAAGGACATTTAAAAAGGGAAGAGGCAGAGATACAGGTAGAGTTAGAGTGATTAGAAAGAGTGTGCAATTTACACAGAAGGGAACGGAAAAGGACAACACATATAGCAAGTGGTAATGTATGTGGTTTAAGGAAGATGAGTGGAATGATAAATTATAAGTGCTGAGTTTAGATACGATTATTACAGGTATGTGGATGTAATGTAAGATGACTAATAATATAATTTTGCAAGTTAATCAATTATATTTAATGTATACGAAATGGTGTTATCCGCCTCCAAGTTAAAGGGGGAGCAGTGTGGTGTATATTATATAAATCGTGTTACTTGCCTCCAAGTTAAAGGGGCAGCAGTGTAATGTATGTGATATAATTAGCATATGTTATGTCTTGTGCGAGGGGACGCATGCTCTGGGGGAGACTCAAGGTGGCGTCCTAGAATAAAGAAGCTTGGGAGTTTACTCCTGTATCTGAGTGTTCTTTTAAGTCAGTTCCAAGCACCCAAATATACTACACTGTCCAATTCCTTCCCTACCATTGACATGAGGCTTATATTCCTTAAATTCAAGGATTCTCTCTACTTTTGAAAGGATAGAACAACCTTGACTATTTTCAAGTCCTCAGGGGTGTCGGCTCTAGTTGGTGAAGATACAAAGATCTTCATCAGGGCACCTATAATTTCCTATGATGCCACTCCCTGACTTGACCTCCTTCTGAATATTAAACTGCCCCAGCATACCAGTAGACCTCACACTGATTTCCATATCTCCTTGGTGAATATAGGTGCAAAGTGCTCGTTTAGTACTTTAATATCCTTTGATTCCCAGCATTGCCTAACCTTGATCCCAGAAGGGCCTACCTTCTCTTTACTTACCCCTTGAATTTAGCGAGGGTTTAAAATGCAATGAAATAGGAAGTAAGAGGAGTGGAATGAATATACCAAGTGGGTGAGTGTAGAGTTACTCCCATCATCTCTCTCACTCTTCCTCAGGACATTGACTGAAGAGTTGGGCAAGGCCTGATTTCCTATACATCATGTCCCGACAGCTGTCAAGACGGCCAGAATTGTGGGGAAATTGCCCAACAGCCAGTTGAGCTGATTTATAAACAGACAGCAGAGGTTTTCTTACAGATGTGCTGAGGAATTTCTGCGCTCAGTTCATCTTCTGCAGCCCATCCAAAGGACTGTGAAAGCTCTCTTCCTGCAAATATTCCACTAACTCCCCATGTATCCTCTCCACAGCATTTATTTCTCTCCCAGGTGCGGTGTCCGGGACCCGACACACCAGGTGCGGCCGAAGGATAAGAGTTCATTTTATAAAGTCTGTGCCGCCTTCTCCTCAGCTCAGCACTGAGTGCAGAGGTGGGGAGGAAGCAACAGTGGGACAGGAAGACTGCGAGAAACTGGACTCACACAGCACCAAACACACAGCGCATGATGCAGTTCTCTTTATTATTGGCTGAGAAGCTAAGTGAGTACATTCATCTCAGACAGTGAGAGGGGCTACAAAGAAATCAAAGCACTGGATCCACTACTGGAAAGAATGAGTGGATCATTCTGGAGTCTTCTACTTGCGCAGAAGGTAGGAACAAACAAAACCATGTCCTCTGCCACATTCCGCATCATTCTAACTTTGCTTACCTTGAAGCAGGAAATGAGAAAAGCATTTACCTGTTAGTCCACAAGCAAAATGCTGCAGATGCTAAATATCTGAAAGAAAATGCTAGAAATACTCAATAGGTCAGGTGGAATGTGTGGAGAGGAGACAGGGAGGCCGTTGGTGGAAATGTTTTCTCAGTTCCACTCCCACAGATGCTGCCTGACATGCTGACTGTTACCAGCATTTTCTGTTTTCCGTTTGGTCTAAATGTGTCATTTATTTGAGTCAGAGTCCGTGAGCCATTCATGTTCCCTGACTTTTGATCAGTGAGTTTGCCTTATAAATAAAGGGAGTCACTTCCTGTGGAGGTGCCAGGTGCAGACAGAGTGTGTGTTGCTGAAACCTGAAGCCCCTAATATACACGGGGGTTTGGACTGTCCCAGACTGAAATGTCTGGGCTCACCCTGGGCTGGAACTCCCTGTGTGGGCTGGACAACACACCTGTGCCATCAGAGATAAACCCAGCCCTCCACATTCCATGGACCTCACACAATGGCAGCAGAGTCTGGAATCCCTGGAGTTGGAACCTCCAATTTGCATTTGGCCTCACTCTGACAATGGAGGAGGCCAAGGCAAGAAAGGTCAGTGTGGGAATGAGAAGGAGAATTAAAATGTTTGGCAACCAGGAGATCAGGTAGGTTAGGGCAGATTGAGCGAAGGTGTGCAGCGAAACAATTGCCCAGTCTACACTTGGTCTCGCCGATGTACAAGAGTGACAACTTGAACAATGGATACAGTAGATGAGGTTGGAAGAGATGCAAGTGATCTCTGCCTCACCTGAAAGGACTGTCGGGGTCACTGGACAGAGTCAAGGGAGGAAGTATAAGGACAGGTGTTGCAACTCTAGTCCATGCTCCTACTGCCTGGCAGGGAGCTCGGAAAATAGAAAATACGGAACGAAGTGCAGCAGCATTTGTTACCTCATCACCTCAGCCAGCTGGGAGACACTCGCTGAGGGAAATCATTTCATCACCTCACCTCTGATTCATTAGACCATCATTTCCACACATTGAGAAGTTTGTGAAGGAGCCAGATTTCCACAACATTGTTCCCCTGTAAACTCTGTGACGGATACCGGAAACAGTTTCTCATTGTTTACTTCATCGAGTGCATTTTGCAGATGGCACACACAATAGCTATGGTTTGCCTGTGGTAGAGAGAGGGAATCTTCAGGGTGGGGAGTGGGCTGCCATTGAACTGGGCGCAATATCCTGAATGCATCACATGCAATTTCAAGAAAATGTCCCTGGGTAGGAAGCAGGTTGTGTGGGGAGAGTTAAGTGAACCAATGAGTTGTGGAGGGGAGACACAAAATACTGGACTACCTCAGCGTGTCAGGCAGCATCTCTGCAGAGAAGGATTGGTTGACATTGTGAAGGGAATGGTCCCGATGGAAAGAATAAAGGGGTGGAGACAGGAGGATGTGACTGATGGTGAGATCCATGAAGAAGATTTATGACATAAG
The DNA here is from genome assembly GCA_035221665.1 of Okamejei kenojei. Classification (NCBI taxonomy): domain Eukaryota; kingdom Metazoa; phylum Chordata; class Chondrichthyes; order Rajiformes; family Rajidae; genus Okamejei; species Okamejei kenojei. The sequence goes on along the minus strand of CM069151.1, from coordinate 35,165,180 downwards.
TTGAATCCAATACAAAGAAACAACACATAGCAAAGATGAGTCGCAGTCTGTTCCTCGGAGACTCGTCTTCTGAGTGACATTTAGGAAACATTTTTAAGTGATGGTGGCAGTCATCATGGTCACTCAGAGGGTGAATCTCTGAGGTTTCAAGGAACAGACTGTGACTGTTATCTTTGCTACATGTTGTTTATTTGTATTGGATGCAACTTATATCATAAATCTTCTCCATGCAACCAATAGTACCCACAGTGATCGTTGTGGTCACAGACAAGTCTCCTGAAGTAGGTTACAATGGTTGTGTAAATCGTATACTTGGAGTGTACTGTAGGTTAATGGGATGTTGTGCTGTTTGATGGGAGACATAGCAAAACAGAACATTTCACGTGGTGAGAAGCCGGTAAATGTTGGTGTGTGGAGAGGCATGTTGCTTCACCTGATGCAGAAAGTTAATCTGCAGCTTGAACAAACAATTATGAAGTCAAATAACACCATGTCTGTTCTTGTGAGGGGTTTGGAGACAAAAACAAAGATGTTTTGCTGATATTCCACAGTGTTTCAGTGAGAGGACATTTGGAGTTTCGGGGGTGTTTTGATCTCCGTACCTAAGGCAGGAAATATTTGCCTTGGAGTCTGTGCCTGTGCAGCGTTGATTTACTGGATGGATGTTTAGAATTAGGGAAGTGTCCGCTGCAGAGAGATGGTTGAATATTACACTAAACCCTCTGGAAATTAGAAAATATTGCAGGTGATCTCAGGGAGAGTTACAGGACAATGAATATTTCTCCTCTCCTCAGGAAATTGTGGGAGACCCGGTTGAAATTTACGAGTTGTCATTGAATACAGGAAAGGTGCCGGAAGAATGGAGGGTGGTAAATGATGTGCCACCATTCAAGAAGAGTGGCAGGGATAAAGGAGCTGTCCCACTATGGCAACCTAATCCGCAGTTCAGGAGAGTTTGCCATCGACTCATACTCGCAGCATGGTCAACACGAGCTCCTAGGTGGTCCTAGGAGGTCTTTGTAAAGGGGCTGTCCCACTTGGGCGACCTAATCCACGACTTCTGGCAGGTTTGCCCTCGTCTCATACTCGCAACATGGTCAACACGAGGTCCTAGGAGGTCCGAGGAGGTCTTTGTAAAGGGGCTGTCCCACTTGGGTGACGTAATCCGCAAGTTCTGGCAGGTTTGCCCTTGGCTCATACTCGCAGCATGGTCGACACAATGTCCTAGGAGGTCTTTTTAACTCTCCTTCATGCTGGAGAATAGTCCCCATGTACTTGAGGCTTCAGCTAGGTCGCAATGTATTTTTCAACATGTTGAAAAATGCCCGTGAGTAAAAAAAGGTAGCCATGGAAAAAAATCGATACTTATTTTACTCGTAGGTTTAGTCGTAGTAGGTCATAGTAAGTCGACATGTTATTAATAGGTAATCAAAGGTAATCAAAGGTAGCCGAAGGTAATCATATGTAGTCGTAGACAGTCTTCAACATAGTCGAGAGGAGGTCGAAGGAGATCGAAGGAGGTTGTCTTCACTCTCCACTATTCGATATCCAATTTTCCTGAAGCTAGTCGAAGCAAGTGAGGGGTTTGGAGACAAAATCAACATAGTCGAAGGAGGTCTTCTGCATAGTCAAAGGAGGTCTTCAACATGACACTTTTTCAAACACTCCTAAACTCTTCTGAACTCTTGGATTAGGTTGCCACAGTGGGGCAGGCCCTTAATACTGGGAACTATAGGCCAGTGAGCTTAACATCTCTAGTTATAAAGTTACTACAGAGTATTCTGAGTGATATGAAAAACATTCATTGAGAAGGGCAAGGGCTGATTGGGAATAGGCAAGATGGGTTTGCATGTGGGAGGTCGTGTTTCATGAATCTGATTGAGTTGTTTGAAGATGTGACCGAAAAGAATGATGAGGACAGAACTGTAGATGTTGATTCTATGGACTTTGGCAAGGCATTTGACAAAGTTCCATATGGTAGATAGTTGAATGGATAGAAAAAATGCTTAATGAAAAGAAGCAGAGGGTGATGGTGGAATGTTGCTTCTCGGGCTGGAAACCTGTGACCAGTGGTGTGCCTCAGGGCTCAATGCTGGGCCCATTTCTGTTTGTCATCTATATCAATGATCTGGATGAGAACATACATGGCAAGATTAGCAAATTGCAGATGATACAAAAGTGGGTGGTGATGCAGATCGTGAAGATAGTTGTGAAAATTTTCAGCCGGATCTTGATCAGTTGGCCAGGTGGGTTGAAGAATGGTTGATGGAATTTAATACAGGGAAATGTGAAGTGTTGCATTTTAGGAAGTCTAACAGGGCAGGACCTACACAGTGAATGGTAAGACTATGGGGAGTCTTATAGAGCAGAGGGATCTATGAGTGCAGGTACATGGTTCCTTGAATGTGGAGTCACAGCTAGGACTATTAAAAAGGCTTTTGGAACATTGGCGTTCATCAGTCAGAGTATGAGTATAGATGTTGGGAGGCCATGTTACTGCTATATATGTTGGTGAGGCTGCATTTAGAGTATTGTGTTCAGTTCTGTGCACTGTTATAGGAAATATGTTGTCAAACTGAAAAGGGTACAGAGAAGATTCATGAGGATGTTGCCAGGACCCGAGGGTCTGAAATAGTGTGAGAGGTTGAGTAGGCAGGGATTCTATTCCTTGGAGCAGTAGTGATCTTATAGAGGTGTATAAAATCATGAAAGGAATAGATCAGGTAGGTGCACCAAGCCTCTTGCCCAAAGTAGGGGAATTGAGGACCAGAGGACATAGACTTAAGGTGAATGGGAAAAGATTTAATAGGGATCTGATGGGTAACTTTTCACACAAATGGTGGTGGGTGCATGGAAGGAGTTGCCAGACGAGGTAGTTGAGGCAAGTACTATCGCAATGTTTCCGAAAAAAGTTGGCCAAGTACATGGATAGGGCAGGTTTGGTGGGGCATCTGTGCCAAACCCAGGTGGGTGGGACTAGTGTAGCTGGGACATGTTGGTCGGTGTGTGAAAGTTGAGCTGTAGGGCCTGTTCCCACACTGTAAGACTCTATGACTCTATTGCTGAATCAGACAGGGACGGAGGGGTGGATAATGTGAGGCTAGTTTGTCTGTCTGGAGAGCCTGGTACTGGGAAAGGGCAGTGAACTTATGAACCAAAGCTAAAAACTGGTTAAAACCATCTATTGCATTTGAAGTACAGAAAAAGTAAAATTCATCACCCTCTGGGTGCTCAGAGTGATCATCACCCTCTGGGTGAAATAGTTGTTGAAAATTCACTCATTTAAAAATAAACATAATACAATGGCTCAGACAGGTCTTCCTCTGAACATAAGCATTGTACATTTTGTAACATTTCAGAAAAATTACTTTTACAATAAACTGACAGAAAGCAACTCCACGCACATCACATTCCCAAAGTTAAACCCATTTCATTAAAAGGTTTGGAGAATATAACACCTCTAACTGCCTACAGTTCTTGGTTCAGATTACACCATGTGGCAAAATGTGGCCAGGGAAAAGATGTATAAAACACAAGTTAAAGTTATCTGATGGCCCTGTCTCACAGTGCGAGTTGACCCACGAGGTACCCCGAGTGAAAGACTCGTGGTTGTGTACGAGACTTCAAGTTTATGTTAAAGTGTTTAACCGCGTTCCCACGGGTATGTCACTTCTGCGATGTTCCAAGTTCCTCCTCCGAGTTACCAAGTTCCTCTCCCATTACTCTTGAGCCAACCGTGAATTAAGGTATGTTTTAATAAAGCAACAATGTTAAAATACATCTCCATCCTGTGGCTTTGAGTTATTTCAGCGCGGCCGCATCTATTAATACGACCTACAAAGGGAAAATGCGCACCCTCCAGCAACCAATAACGTGGTAAGTGCATTTTTTGGTGCTTTATGTTTTTAAATACTGTATTTCCCGGGGTGGGGGGAGAGCTCAGTTCATAGTATTTGGGGAGTCTGGCGTTGTGAAGGAGGGGATTGGGGTCAGTAACCCACTTGCCACGCTCCAGTCTGAGTGCAGGTAGATGGGACTAGGTGACAGTAAATGGCACGGAGTAAAAGGGTAGAGATGGCCTGTTTCCGTGCTGTCATTGCTATATGGTTTTATTGTGGCCAGGGAGTGAATTAGCTTGGGTGGCAGCCGCAGCGCTCCGGGCACAGACAGCAGAACCGGCCGCCACTTCCGAGGAAGGAAGCAGCTCGGGTGACTGACTTTGAGCGGCCGCCGGGAACCGACAGCAGGCACACACACACAAACACAGATGCACACAGACAGAGAGACACACACACACACACACACAAATACACACAGATACACACAGACAGCAGAACTGGCCGCCACTTCCGAGGAAGGAAGCAGCTCGGGTGACTGACTTTGAGCGGCTGCCGGGACCCTACAGCAGACACACACACACACACGCACACAGATACACACAGACAGACAGAGAGACACACACACACACACAAATACACACACACACACAGACAGCAGAACTGGCCGCCACTTCCGAGGAAGGAAGCAGCTCGGGTGACTGACTTTGAGCGGCCGCCGGGACCCGACAGCAGACACACACACACACACACACATACAGAAACACACAGACAGACAGAGACACACACACACACAAATACACACACATATACATATATATATATAGGCGAGAGATTTAGATTTGAAATGCAGGGGGATGATATTTCGCGGAGTTACCCAGCAGTAGGCAACCCAGGAACCATGCAAAGTATATATACAGCACATGGACATGTGTATATATATATATATATATATATATATATATATATATATATATATGTATAAATATATGTGTGTGTGTATTTGTCTCTCTCTCTCTCTCTCTCTCTCTCTCTATATATATATATATATATATATATATATATATATAATATATATCAGTAGGCACTCCAGGAACCACTGGAGTGCCTACTGATATATATATATGTATAAATATATGTGTGTCTGTGTCTGTGTGTGTGTGTGTGTGTGTGTGTGTGTGAGTTACCCCAGCATTGTGTGTGTGTGTGAATCATGAATTGCCAAGACACAAGGCACTGTAAATACAAATAATGCCATACACAAGAAAGGGCAGATGCTAGTTGAAAAAAGTGAACACATGGGGCTGGAGAAATTTGGAAATGTCATCCCGTCACCCATTCCTTCTCTCCAGAGATGCTGCCTGCCCGCTGTGTTAAAAGAGTTCCCACGGTAGACTCACGAATCACTTAAGGTAAACGCATGGGACTCCACGTTATAAACAAGTTTAAAATGTTTCAATTTTTAACTTGAACTTTAAATTTGACGTAGAAAAAATCAAACATGTTTGATTTTTTTCACAAGTTACCAAGTTTTACGGGTACCTGCCGTTAGCACCATGAGTCGCTAAGTTGCTCGCAAGATTTCCGACTTTCTCGCAACGTTTAGTGTACGTGATTACTGCGAGTGACAACGCTGGGTCACTCGTGGGTCAACTCCCACCGTGAGACAGGGGTTTAACTCTGTGCAAAAGCGGATGCTAAAAATGTAAAAAGGGGAAAAGGAGGTTTATCCTAACTTCAAAATAAGCCACTTTCATAGTTTGAAATATACAACAGTACTACAATCTGTACAGACTAAAAGGTTTGTTATTATACAGATTTCAATCATTTTCTGACAGTGTTTGTTTCCGTTTATACTGTTTGTTTTCTTGATGGAGTTCCAGATTTTGGGCTCTCAGTTTCTCAATCTCTGCTTCCAGTTCTTGCAGTTTGCTTTCCATCAACTCACCACCCCGGGCCACCTTTTGCCCTTCTAGAGGGCATCTCAGCCAGTTGTCCTCATCTTCCAGCCTGGACAAGTACTTCTCCAGCTCCAGGTACTTGTGGATCAGCTCCTGCTTGCTCATGTTCTGTAGGCTCTCAGCGTGATACTTCTCATTTATCTCAGATAAGTCCTTCTGCAGGAACTCACTGCCGTTGTCTCCTATTTCCAGAAATACCTTGTCTGCCGGAGATCCAGATGGGACTAGGGGGTCACCCAATCGACCTCTCTGATCTCTTGCTCTTCATTCTCTTCGTATTATTTTATTATCCTGCTGCAACTTTCTGTCCGTGCGCATCTGGTCATTTTAGAAAATCTTTCTTACCTTTTCCCGACGAGCTGGAGGTTCTCATTTTGGTATTTTAAACCACAAATCTTAAACAACTAAAATATAATGGCTATAATTTCTTACTCTATCTTACTATTTTAAGTTTAACTCTTAAATTAACCTTCTAAGTTCATAAAGTCCCCGCTCCATATTCCAATCCTTTTATCTTTTACTTAATTTCACTTAAATTTAATTGGGATCTATTCCTCAGCCCCTGTTTTCCTTTACCCTTCCTCTCATGAGATATTTTTCTTCCCGTACCATTCTGCCACAGGTCTGGCTCACAGCCGGTATTTCTCCACCGTGCAGGCATTTCCATGTCTGGATCTCATTTGTTAGGGATCCTGCCGACTACGCCAGGTGGTCAGAGAAATAAATCGAAGACTCCGACTTCTGAAGAGCGAGACTTTATTACGTGAAATCTCAAAGGAACTGCCCTGGGAGACAGTTCCTTCACAGTACAGACGGCATGGGTTTATATACTGCTGAACAAACAAGTGTATGCGCAGACTAGCCTAGACCTCAGTTCCTTAAACAGCTTAGTCAGGGCATTGCGATTTTATCGAAAATGCCTAAATTACAGATAATAACAACACGCACAAAGAAACAGAAATCTGTGCTCAATCCTCCAATGATTCGGCCAAGGCTTTCCTAAGAACAAGGCAGCATCTTTGGCTTTGCAACACGTATCATCAAGCAGAACAGGTACATTTTGCAAAATTCTGTCACAATTGGTGAAGAGTACATGGCACATATTCCCCGGCAAGGGTGGTGAGGAATGAACAGAAATGCTCCTTTCTATCTGAATGTCACCAGAATATCTGGCTATGGGTCATGTGAGCAATGTTTGGGGAATAGTATGATTCTGTGTCATGTGGAGAAACACCTGGAGAAGTGGAAATCACCTGGCGATTTTGGAAACATGATTGATACAGCAAAGTATCACTTAAATAGAGTAAGAGAACTGAATGTTGTGTTACAAAGGGTTCACGGAGTGGAGGACATGAAACGCAGAGTTAGCATGCAGGTACCACAAGGAATTGGGAAGCTGATGGGATGTAGGCCTTTATTGTGAGAGGAATGGAGTCTAAGTAGGGCAGTCCTGCACTTTTACATGTTGCAGGTGAAAGTGTCCCTGGAGAACATGGACAGTTACGGGCTCAGGTTATCCGGAACGATCTGCTTGAACTGGAGGTAGGACAGAGAAGGTCCACAAGGTTGTTTCCTTGGATGAAGGAGTTGATATCTATGTCACAGGTATTCTTGCAGGAGTTTGTAACAGTGTTCGTTCAGTGTGCATTCTTCAGCTGTGCATCTCTGTCCTTCCTGGACCCCAGCAGTCAACCAACCTATGAGGTACAGTTCCACAATGCTGGATTTCCTTGAAAAGCAGTCGAGAATTGGGCCAGTGGTTTAAATTGGTGGTTTTTGTTGGGTAGTCCAAGGGTGAACATGACTGGGCCAATTCAGACCCTGTTGTGGTTTACTTATGGTTATTTATTAACATGTCTTTGGCAAGACCAGCATTTGCTGTCCATCCATTGTTTCCCTGATTCTGACTGTGCCTCACGTCATTTTGTTGTCATCTATTAGGCCTACCTAAACTTGCAATGCTCCAGAGAAACAATCCAAGTTTGTACATCCTCTCCTTATAGCTAAAAGCCTTTTGTCCAGGCAGCATTCTGGTAAACCTCTTCTGCATTCACTCCAAAATCTCTTCATCCTTCCTGCTATGGCAACTGCATGCAGCACTCCAAATGCAGCCAAATTAGTGGTTGAAAAAGCTGCAACATGGTTACCTGATTCAGAAACTCAAAGACCAGACTTGTAAGCGTACCATATGTCTGATGTGACTACCACTCTAAACTACTAGACTACAAAGTTACTGTGGATCTCATGCATCTTAATCTTCTGGATCAGCTGCCCTTGAGGATCCTTATCAAATACCTTCCTAAAGTCCAAGTACACAACCTCCACTGCTCTACCCTCATTAATTACCCTCTTGTCAACTGCACAGATCACTAACTCAATTGTTAGTAAGATATGCTCCCCTTTTGCAGGTTTGGAGGGAGGCTTAGCCACTGGGACAAATCCGAGCCCACCGACACAACGTGTGGTCAACACTGAACTGCCAGGAAAAGCCCTAGTCAGCCAGCGTCGTTTCTCAGGCCAAGACTAAGTAAATGTGGCAAGCCCAACAATTGAGTCAAAAGGTCCGACCTGAGGTAGGACAGAAACGGAGGGAAAAGCATAAGATTGCAGTGCTTCCTCCTTCAAGACTGAGTTCCCGCAACAAGCCTGAGATTACCGGGGACACCCCGCATGCAGACATGAACTTCCTTGCCCTTATAAATAAACTATAGTGCAAGTGTTGGTGAGGTCAATGTTGACCCTGCTACATTCCTGTAGATGATATGTGTGTACACCTTTAATTGATAGTAACGATGTCCATGCTAACCACTCCCCCCACCAGTTAGTATAATTGCAACCCACACGCCCCTAGCTCCCTCTCTAGTGTTCGTGACAGACCACGTACAGCCAGGGCTATGTATGACGTGTGCTTAATAAAGTACTGAAGACTTTAAGGTGCCTGTGTACCCTCTCTGCATGGCGTCAGAAGTGCTTCTTCCTGCGTCTCTGATCTATCGCGTTTTATTTTCTTAGTCCCAGTACCCCCTCCCTGTGCCGTGATGGCTTCTGCCTGTCGTAAACCTGACATCCTAGTCTTTGATGCAGACATCACTCATCGCTGGAGTGTGTTCCGACGGGACTTTGAGCACTATGTTGCAATCGCCCACCCTGCTGTGGCCCCCGCTGTCAAGGCTTCCCTGCTGCTTGACCTGGCTGGTCCAGAGGCGCTCGAGCGTTCGGAGTCGTTCGTCTATGGACATGGTGAGAGTATCCAGGACCCAGATTGCCTGATTGCTAAATTTACGGCGATGTGTGACCTTCCCACTAACCACATCTTAGAGCATTTCAAACTGTTCTCCAGACGCCAGAACCCTGGGGAGTCTATTGACAATTTCGTGGCCGCGCTGCGACAGCTGGCTCGCCGATGTAACCTGCATGTCCTGACACCCGATACTTTGACCCGTGACATTTTAGTCTTTGGTCTGCGGGATGATAAGCTGCGCTCTGAGCTGCTGCGTAAGCCTGATCTGACATTCCATGAGGCGCTGCATGCGTCTCGTTTAGCTGAGGCTGTCTCCTCCGCTGTACCTGACCCTGTGGTCCACACAGCCAGTCTCGCTGGTCCCCAGTACAATGCTCCCCGGCGACAGAGGGCAAGACCACTGCAGGGCTTCAGACCGCCTCAACGATGTCCAAATTGTAACTTTGTCTCACACCGTTTTAATGTGTGCCCGGCGTTGGGGAAAATCTGTAATTTCTGCAACAAGCCCAACCACTTTTCGGCGGTATGCCGTTCCCGTGGGAACCCTGCACAGCCACAGCAGAAACCGTCTCGCTACCTGACTCGTGATGATTCAGCGTCTAGTTCCCATCTCCAGCATGATGATCTTCCCACGTCTGACCCTGACTCTTCTCAGAGCGAGCTGAGTGTGTTTTCCTTGCGAGGTGCAGCTGGACTGATAACGGACCCGACCGTCCGAGTCACAGTGAATGGCATGGCCTTCTCTGCTAAGGTCGACACGGGGGCAGGTGCCAATGTTATGTCAACAAGCCTGTTCAGGAAGATAAGAAATAATGAGCCTGTTTCCACAGACAGTGCTGTTTTGCGTGCCTATGGGGGTGGCGTGCTTTTTCCTGTGGGGAGGGCCACTCTCCACTGCAAAGTGCTGACGACCACTCGGCCCCTCTCTTTCTTCCTGCTAGACGGTAAATGTGACCCCTTGCTCGGCGTGGAGGCCTGCCAGGACCTCGGATTGGTGAGCTTCCACAGTGATGTTCACCTGGTAGAGGCACCCCTGAACCCGCTGGCCAAATTCCCGGACCGGTTTGACTCGGAGCTGGGGAAGTTGCCCTGCAGCTACAGGATTGCCCTCAATCCCGACATCACGCCGGTCGTCCGTCCCCCGCACCGTGTGTCCTTTGCCATGAGGGGCAAGGTCGAGTCTGCTCTTCGCGAGATGGTGGCCACGGGCATCCTGGAGCCAGTAACGGACTCCACCCAGTGGGTTTCTACTATGGTTGTCGCTGCGAAGAAAGACAAGAGCGAAATACGGATCTGCATCAACCCCAAGGACTTGAACTTGGCCATCAGGCGCCCGCACTATCCCATGCGGACGGTGGAGGATGTTGCTGCACAGGTCGACCCTGCCACCGTGTTCTCGGTTCTTGATGCCAAGAGTTCGTTCTGGCAGATACCTCTAGACGAGCGATCCTCGCACCTGACAACCTTCAGCACGCCCTTCGGCAGGTATCGCTTCCTCCGCATGCCGTTTGGGATCAACTCTGCCAGCGAGGTGTTCCAAAGGACCATGGAACAACTGTTTGCTGGACTTCCGTGTGCCATCATTGTCGACGACATCCTGGTCTATGGGAAGAATGTCGCTGAGCACGACCACCACCTTCGCCAGGTGCTGCAGCGGGCCCGGGAGGTCAACCTGAAGCTCAACCCGAAAAAGTGCCGATTCCGGGTCCCTGAGGTCACCTACGTGGGGCATGTTTTCACGGCATCGGGGCTGAAGCCCGACCCGCAGAAGACGGCTGCAATATCCGAGATGCCTGCACCTGCTGACATGCCTGGCCTGCAGCGCTTTTTGGGCATGGTCAACTACCTGGGAAAGTTCATCCCCGACCTGAGCGAACTGAGTGCCCCTCTGCGGGATCTGGTGAAGAAGGACACTGCCTGGGCCTGGTTCCCGCAACACCAGCGTGCATTTGACACCCTCAAATCTAAGCTGATCAGCATGCCAACGCTGAAGTACTTCGACCTCCAGCGCCCCATCGTTCGCACGTGTGATGCATCTAAGTTTGGCCTCGGGGCCGCCTGCCTGCAGATCCATGACGGGGTGCAACTGCCTGTATCCTACGCGTCCCGCACAATGACGTCCGCTGAACAACACTATGCCCAGATTGAGAAAGAACTGCTGGCGGTTGTCTTTGCCTGCTCCAAATTCAAAGACTATATCCTGGGCAACTGCTTCACTGTCGAGACGGACCACCAGCCTCTGGTCACCATCCTCAACAAGCCAATAAACATGGCCTCCTCCCGGCTCCAGCGCATGATGCTCCAGCTACAACGCTTCACTTTCACAGTGGTTTATCGCAAGGGCAAGGACATGGTTGTTGCTGACACGCTGTCTCGGGCGCCTCTCTCATCCACAACCCAGCATCCGTACGAGACGTCCGATCTGATAGTCCTGGGCGTGAACTTCGTGCCCTCCGGTCAGTTGAAGTCCCTAGCCGAGCACACGGCGGCAGACGCTTCGCTACAGCAGCTGGCCGCGGTCATCAGGCAGGATTGTCCAGACAGCCGTTCTTCCCTGCCGGCCGCAGCGGTGCCTTACTTCTTGGTTCATGACGAGTTGGTGCTGCGTGATGGTGTGATTGTGAAGGGGCACAAGGTGGTGGTGCCCGAAGCACTACGGGAACAATACTTCGAAACCGCTCATCGTGGCCATCCCGGGGCCGAGGCGACCCTTTCTGTCGCTCAGAGCCAGTTCTTCTGGCCCGACATGCCTCGCTACTTCCGGGATAGGGTCTCCGCGTGCCCTACCTGTAACTGCCTCGCTCCACAGCAACAGCGGCAGCCGCTCCTGCAGCAGCCAGCTGCTGACCTGCCATGGTCTGCGCTAGCAACCGACATCTTCGAGTGGCACGGAAAGCACTTCCTGGTGCTTGTCGACTCTTACTCCAGCTGGTTTGAAGTTGACCAGCTCCACTCCCTCTCTTCCTCCGCGGTCATCGACAAGTTGCGCCGCCCCTTTGCCACCTTCGGGTCCCCCGTCAGCCTGCAGTCGGACAACGGCAACCAGTTCACCAGTGCCGAGTTCCACGATTTTGCTGAACGTTGGAACTTTCGTCATTACACCAGCAGCCCGGAATACCCACAGAGCAATGGACTGGCCGAGCGCGCGGTCCGCAGTGCTAAAGGATTGTTGGAACGTTGCCGCCTATCCCGCTCCGACATCTACCTGGCCCTGCTGAACCTCCGCAACATCTCCCGCGACCATGCCCTGGGCTCCCCGGCTCAGCGACTCATGTCCCGAGTCACGAGGCCCACGGTCCCGGTGTCTCAGCAGTCCCTGTCCCCTTCCGTCTTTAAACCTGCCTTGGTCCGGGAACGCATTGCCGAAAGACACAGTATCCAGAAGCGTTCCCACGACAGGTCCTGCCGTGTCCTCTGCCCTCTTCTCCCCGGCCAGGTCGTCCGTATGTGGTCCCCTTCTGGCCGTTCCAGGCTGGCCGTGGTCGTCGGTTCTGCCGGTTCCCCTCGTTCATACCTTGTCAACCACGACGGAAGGGTGTACCGCCGGTCCCGCCAGCATCTCCGGCTCGTGAACGAGCCTCTCCCTCCCCCGGCGGCTCCGTATGCCCCCCCGCTGCCCCTGTCGCGGCCCTGTGCTTTGCCCATTCCTCTGGGGCCGGCCTCCCCTCGTCCTCCTCCGGAACGCCTCCCGGCTGCGGTCCCGCTTTCTCCGGCTTCCGCGCCCTTCTCTTCGCCACCCTCCCCAGTGCCTTCATCGCCAAGGAGTTCTCCTGTCCGTAGCCCCCACCACGCCCCAGCGTCCCCGCTTGTTCCCGTCGGGGAAGGAGGTGATGGCGAGGTGCGGACCCGGTCTGGTCGCCTGGTCAGGCCGCCGGTCCATTACGGCGATTACGTGTGATCCTGTATCCCTGTGCTTTACTGTTTGCACTCACCCTGGCGCATGAGACGTGGTCGCCCTGTCACTCACTGTTTGTTTTGGTAGAGGAAGGATGTAGATGATATGTGTGTACACCTTTAATTGAGAGTAACGATGTCCATGCTAACCACTCCCCCCACCAGTTAGTATAATTGCAACCCACACGCCCCTAGCTCCCTCTCTAGTGTTCGTGACAGACCACGTACAGCCAGGGCTATGTATAACATGTGCTTAATAAAGTACTGAAGACTTTAAGGTGTCTGTGTACCCTCTCTGCAATTCCCAAATCCCACACCTCATTAATCTTTTGCAAACAACACAGTACCCCATCCTTATTGATATTAAAATACTCTTGTGTATCAGTATACCCCACACTGTTCTCCAGGACATTTTCCTTGGTGAATAATGGTGCAAACACCTCATTTAGTAATTCACTTACATCTTCTAATTCCAAGCATTAAGTTCCTCCTTTATCCAAGTTTGGGCATGCCTTCTCCTTAGTTACCCTCTTGGTTATTTAAATGTAATGAAATTGTAAGTAAGAGTGAGTGGAGTGAATATACCAAGTGGGTGAGAGTGGTGTAATGTTGAGTTACTCCCACCATCTCACTCACTCTCCATCAGGGCATTGACTGGAGAGTTTGGCAAGGCTTGACTTCCTTCACATCATATCCCGACACCTGTCAAGACGGCCAGTATTGTGGGAGAATTGCCCACCACCCGGTTGAGCTGATTTATAAACAGACAGCAGTGGTTTTCTTACAGATGTACTGAGGAATTTCTGGGCCCAGTTCATCTTTTGCAGCCCACCCATAGGACTGTGAAAGCTCTCTCCCTGCAACTATTCCACTAACTCCCCATGTATCCTCTCCAGAGTCTTTATTTCTCTCCCAGGTGCAGTGTCCGGGACCCGACACACCAGATGCAGCCGAAGGACAAGAGTTCATTTTGTAACGTCTGTACCGCCTTCTCCTCAGCGCAGCACTGAGTGCAGAGGTGGGGAGGAACAGTGGGACAGGAAGGCTGCGAGAAACTGGACTCACACAGCACCAAACACACAGCTCATGGTGCAGTTCTCTTTATTATTGGCTGAGAAGCTAAGTGAGTACAGTCACCACAGACAGTGAGAGCGGCTTCAAAGAAATCAAAGCACTGGATCCACTGCTGGAAAGGATGAGTGGATGATTCTGGAATCTTCTACTGATTCTTCAGTTTGTAGGAACAAACAAATCCAAATCCGTGTCCACATTCTGCATCATACCAAATTCCATGATCTAGAAGTAGGAAAAGAGAAAAACATTTACCTGTTCTTCCACAAGCAAAATGCTGCAGATGTTATTTATCTGAAAAAAAATGCTGGAAATACTCAATAGGTCAGGTGGCACGTGTGGAGAGGAGACAAGGAGGTCGTTGTTGGAATTTTTTCTCAGTTACTCTCTCCACAGATGCTGCCTGACCTGCTGTGTTTCCAGCATTTTCTGTGTTCCGTTTGGTCTAAATGTTTCATCTATTTGATTCAGAGTCTGTGAGCCATTAATGTTCCCAGACTCTTGATCGGTGAGTTTGCATTGTAAATAAAGGGAGTCACTTCCTGTACACTATATACACTTCCTTATGCATGCTGATAAGGAAGGAAGGGAATGTGGAATGTAGCTTACACTTTGAAGCTTTAATGAAATTATCTGTGTCTGAGGAGCAGTAGCAACAGCAACAGAGAGAGAGGGAATATTAAAAAACATTCTTACTATAAAATAAGTATTGATCATTATGATCAAGAAAGAGGCACCTGTATTATAATAAGATGAGTATTGTGACTGGATCCCTGATGAATCCTCGGATACCCACATTCCCCATGACATTGAGAAAATCTATAACGTTGGCAGTGACATTCATGGGACAATGAAGAAAATGTGAGCTGCTGGCCGTTAAATTGGTTTGGTGGACTGGAGTAATGTGTTACATTATGGCTCTTTTTATTAATCATTGCTCTGATTTTTATTGTTAACTGCTTGCAACCATTATGTACCTACCAAGGATTGTTAATGTTATCATAAATTATAAAGAGGAAGGAATGAGAAAGTTTAAAGATTTAAAAGTTACAACCTGGATTCAGCTGTAGATTTAAAAGCAATAAAATGGATGCTTTCAGCTTTCTATTATTATACTAGCAAGGCTGCAGCATCATAACAAAAATGTTTTCGCCCTTCTTTCATAACACTAGCGAGATAACAGCACAAATACATGGATGTTTTTCTCTATGATATAAACAATCAAGAGAATGTTCAGACATTTGGTTTGTACCCTTCTACAAGATTGTAATGTGCATGAACAAGGTAAAAAAAGGAATGCTTGAATCTACAAAAAAAAACCTTCTTCAGCATAACCATAAATTGGCTAACCTTTCCTCTATTGGAAGAACCTGTCAATCCTAACAGGCAAGAGGCTGTACAATGCTCTGTAAAATAAAGAATTGCTGAATTGCTGTGCATTGGGGTATACATATATCTGATTGAACATTACCTCTTTGTGTAGGGATAGAGTGATTCATAGTCTGTATTTCACATACTATGAATAGTGATGTTACATCACTTCAGCAGCGCTGCAGTTCTGCCACAGGCCGTGTGTGCGACTTTGGAGCCTTTGAGAGGGGAGAGGGGCGGGATTAAAATGCAGGTTTGTATTGTTTGTCGGAGAGGGATATCCTCGGGCTGCTAGCCGTTGAAGAAAAATCGATCATACTTCCGTTCCCGTTTTTTTTTTTTTTTTTAAATCGCTGGACAATTTAATAATTGGATTAAAATAAAAAGCGACTTCGAACGCCCTCAACGCCTGCAACGTGACAGATCACAAAAACAGGACAAAACAAAGGGAAAGTCATGTATTTTACAAATAATTTTGCTTCTTGGGATGGCTTTAATCTAATTTTACGTTGCGAAAATCTTATTTGGGCCCCATACGAACCAGCAGTGTCTTTCCTGCCGATATGGGGTTAAAACACATTGCAGCGGCAACATTGCAATCGATCGCATTCCAGAAACACCCACTCGCAAGATGATTTAAATGCTAATTCTGTTTGGACAATCATGTCATAAGAGCATCAAAATCGTCTATATTTTGTGTTATTGTCTATCCATAGTCAATACTTTATACTAAATATACACAACAGTTTTAGCCACATGTATTGTGCAAAAAATAATAATTTTGATTATATTGAGTGGATGTTTCTAGATTAATTTATGGGAATTAAATATTAAATTCCTTCCATCTGGCATATAAGTTCATGACAGTGAGATTTAAAAATCATGTTATATTGTGAATTCTTGTGTGAATGGGATTAGTTTGTTATTTGGCTTCTTAGGCTATTAAAAAATATATCCTTTTCTTAACATATAAACATAGAAACATAGAAATTAGGTGCAGGAGTAGGCCATTCAGCCCTTCGAGCCTGCACCGCCATTCAATATGATCATGGCTGATCATCCAACTCAGTATCCCGTACCTGCCTTCTCTCCATACCCTCTGATCCCCTTAGCCACAAGGGCCACATCCAACTCACTCTTAAATATAGCCAATGAACTGGCCTCAACTACCCTCTGTGGCAGAGAGTTCCAGAGACTCACCACTCTCTGTGTGAAAAAAGTCTTTCTCATCTCGGTCTTAAAGGATTTCCCCCTTATCCTTAAGCTGTGACCCCTTGTCCTGGACTTCCCCAACATCGGGAACAATCTTCCTGCATCTAGCCTGTCCAACCCCTTAAGAATTTTGTAAGTTTCTATAAGATCCCCTCTCAATCTCCTAAATTCCAGAGAGTATAAACCGAGTCTATCCAGTCTTTCTTCATAAGACAGTCCTGACATCCCAGGAATCAGTCTGGTGAACCTTCTCTGCACTCCCTCTATGGCAATAATGTCCTTCCTCAGATTTGGAGACCAAAACTGTACGCAATACTCCAGGTGCGGTCTCACCAAGACCCTGTACAACTGAAGTAGAACCTCCCTGCTCCTGTACTCAAATCCTTTTGCTATGAAAGCTAACATACCATTCGCTTTTTTCACTGCCTGCTGCACCTGCATGCCTACTTTCAATGACTGGTGTACCATGACACCCAGGTCTCGCTGCATCTCCCCTTTTCCTAATCGGCCACCATTTAAATAATAGTCTGCTTTCCTGTTTTTTGCCACCAAAGTGGATAACCTCACATTTATCCACATTATACTGCATCTGCCAAACATTTGCCCACTCACCCAGCCTATCCAAGTCACCTTGCAGTCTCCTAGCATCCTCCTCACAGCGAACACTGCCCCCCAGCTTAGTGTCATCCGCAAACTTGGAGATATTGCCTTCAATTCCCTCATCCAGATCATTAATATATATTGTAAATAGCTGGGGTCCCAGCACTGAGCCCTGCGGTACCCCACTAGTTACTGCCTGCCATTGTGAAAAGGACCCGTTTACTCCTACTCTTTGCTTCCTGTTTGCCAGCCAGTTCTCTATCCACATCAATACTGAACCCCTAATACCGTATGCTTTAAGTTTGTATACTAATCTATTATGTGGGACCTTGTCGAAAGCCTTCTGGAAGTCCAGATATACCACATCCACTGGTTCTCCCTTATCCACGCTACTAGTTACATCCTCGAAAAATTCCACAAGATTCTTCAGACATGATTTACCTTTTGTAAATCCATGCTGACTTTGTCCAATGATTTCTCCACTTTCCAAATGTGCTGCTATCCCATCTTTAATAACTGACTCTAGCAGTTTCCCCACTACCGATGTTAGACTAACTGGTCTGTAATTCCCCGTTTTCTCTCTCCCTCCCTTCTTAAAAAGAGGGGTTACATTTGCTACCCGCCAATCCTCAGGAACTACTCCAGAATCTAAAGAGTTTTGAAAGATTATCACTAATGCATCCACTATTTCCTGAGCTACTTCCTTAAGTACTCTGGGATGCAGCCTATCTGGCCCTGGGGATTTATCGGCCTTTAATCTATTCAATTTACCCAACACCACTTCCCGACTGACCTGGATTTCACTCAATTCCTCCTTTGACCCACAGTCCCCTGCTATTTCAGGCAGATTATTTATGTCTTCCTTAGTGAAGACGGAACCAAAGTAGTTATTCAATTGGTCCGCCATATCCTTGTTCCCCATGATCAACTCACCTGTTTCTGACTGCAAGGGACCTACATTTGTTTTAACTAACCTCTTTCTCTTCACATATCTATAAAAACCTTTGCAGTCAGTTTTTATGTTCCCTGCCAGTTTTCTTTCATAATCTATTTTTCCTTTCCTAATTAAGCCCTTTGTCCTCCTCTGCTTTCTCTGAATTTCTCCCAGTCCTCTGGTATGCTGCTTTTTCTGGCTACTTTGCACGCATCATCCTTTGCTTTGATACTATCCCTGATTTCTCTTGTTATCCACGGATGCACTACCTTCCCCGATTTATTCTTTTGCCAAACTGGGATGAACAATTTTTGTAGTTCATCCATGCAGTCTTTAAATGTCTTCCATTGTATATCCACCGTCAACCCTTTTAGAATTAATTGCCAGTCAATCTTGGCCAATTCACGTCTCATACCCTCAAAGTTACCTTTCTTTAAGTTCAGAACCATTGTTTCTGAATTAACAATGTCACTCTCCATCCTAATGAAGAACTCAACCATATTATGGTCACTCTTGCCCAAGGGGGCACGTACAACAAGACGGCTAATTACCCCTTCCTCATTACTCAAAACCCAGTCTAAAATAGCCTGCTCTCTCGTTGGTTCCTCTACATGTTGATTTAGATAACTATCCCGCATACATTCCAAAAAATCCTCTTCCTCAGCACCCCTGCCAATTTGATTAACCCAATCTATATGTAGATTGAAGTCACCCATTATAACTGTTTTGCCTTTGTCGCACGCATTTCTAATTTCCTGTTTGATACCATCCCCAACTTCTCTGCTACTGTTAGGTGGCCTGTACACAACACCCACCAGCATTTTCTGCCCCTTAGTGTTTTGTAGCTCTACCCATATCGATTCCACATCCTCCAAGCTAATGTCCTTCCTTTCCATTGCGTTAATCTCCTCTCTAACCAGCAACGCTACCCCACCTCCTTTTCCTTTCTCTCTATCCCTCCTGAATATTGAATATCCCTGGATGTTCAGCTCCCAGCCTACGTCACCCTGGAGCCATGTCTCCGTGATACCAACTATATCATAATCATTAATATCTATCTGCACGTTCAACTCGTCCACCTTATTACGAATACTCCTTGGATTGAGACACAAAGCCTTCAGGCTTGTCTTTACAACGCACTTACCCCTTATACAATTTTGCTGAAAAGTGGCCCTTTTTGATTTTTGCCCTGG
Source organism: Okamejei kenojei (assembly GCA_035221665.1). NCBI lineage: Eukaryota > Metazoa > Chordata > Chondrichthyes > Rajiformes > Rajidae > Okamejei > Okamejei kenojei. Next base: position 35,145,867 of record CM069151.1, on the reverse strand, counting down.
TTTTGTCTGCCTGCCACTTTTACTTTTCACCTTGCTACCTAATGCTTCTACCCTCATTTTACACCCTCCTGCCTCTCTGCTCTTGTACCCATCCCCCTGCCACATTAGTTTAAATCCTCCCCGACAGCACTAGCAAACACTCCCCCAAGAACATTGGTTCCATTCCATTCCAGGTGCAAACCGTCCTGTTTGTACTGGTCCCACCTCCCCCAGAACTGGTCCCAGTGCCCTAAAAATTTGAATCCCTCCCCCTTGCACCACTTTTCAAGCCACGTATTCATTTGCATTATCCTCCTATTTCTACTCTGACTGGCCCGTGGTACTGGTAGTAATCCGGAGATTACTACCTTTGAGGTCCTACTTTTAAGTTTATCTCCTAGCTCCCTAAATTCACCTTGTAGGACCTCATCCCTTTTTTTACCTATATCGTTGGTGCCAACATGCACCACAACAACTGGCTGTTCACCGTCCCCCTCCAGAATGTTCTGCAGCCGTTCAGTGACATCCCTGACCTTTGCACCAGGGAGGCAACATACCATCCTGGAGTCTCGTTTGCGGCCGCAGAAATGCCTATCTATTCCCCTGACAATTGAATCCCCTATTACTATTGCCCTTCCCCTCTTTTTTCCCCCCTCATGTGCTGCAGAGCCACCCATGGTGCCATGAACCTGGCTGCTGCTGCATTCCCCTGATGAGCCATCTCCCTCAACAGTATCCAAAATGGTATACCTGTTTAGGAGGGAGATAACCGCAGGGGACTCCTGCACTACCTGCCTACTGCTTTGCTGGCTATTAGCCACCCGTTCCCTTCTTGTCCTCTTACCTTTTAAGAAATGGAATCTACAGGACATTCTTAATGGGAAAGTAATGGGCAGAGAGGCATGTCATGCATAGTTTGAAGAGCAAAAACTTGTAGTTTACAATGCCAAAATTGAAAACTCGAGGAAAAACAAGGTGCACAGAGTTGCTTATTGGTTACAATCTGAGGAGTATGATGATGCTACTGATTTTGATATGCCAATGCACCAGCTAGCAACTGATCTTCTCCATAAAGACTTGTTCTATTGCTAGAAATTGTAATTTATTTACCTATCTGTTACGGACTGCAGCATATAATACAATAATATTAAAGTTCTGATCTTGGGAATATCACATTTTTTGAATTTTCAAAGCAGTCTGGGTGTTTATTACTATTTCCATCACAATGGTCAATTTTGTAATTAGCTACAATTAGGTAATTAACTAATTATATGTTTTAATTTCAGGTCATCCAAGTAAGACGTTTTATATTTGTTTCAGAATGCTCAATCTATAATAACTGAAAATTTCATTTAGTTCTCTTAATTTTTAAGAAAGCTATGGGCTTTTGACTGTCCTCGATCACAGCTTTTGTGTTATGTCAATGGAAACGCATTAGGGAACAAGATGCTAATTTCTGAGTATGAAAATGGCCATAACTTTTTTAATACTGAAGATATGAATGTGAATTAGGTGTCAAATTAGACTTCTTTTAATGCGTTATCTGATGGGATAAATTGAAGATTTATTTTTTTAAATCTCAAAACTTTGTAACATTGCTACTATAAGAGTTTACTGCCACACCCGTCTGGGCGAAATAAAGATTATAATGCATTTTTACTAATCTTTGTGTTATCTTTTTGAAGTAAAAACTAACCTTTACAGTTCCATCCAGTGTTTTTAGAATTATAGTGTTCCCTTGCACGTGGAGCACAGAAACAGACCACTCGGCCCATGGATCCGTTGCTGCTCCACACAAGCCTCCCCCCTCCCTTTGTCTGACCCCATCACACATCTGTCTGTTCCTTTCTTCATCTACCTCTCAGTTAAGTACATCTGTGCTCTCTGCCTCGATTACGTGCTACTGAGCTCCACCTGCCCAAGTTATGAAGATTTTCCATCTTCTCGCTTTGATTTATTGGTGGCTATTATGACCAGTAAATCTGGTTTCACATTCGAGGAAACATTCTTCCCTACAAATCCTTCAGAGTGAGATCGGCCCTGGCTGGCCACCCTTCAATCTTCCCTCTTGTTCAGAACAAGCCTCAGCCTGTTGGATCTTTATTGCCGCTCTGTTTTGTGATCAGTTCACTGCTCCACTGCCTGTCAGTCTTATATCAAACAGTGACATGGTTCACAGTACAGCATGTCCACTCCAACCAGGATATACAGAGGTTGAGCATAATGTTTATACATTTAATTTTAATTCAATTGAAATGAATCTCAGGACATTCCTTTCACTTTCCTGTCTGTGTTCAGTTCTTTCTTTATGTACCATGTCACACTGTACCTTTCTCTAACTCCAGTGTTACCCCATTGTACATTCCTCCTGCACAGTTACACTTGGTGTCTGTTCCCCTGATGCCTGCATGGCTTTCCATATATCCTCCTGTCACTGCAGGAGTGCAGTTCTGCAGAGCACAGGACCCAAGGGGTTGGTTCACTCCCTCTTAGTAACGGCAGGTCTGTTGATACCGTGTCTGAAATTAACTTCCAGTAAAATATCATCTCACAAACGGTTTCTGATCTCATTGCCTCTGGTGATCCCCCCTCCACAGCCTGCAATCTTCTCATTCCCCATCCTCGTACTGCCTGTAGTAGCCATTTAGCTTAACTATGTTATAACTATAACCAGTTTCCTTCAAATTTTGTCTGCCTGTAATTACGTGGGTGGGATTTATTACGTAGCCGGAGGCGTGTTTGAGGCTGGGATCCTCGCACAGACGGGCTATTAGTTTTAGTTTGTAGGAAGCATGGGGGTGTAGGCACAGCTTTCAACCATGCACGAGTTCCACATTGCACGAGTTTGACTATGGGAAAGATCGAAATGTACTTAAACAAGAAGAATTTTGGTGAATATCTTACTGTTTTTACTACGACAATGAAAGAAACTATTAATCAAGAGACTGTGTTTTGAAATTTATCTTTGGACGGCTTTGAATGTCTCATGTCTCCATACCCGTCTACAATCATAGTGGCTAGAGGACAGATTCCTTGAACGATATAATAATATGCCATTACACTGCCTGCTTCTATCTCCCCCCAGTATCCACAAACAGGTTTGCCCCAGCAGACCCATCATCTCGGCCAGCTTCACTCAACTGAAGTCATCTCCACACTACCCTGATTCCATCCCATCCCCCCTTGTCCATTTTCTGCCCACCTACGTCCAACACACCTCACACGCCCCTCAATTATTTAATGACTTTCAATTTCCAGGCCTCCATTGCCTCATCTACACCAAGGACATCCAGTCCCTCTACACCCCACTCCCCCACCAGGAAGGTCTCAAGGCCTTCCGTTTCTTCCTCCAACAGAGACCCAATCAAGCATAACTTGGGTTAAACAAAAACATCACTTTTTTTTTAATGATTTTCCCAGCTGAAAGTGGATTTATTACAATAAATATACATATCAAATGACATTGCAAACGAATAACCCATTCTTACATAGCTAAAATGACAACCAGAATAAACCTCTGTATTAAGATGTAATGTGTTGAGAGTGATTCCGTGGGTCGGGCAGCATTTCTGGAGAATACGGATGGGTGGCATTTTGGGTCGGGGACCTTCTTCAGACTGATTATAGTTTGGGGGAAGAAAACTGGAAGAGAGATGGGGGGGGGGGGGGAGGGAGGGCGGAGGCAGGACAAACTCTGCAAGTGATAGGTGGGTACAGTTGGGAGGGGGGATTTGATGTACAAATAATTGGGCAAATGTCAGAGCTGAAAAGACAATATCAGGAAATATCACCTACAAATTGTCGAGGATCAACCATATCGAAGCAATGGCCAAGAAAGCACACCAACACCTTCACTTCCTTAGAAGGCTTAGGAAATTAGGCATGTCCTCAACAACTCTCACCAACATCTACAGATGTGCCATTTCATAAGGATGCATCATAGGAACTACTCCATCCAGGACCGCGGGAAATTGCAGAGAATTGTTGACGCAGCCAAGACAATCACACAAACCAACCTCCCTTCCATTGACTCCCATCTACACTGCCACAGCAAGGCAACCAACATAACCAAGGATGAGTCTCACCCCGAACACTCCCTCTTCTCCCCTCTCCCATCAGGCAAACCGTGCAGAAGTGCGAAAACGCACACCTCCAGTTTCAGGGACAGCTTATTCCCAGCTGGTATTGGGCAACTGAGTCATTCTATCACCAACTAGATAGCGTTCATTATATACCATCTACCTAATTGGAGACATTCGGTTTATCTTTAGTCGGACTTTCTTCTACTAAATATTATTCCCTTTATCCTGTATCTGTACACCGTGGTTATCTTGATTGTAACCATGCATAGTCTATCCACTGACTAGATAGCACGCACTAAAAGTGTTTTTCACTGATGATAGACACAATAAGCTGAAGTACCTCAGCGGATCAAGCAGCATTTCTGGAGAAAACCAATACCTGGTTTCGGGTTGAGACCCTGCTGCCTGACCAACTGAGTTACTCCAGGTTTTTGAGTTCTTCGGTTTCAACTGTACCTCGGTACATATGATATTAAACTAAACTAAACTATTAACACTGTTCTACACCTGGTGGAACTTGTCCTCACCCTCAATAACTTCTCTTTTGACTACTCTCACTTTGACCAAGTGAAAGGTGTAGCCATGGGCACTCACATGGTTCACTCACACCTTTCACTCAACACCTGTCCCTATACCTCCCTCCTCGCCTCCATCCAGGGACACCAGCAATCCTTCCAGGTGAGACAAAGGTTTCATGTGCACTTCTTCCGATCTCATCTACTGCATCCGATACTCCCAATGTGGTCTGTACATCAGTGAGACCAAGCAAAAACTTGGCAAAAACACTGAACGCCAATTCCTTCTGTATCTCTTGATTGTTAACCATTTCATTTCAACTCCCTTTCCTATTCTTACATTGACATTTGTGTCGTATGTCTGCTCCATTGCCAGAATCAGGTCACATGCAATTGGAGGAACAGCAACTCGTATTTACGTTGGGGAGCTTACAACACAAAGATAAGAACACTGAATTCTCCAATTGTAGGTTTGCTCTTTCAAACCACTCTCCTGCCCCTCCAAATCACTCCGCTCCCCATCCCCAGATTCCTCCCCAGTTCACATCTTCTGCTACTTTCCTCCTTCAAATCAAATCAAATACATTTATTTGTCATTGCACAGCAACTGTACAACAAAATTTCATGTGCATCTCCTTCAATGGTAAACAATAAAAGACACAGGATAAAAAGATTAAAAAGAACAAACACAATAACACAAACAACCATTTACTCTCACATTTACATTTACCGCAAGATCAATGCATAAAATAAGTAATAGATAATTAAAATTATGTACATTATATTGCAAATTCCAGCAGACAAATTTTTATAATGCACCCCGAATTGTGTAATGTTGCCCGTACTATTATCTTCTGGCTTTACAATCCACACTCTTCAAACCTGTTCACATTTTCTTTTCATTTTACTGGTCTTTGTTCCAATCATATGCCTATCAATACCCCCCCCCCCTCCTCCCACCAAAACCACTGGACTAGTCTATGTCAACCTATTACCTGCCATGATTTGTTCTGCCTTTCCACTTTTTTAGCTTTCATCGCTCCCTTTCAATCAATCTGAAAATCGATTTTGACCCCAAAATTCACCAATCTATGTTCTCTCAAAGTGCTGACGCGTTGAGTTATTCAGCACTATGTGTCCTTTCGTGTATTGACCAGCATAAGCAGTTCACTGTTTCTACATTTCTGTCATAGTTACACTTACTGGTATTTCTGTATAGGACACAGTCTTCATGGCCATCTTCATTGTCGGGTTGTTTTCTAGCCCACTGGTGGAATCTCAATGGAGATCCGTCGACCCAACTGTAAGTCCCTTCCTGTGGGTATAAATCATTGCTCATTGCTGTTGGAATGCTGAGTAAGCTGCCACTTAACAGTACAGGGAGGAGATGTACCTGCACCGGAATGAGAGCAGAATACGAGCAGCCGGGACAAGTAGGGTAGTGGATGGGAGTTTAAACTATGGACTGGCAGGGTGGGGGAATCTCATGGAAGTAACAGAATCCTTGAGATAATAGTGACAGGTTCTGAAAGTAAAGGTCACAGATGACGACTAATGGTAAAATGAGGTGCAGGTGCTCCGGTTTTATGTGAGAGGAAGTAGGTTACAATGAAATAGTAAGATTAAATAAGAACTTACCAGTTTGAAGTTTGATCTTTATTTTATGAGGAGTTGCGATGAGGGATTTCGTGAAGACCCCGCCAGGCACGCATGCGCGACATTCTCCAAATCAGCGGTGTGGAATCACAGAACGACCCAGAAATGAACTAATATAGTAAGTTTGAAGAGACTCTATTTACCAGCTGACCTTATAGTAGAGGGTTGTGAGCGGAGGGCATGAAATCCCTCATCGCAACTCCTCATAAAATAAAGATCAAACTTCAAACTGGTAAGTTCTCGTTTAATCTTACTATTTCATTTCGGAGTCACGTGAGTGACTTCCTGAAGATTTCAAAGCTCTGTGATTACATACCCTGGATCACGTCTATGCTCACACACTGCCGTAATACTGATGCAGGAAGTATGTTAACGTATTTCAGACTTGAACAAGCTGAAACATAATCACATTTTTGTTAATACAACAATGAACCCCTGAACATGTGGACAAACGTTTAGGGAACAGCACTTAAAACTGACTCCGTAAACGTTGTGGGAGTGGCCACAGGTTTGTTATAAAACTGCTGAAATGTAGTTACAACACCTCCATGGTCCTCGCCGCTGATGTGGATGCAGCCCTGGTAGAAATTACATTTTAAAATTTTAGTGTCTTACCTGCTGCACCGAATACCACCTTGAGCCATCTGGAGAGAGTCTGCACCGTCACCCAGTGACGTAGGTTTCCATGGCTTATAACAGATCCGTCTCCATATTCCTGATGTCCATTTTCAGACCTGTTGTCGCAGGTCTGTGTAGTTTAAGCAACTCTTCTATAAAGAAGTTACTTTATTATGGGTTGATCAATCTATCCAGCTTTATTCAACACCACCCCTATATCTCAGGTAATATAATATCGTGGTCGGGGAGGGATGGATAGAACATACCCCTCATAGTGTGGATACCAGCTGGTGAGATCCCACTCCAATGTTGAGATAGGATGACAGTGCACTCTTGGCACTGTATATGGCACTGTAACTGAGGGACTCATCATAATGAAAACCCGTGAGGATTCCAGCACATTGGAGATCGTAGCAGATATGTAGGTGGTCTTGGTCTGACTACAGAAACCTCCCATATCCTTATGTAGGTGAGGTACTGCTTCCTAGTGGACTCTCTCTGCACGATGCTGTATGACATCCATGGTCCTTTATGTTGCAGAATCTGATTGCGTTTTCTGCAACACCTGACTGATGAAGCAGAATGGGGAAAGCATAGAAAACCCATTTCCCCCAATGTAGCGAGAACTCGTCCATCGCCACTGCCCCAGGATCTGGTTCTCAAGAGGCATATGTTGGTATCTAATGGTTCAACCTGGACGCAAGGAGGTCAATATCTGGTGTTCCATATTAGGCTATAATTTTAGCAAATATTTGGAGGTTCAACATCCACTTGATGTCGTTATTAAATACTTGTGACCTGGTGTCCGCCACTGTATTGCGCTTAACCAGAAGGTACGTAGCTGATATCCAAATATTTCTTTCAATCCACCAGAGCCAAATTATTTTTTCCAATTCATCACAAGATATTGACTTGATACCACCCATAAGGTTTAAATATGCCACCTCAGTGGTATTATTTTGAAGGCGGACATGCGTATGCTGCAGATTAGTGCATTAAGCCCGCAGCCCGTGACATGCTCCCAGCATTTCTAAACAGTTTATACCTTGTGACTGAAGAAAAATAGACTCGTGCAAATCCCATCTACCACCGCAACTGGAAATGGTGTCGGTAGCTCCCCAGCCCTTGGTGCTTGCGTCGGTTTGTAACACGACTAATGGGTTTGATGTAATGATGGGATTTAACAATCACAAACATTGCTAATCCACCATTGTAGCTCAATTTATGCCTTGATTGGCGGCTGCATAGGCCCGTATTTTGCTCTTTGCAAGCTTTGATAGTGTAATAACCCAATTATGTAGCTAGAATGTAGCTACAAGTTTACCAATTACCTTAGCAGCATGTCTAACAGTCGGTTTCCTGGCGCAAGCAAGGCTGTTACATGCCTCTATTATGTCTATTGCTTTGTTCCCTGGGATAGGGACAATCAGATCCCATGCATCCCAGAATGTATGTAACCTCTCTCCTACTTGTGAGGTTATACATGCAGCACTTCCTAGAGAACCAGACCCCCTTATCTCCATGGTTACCGGCGGGCCTGACGTTCTGGTTCCTGGTGTTCCGTTGGATTGTGTTGAGGTGCTGCCGGCGTGTAGGTCCTTACTGGTCTTTCAGGTGGCCCCCGAGATCTTGCATATGGTGTTTGCCTGCGCACCGCCGCCCTGCTGGAGGGAGGTGGGTTCATCAACCCGACTGCCTTCGCCTCCTAATCCAGGTCCTAGACCTGTTTGGGCAGGTCCTCACCGAACAGCTGTGTCGGTGGTGGCATTGCAGATGCCTTGTACAACCCCGCAAATATGGGGTTTAGTGTCGGTTTAATGGCGATACTCTGGGAAGCGTTAACTTCATGACTAATATTGCAAGAGCATGCTCCTGCTCTGCCGTCATTTCCGTACCGTCAACCGACCTGGTAATCCCCGATGTCAGCAATTTCAGGATCTTTTGTAACTTCAGCTGTGCCCTTATCCCCGGACTGATGTTGCCCCAGATGGGCGTGTTGACAGTCGGTACATTCAATGAAATGCAGTTGTTTGGGCCTTGTTTTTGTTGATCGCCTCGGTAAGGACCTGTTCCTGCAGCTGGTGTGTGGTGAGGTAGTCTATGCTGGCCCCTAGTTTGGGCGGCAAAGGCTGACCCGAGTGCTTCGGCTGGGTGAACTTGGAGACCACATTCAGCAGTTCCTCCTGGGTTTTCTCAGGTACTGCAGTTTCCTGCTCCATCCTTCTTACGTGTCAGCCAGCTGCTGATCCGTGGCATTCCCACCGATGACGGGAACATGCTGGGTGGTCCAGCATGTTCCCGTCATCTGGTCCAGCTGCAGAGATTGTGCTCTAGGATACGCTCCATCATGCGCTCCATCCGAGCCAAGCGACCGCATCTGCAGACGACAAGTCGACTTCCTCAGGTTCTCCTGAACTACTGAGGCTTCTCTCATCGGCCCGCACCTTGTTGAGGTGATGACTATGGGTGCCTAGACAGGATGTCGCTGCCTGCCGCTCCAGCGGGGCTTAGCGACTCCCGCGCGGACATGCCGCCGGAAGACATGAACGGTGGCGAGTCGGTCCCGGCCGCCGAAGCGTGGTACCCCGACGTCCACGCGGGCTTGCCACCTGTCCTCCACTGGGACTAAGGCGACGTTCGGTCACGTCCGGCCGCTAAAGCGGGGTGCGGTGACCGAGATGACACTCCACCGGCCCGCGATCTGGCAGGCTCCCCCAGTGATGAGTCTGTGCCGGCCGCAGCTGCGGGGCTCCCAGATTCAGGCCTCGATCCCTCACCGGCCCGCGATCTGGCGGACTGCTCCGGTGGCGTTGACCCCGGCTGCTACAGTGGGGCTCACCGACTGTTGTGCGGTTCTTCCCCTGGTCCGCCCTCTGGTGACCTGCATAATAGGGGAGACAGAACGTGCCGCCAAGCGGGTCACACATTTACGCACCTTTGCTCCACTGACCCTGTGCTTAGGTGACAGTGGTAGGGAGTCAGGGTCTTGCCTACCCTGCTCCTGCGCGGTGCTCCTAACACTTTGCGGCTCCATGGCCAGCCGTGGTGGAGAATCGGGTCCTGGCTGCGCAGGGCTCCCCGGTTTCCGAGTCCTTATCCCGGCCCGCGGAGCGGTTGCTGCCGGTGTTGCGGGCCGGGATAAGGACTCTGTAGTGGGAGCTGACTCCCATCCGAAGTCCCATAGCCCTTGGAGGCATACTTCAATGCCTTCATTCAGGTCTCCCATCCATCGTTACTGTAAGCAAAGTCTAGTACAGAAGCTAAACAACTAAAGATTAGTATCTTACCTGAGGGTCTTTATGAGGCTTCCGGTGGAGGAGCGCACTCACCGCCCCCCCCCCCCCCCCCAGCTCCAATGGTGACCAGACTCTCATGTGGGACATAGACTGCCGCTAACGGCAAGTCTGCCGCCTGTGTAGTGAGTTGGGGCCCCGGCTCTGTCTTACAACCTCTATCGGGTAGCGTTGCCATCAGTCTGCGGCATTCCTGAGGCCTGTGGCGTTTAGTCAGAGCTCCTGCTCTGCCTCCGCTACCCGCGAATGGCAGTCTCCGAGCCCGGACCCTCCTGGATCACGGGCTTGCCCAACTTCCGGGTAGCGTTGCCGTCAGCTCGTGGTGACCCTGCGGGCTGCGGTGTAGAGTCAGGCTGCCGCTCTGCCGTCGCTACCTGCGAACGGCGAGTGTGAACCCGGACCTTACCAGGTCAAAGAGCTGCCCAACCTGCCCGGTATAGAGTAATGTAGTCGGGCTGTCACTGTGCTGTCGCTAGCTGCGAACGGCGTGTGTAAGCCCAGGCCCTCCCGGGTCCGGTGCAAAATAAAAGCCGTCAGCCCGCAGTGTTCTTGCAGGCTGTGGTGTAGAGTCGGGGCTGCAGCTCTGCCGTCACTCACTCCGAACGGCGAGCCTGCAAGCCCCACAGTGTCCTGCGGGCTGCGGTGTAAAGTCGGGCTGCCTCTGCCTCACAGTGTCCCTCTGACCGGCGAGTGTGTGAGCCCTGACCCACCTGGGTCAATGGGCTCTTCCCGACTCCAGTCTGTTGGTGCCGCCGCTGATTGCCCGCATCCCGCGGTCCGCAGTCAGTTTTGAGGTGGCCTGGAGTACTCTGAGACTTAGGAGTCCCTAAGTGAAAAAAGGACTGCAGGTTAGTTTTTTCCCTACCTGCAGTAGAGGAGCAACACTCCTCACTGCCTGTTGCTCACATGCGGTCGACGATATGTCGCGCATGCGTGCCTGGCGGGGTCTTCACAAAGTCACTCACGTGACTCCGAAATGAAATTACTGAATGGATGGGGTTGATGGGATTGTACTGGGAGTTCGCATGGACTTAATGGGCCGAATGGATTTCTCTGTTGTAAGAAATTATGAAACATTGAACAAAGTCTGCCATTGCCATCTGAAGAAGGGTTTCAGCCCGAAACGTTGCTATTTCCTTCGTTCCATAGATGCTGCCGCACCCGCTGATCTGTTGAGGCTGGCTCTGGTCAGGCATGATCGTATTGAAGGGCGGGGCAGTCTGGAGGGCCGAGTGGCCCCCTCCTGCTCCCATTTTTTTGTATTGTGTAAGTGAATATTTTATATTTATATATCGATACAGTATTAATCCCTTTATAATACTGATTATATCAACTGATGAGAGGAGAGGAAAGCCCCAGTCATGGTGTGAGATGAAGGAGGGTAAGAGGAGGCTCATGTGGAGCAGAAACAGACACATGCTCATGTGGGATTTTGTTTGTTACACAGGATATGGTGACAGTGGCCGGACCTGCATTTATTGTCCTTCACTGATAATTTTCTGACCATTTCAGACAGCAGGTAAGAGTCAACACATTGATGGATCTCTGGAGTCATGGTGAGGCCAGACTGGAGAAGGAGGGCAGATTTCTAACCCTGAAGAATAACAGTGAATCAGATGAGCTTTTACAACAGTCCGGTAGTTTCAGTCCCCAATTACTGATGGTAACTTGTTACTCCAGAGTGATTGCAGTTGATTTATTTGGATCCAAATTCCATGTACTTAACCAGTACATTGCCGCACCCTGTTACTCTGCAGGATGTCATGTGTTTCTCTATCTCTGAACTACGATGTGACACGAGAGATCCATCAATGTGTTGACTGTAACCTGCCCTCTGAACAGGGCAGTGGATGATCAGGGAAGGACAACAAATGCAGGTCTGGCCAGTGTGGTGACGACCTGTAAGCTAAAGTGTCATTGTTAACTGTACCTGGCATAAGTCGTTTAGGCCAATCCAAGCGAATGTGTCAACGTTGATCACTACAGCAATCACATAGCGAATGAATGCGCCGTGTTCCGTCGAGGTCACAGTAGCCAGATTTGCATAATGTGGTTGGGCGTTGCACATCACCTTTAAACAAACAAAATAGCTTTACTGTTGCAGTGAGTTTTATCCTCTCACAAGCCTCCAAATAAATCATCCGACTAGACGTTTGAAATTGGACAACTTTGTCCACTTGAATCAGACTTCTTGTTCTTTAATATCTCTGATGTCAACCCCAGCTCTGTGTTACCTCCTGGGTGTGGAGATTCCCCCAAATCCCCAATATTTCACCCCTGGACCGAGCGATAGAAACAGGAGCCCACGGCTGCAGTGAAGCGCACCCTGGAACACAATGACTAATTGCAGGCAATTCAACGAGCAGCTGTGTTGTGAGTTCATTGGAATGAACCAGCAGAGAACAATGTTCCCCAGGCGTCCCAGAGCAACAACTGGGTTCAGGGACTTACCTCAGCATCTGACCATGTCTTTTTGACAATGAAAAAACGAAAACAAGATTCTAACGAATCATAATAAAGCCAGTTTTCATCACACGGTCCTCTGTCACTAGAGCGTTTTTCAATGTGATGCTGAGTCTCCTCCAGTCCCAAGGAATTGGTCATCCCTGTCAGTTAAAGAGAATTTGGATTTAAACCAACTCACCGACCAAAGGGCCTTCCACAGCGAGGCCCGTTTGTCTGCATTTGGCCCATATCCCCTCATCTTTATTCTATCCATGTACCCGTCCACGTGTCCTTGAAACATTGTAAATGTACCTGCCTGTACCACTTCCTCTAGCACCCTCATTGTGAATAACATGTCCTCCAGTTTTTTCTCACCCTACACTGTGATATCTATGTTCTATATCGATCACCTCATGAAATTATAAATCCCTCCCTTATAAGTCAAGCCCACCAGACCTTATAACACAAATTCCTTGTGGGATCTCACCAAAATCTTCTCCAGCAGTAACATGGATTCCAACTCCTTTAATCTTTGATGAGGGCAAGCATGGCAAACACCTTCTTCACCACCTTGTCCACCTGTACCACTCACTGAGCTATGTCATCGTATCCGAGGACTCTTTGATCTGTAAAGACCCCAGGACACAGTTTCTTGAATAATATTAGTTTTCTACCTCCAAGATCACACCACTGGTCACAGGCCACACACATGCCACACAGAAATAACATTACTTTGACCACCCTCTGACACATTTGCTGTGATCACAGACATAATTTATTGTGCAATTTTTTATCCTCATCTCCCCTCCCCCATCTCTCTGCCCCCTGATCCTCTCCCTCGGTCCACCTTCCTTTGACATATTTGTGCCACAAACACAAGTCAATGGGTGTCATTCTCTTGTGCTTCCAATGTGACCAAGTTTGGGAATTAAATATTAGGTTAAGCTCGGAACAGGGAGAGGCAAAATGAAAAAGGAGAGGTGGCCCTGACAATAAATGACAGGATGAAGTCAGTGGAGAGAAATGATCTTAGTACAGAAAATGGAGACACAGCATCAGTTTGGGTAGAACTGAGAAACGGCAATGAGCAGAAGACATTGGTTGGATTTGTCCGTGGTCACCCAACAGTGGTCTGGTAGTCTAGGATACATATCAGGAATTTAGAGGCACATTTAGGAACAGTAATAACAATTATATAATGGATTATAATCTTCAGAAAGATTAGACAACACAAATTAACAGTAAATATGGAGAGCCATATGCTCTGAGTATATTCCTGGTGGCTTTCTAGATCATTCTGTTAAGGGACTAAACAATCTCCAGTATTGTGCAACGAGAAAGGGTTAATTAATAATGTTTTGGTTGAAGGGCCTTTCAGGTACATTGATCTTTGTCATGAGGTTTTATGTTAAAATTCCCACTGGCCTTGGACAAATCAAGAGCAATGCCTTACAACTAGGCTACAAAGCTATGTGGCACAGGTCAACTTTGGTAGGTCAGTTGATTGGGGGAAAACATTCACAGGTAAGACAGGAGAAAAGCAATGGTTGGTATAACAGATATAGAGCCATTTAAGACACACTTAGTATTATTTAAATTATACTCAATATTTCATCAGAGTAAGATTATCTCATTGAAAAAAAAAAGATTGTATCCTTACAGATTTCCAGCAACTGCAATGTATTTTGCATTTCAAAGCATGTCAGTCTGATTATCAAATGACTCATAACTACAACCTTTCTCTGTCTCTTTCACTCCCGACCCCCAGGACTCACTCCCCCTGTACCATTGCCAGCACTATGACCATCCTCCCTCAAGCCTCCATCCTCACCCTCACAGTGGGCAAGTACACTGCATCCATTGCAATGGACCAGTGCCTGTAGAACCTTCTCTTCTGCATCCCCTAGGTTCATGACAGAGAGTCATATATCCCACTTTCTGCAACTCTGTTTTCCTGTGAACCGTCATCGTAGAGAAATCTCTTTCTCCTGTTGTGGAGGAGAGTCTCCAACCCACCTTCCAACTCAGCAGCTCTGAGATGAGTAGCCCAGACAAGAGAGATTTCCTACCATATCCTGACCAGTCCCAATGTCCACAAATTCCCATGTTCCACAGTCCCAACACAGTGCCTGTTAATTCATTCCTCAAACCAATATATTTCTAAAGCTCCTGGAATCAATGGACCTTACCTGCCACATCACTGGCAAGCAGTGCGGTCAGCACCAAAACCCACACCAGCTTCATTTTTCCTTCCTCAGACCTGAAACACAAGAAAACAATTCATCATTAGTGTCAAGTTTCACAGTGAAGGTGGGAATATCCTGCTGCCGTTCCCACCTCTCTCTCTCCCAGCTCTCTGTGTCGATGAGATTTCCAATGCTGTTGCGTCCTTATATACGTGTAGTTCTGGCATCTTGGAGGCGTTTGGAACTATTGGAATCGAACTCAATTGGCTGCAGAAATCTACATAAAGCTCCTGTTGACCGACAGATTAGAACAAGATGAACAGTAAGTCACAGAAATGTCTTGCGATCTCCAGGTGTGAATGTAGAATGTGGCACTGTATCTGAACACTGAGGAATGGAAACTGTAGAAAGTATTTATGGTCCCTTTGTGTGTTTATGATATTAGGGTCAAATCAATATTATCAACAGGAACAATTAAGATGTAACATTCAGACATATTCTTCAAAAACAACATTATTGACCCAGAACACCTACTCACTCTGGTCTGTTTCTTCTCCATTTTCCATCACAGTGGAAGGCTCCCCTCCATCACTGACTCGGGAAAGTTTGTAATCCATTTGTAAGGAACTGGTTCAATTGAGCATCTTGGCCACTTTTCAACAAGGAGCTGGAGTGAAGTCTACTCAGAAGGAGCATGGAAGGATGGGAAGATAATGGACAGCTTGATGCTTGTTGCATTTCCAGGCACAGCTGAGGGAGATCCCTGCAGGAACGTGATGTGGGAAGGAATCAACAGGATCCCCAGTGGGGTGGGATTGATGAGCCAAATGGCTCTTTGTTTCTCTGGATTTTCTCTTGTTCCCCAAACACTTCACACTCTAAAGGCAGAGCAAGTGGTCACTTGGACCCAATGTTCTTTCAGCTTCATCGTCATCGTCGGGTAAAATCATAGAATACAATACTTAAGTATGTTACAATACTTACCTTTAGCGGTGCTGCAGTTCTGCCGCTCCCAGTGTGCGTAACTTTGGCGCCTTTCAGAGGGGGGCGGGTTTAAAATGCCATTTTTCACCAGACAGTTCAAGTCGACCCATCTCATCGTCACTAAAGAGAAATCGCTCCGACATTTATTTTATGAAGGTATTTTCAAACTACACTAGATCATTTATTAGCTAGAGTAATTTAAAAATCATCCTTTAAAGCCATGAGCATCGACAACGGGAAGGATTTTACGTAGGGGAGAAAAGAAATTACACAGTTTATTTTTACATAAAAACGTGGTTCTTAGGAAGCATTTAATCAAATTTTCATGTTGCGAAATGGGGACAAAAAATATATACGAACCATAAGTATTTTTCCTGCCGATTGTGGGTTAAATTCACCGCAAACCGCAACGTTCCAATCCACCGCGTTCCACTAAAACCCACTCGCAAGTTGATTTAAATGGCCATTAATTTACAGGAATCAAACACTAAATTCCTTCCATTTGGCCTATAAATTCATGAAAATGAGATTTTAAAATCATGTTATATTGTGAATTATTGTGTGAATGTTATTTGGACACTTAGGCAATTTAAAAAAGTTTATCTTTTCTTAAGAAATGAATAGATGTTTAGATCTAGTAATTGCATTTTGTAATTAGATACAATTAGGTAACTAACTAATTATATGCTTTAATTTCAGGTCATCCAAGTAAGATTGTTTCATATTTGTTTCAGAATGCTTCAATCTATAATAACTGAAAAAAATAATTTTCTAGAAAGTTATTGGCTTTTGACTGTCCTAGATCACAGCTTTTCAGTTAAGTCATTGGAAAGGCAATGGGGAACAAGATGCTAATTTCTGAGTATGAAAATGGCCATAACATTTTTAATACTGAAGATATGAAAGTGAATTAGGTGTCAAATTAAACTTCTTTTAATGCTTTATCTGATGGGATAATTGCAGACTTGATTTTTTAAATCTCAAAATGTTGTAACATTGCTGCAATACTGCACAGATGGAGGCCATTTGCCCTGTAACCACACGAGATGTAACACCTGTCCATGAACTTTCTAACTCAGTTCCAGCCCGGAACTTCAGCAACCCTTCCAGGTAAAACAGAGATTAATATTCATGTCCTACATTCTTGTCAATTGCATTTGATGCTCATGATGTGGCCTCCTGAACATCGGCAAATAAGGATGGACCAGGTGACTGTCTCAGCCACAAACTCTGTCTGCCATGGACTGATGACCAACCATTTGAATACCCCTTCTTATTCAAGTACCAACATTTCTGTCCTTGGCCTCTTACAAACCCAATGGCATGAACATTTAATTCTCCAATCTTCAAGTAATACCCACCACGCCATCCTCGCCCCCTTTCCTATGTCCCTCTCACCCTAATGTTTCTTCAGTTCTCCCTCCATCTTGCACCATTTTGCTCCTTTCCCCTCCCAACACTTCTGTGTGCTCCTCTCCCATCCCCATGTCCCATATTTCTTTTATAATCTTTTTCCTCTCCCCATGTCCTCTTCCACCATATCACTCCCTCTGGCTTTACATTTCACTCCTCCTCTTCTTTCTTTATTTGAGACCATCCGCCAATCACACCTATCACATCTATCCACCTATCACTTGCCAGACATTTCCCCATCTCCATCCCTCTTTTCCAGCTTTCTCCCCCGACTACAATCAGTCTGCACAAGCATCCCATCCCGAACGTTGTCTGTCTGTTTCTTCCATAGGTGTTGCCTGAGTTTCTCCACCGCTTTCTGTTTTGTTCATGTTCAAAGTGTATATGTGTATAAAATGTGGGGCTGGGGAGAGAGAGAAAGAGAAAGAGAAGAGATACCAGGAGGAACATGAGTTGTCATGAACAGGACACAGTGGGAGGAAACATGTCCTGAACTACGGCACTCAGAGGGCGAGTCTCTGAGGTTTCAAAGAACAGATTGTGACTGTTATTTTTGCTACGTGTTATTGCTTTTTATTGGATGCAAATTATGACATAAATCTTCTCCATGTAACCAACAGACCTGTACCTGCAGTGATTGTTGTGGTCACAAACAAGTCTCTTGAATTAGGTTACAATGATTGTGTAAATGTTATACTTGGAGCGTTACTGTAGGATAATGGGAGGTTGTGCTGTTGATGGGAGAAATAGCAAAACAGAACATTTCACGTGGTGAGAAGCCAGTAAATGTTGGTGTGTTTGAGCAGAAGGCCAATGGGCGATGAAACCCATCCCTTCATAAGTAAGTATGCCTCTTTCCAGGGTCACTGTAGCATAGGTATGATCGGCCTTCTTGAAGAGAAAGCAACTGGTCCAGATGGAGTTCCTGGACAGTAGGTTGGATGGATAGGTAGGGATAGGTAGGACAGGCCAGAGTAATTGGCCTGGATAGAGCAGATGTGGAGAGGCTGTATCCAGTAGTGGTAGAGTCTGTCCTGAGGTCATAGACTCAGAATTAAAGGACGTTCCTTTGGGAAGGACTTTCTTTAGTGAGAGTGCGGTGAATGTGTGAAATTAATTGCCACAGAAAGCTGTGGACGTCGTCCATGGATATGTTTGAGGGAAATATAGATAGATTCTTGATTAGTATGGGTGCCAGGTGTTATGGGGAGAAGGCAGAAGAATGGGGTTGAGAAGGAAAGATAGATCAGCCATGATTGAATGGTGGAGTTGACTTGATGGGCAAACGGCCTAATTCTGCTCCTATCACTTATCAACTTAGTGGCCACGTGGACCAGCTAGTGGGTCTAATCAGTCAGTCTGAAGAAGGATCTCGACCTTCGATCCAGAGATGCTGCCTGACCCACTGAATTACTCCAACTTTTGGGGCTATCGTCAGTGTATTCATGAACATCTTTAATCTCTCCCTTCTCAGTACTGAGGTACCCGTCTGTTTCAAAAAGCCCACCATCATCCCAAAGTAAAGCGTGATCTCATGCCTTAATGACTACATCCAGTGGCCTTGACGTCCATCATCATGACGTGCTTTGAGCAGTTAGTTATGGAGCACATTAGACCCAGTCTTCCAAGCAGCCTTGATCCACTATAGTTCACCTACCGCCACAACAGGTCCACGGATGATGCCATCTCCTTGGTCCTATACTCAATCCGTGGAACACCTGGATAAGAGAAACACCTACGGCAGTCTATAACAACTACGTCTATTCGTAGACTACAGTTCTGCCTTTAACACCATCGCGGGACGGAGCCAGCACTCATCTCTGCAAACTCTCTTGACTTGACTTGATTCTTGACCTCCTGTCCAACAGATCCCAATCAGTGAGGAATCATCATCCACAACAATCCTCAACACGGGGGCTCTGCGTTCTCAACCCTCTTCTGTATTCCTTGTACACCCACAACTGTGCAGCCATGTACAAATCCAATTCAATTTACAAATTTGCTGACAACACCATCATTGTGGGGCGGGTATCAAATAATGATGAGCGTAGTACAGGAAAGAGATTGAGAACCTCATGACCTGGTGTTGAGACAACACCATTTCAATATCAGCAAGTCAAAGGAGATAATGATCGACCTCAGGAAGCAGAGCGGTACTAGTACCCTGGTGTGCATTGACGATGCTGAAGTAGAGATGGTTGAAAGCTTCAAATTCCTCAGAGTCAATATTATCGATAACTTCTCCTGGACCACCCATATTGAAGCAATGGGCAAGAAAGCACGCCCAGAGCCTCTATGTCCTTATAAAGTTTAGGACGTTTGGCATGTCCCCTCCATCTCTCAACAATTTCTACAGATGCACTGTAGAAAGCTTTTTTTCGGGATGCATCACAGCATGGTTTGGGAACAACTCCATCTAAGGCTGTGGAATTCTCTGTCTCAGAGGGCGGTGGAGGCAGGTTCTCTGGATGCTTTCAAGAGAGAGCTAGATAAGGCTCTAAAAAATAGTGCAGGGGATATGGGAGAAGGCAGGAACTGGGTACTGATTGGGGATGATCAGCCATGATCACATTGAATGGCGGTGCTGGCTCGAAGGGTTAAATGGCCTACTCCTGCACCTATTGTCTATTGTCTATTGACTGCAAGAAATTGCAGAGAATTGTGGAGGCAGCCCAGACCATGACACAAGCCAATCTCCCTTTCATTCATTCCATTTATACCTCACGCTGCATCAGCAAAATGTAGTGTAAGGGTTAAACAGACAATTTCAGCAAAAATCTAAAGTGAAGTGATCAGCTAAATTAGCAGCACAGCATTCCAAACCCTTTGAAAATAAGATGTTTCCCAGATAATTGGGAGATGTTTTCTCCACCTGTTCATGCCTGGGAATTTACATTGCTTGTGTTTGCGATTGTGTACGGGGATATGTGAGCGTGTGAGTGCTGTGCTCTGCTGCGCACTCGGGGTTTGCATGTGCGTACGGGGAGATATGGGGAAACGTGAGTGTATGTGTCTTACTTGGTAGTGTAATAAAATACCAAGTGTAATAAAACCATCATGGGTGTATGAGGAACGGAGATGGGGGCTGAGAACGCATCCTTGCATAGCACCAATGTTGAGGATTATCATAGAGGATTTGTCCCCGTTCCTCACTGATTGTGGTCTGTTGGTCAGGAAATCAGATCCAGTTGCAGAGATAAATGCTGACTCCATGTTCCACAAGTTTGGTGACGAGCTTGGAATGGATAATGGTGTTAATAGCAGAGCTGTAGTCTATAAATAAAAGTCTGACAAAGGTGCCTCTCCTCTCCAGGTGTTCCAGGAATGAGTAGGTCCAGGGATATTGCAACAGCCAAGGACCTGTAGGTGAACTACAGTGGGTCAAGCTGTTTGGTTGACTGGATTAAATGCACTCCAACACTAGGCTCTCAAAGCACTTGAACCCGATCGAATATCTCTGGAGGGACCTGTAAATAGCTGTGCATCGACACTCCCCATCCAACCTGACAGAGCTTAAGAGGATCTGCAGAGAAGAGTGGGAGAAATTACCCAAATATAGGTGTGCCAAGCTTGTAGCGTCATACCCAAGAAAACTTGAAGCTGTAATTGCTGCAAAAGGTGCCTCAACAAAGCAATGAGTAAAGCCCCTGTCCCACTTAGGCAATTTTTTCAGCGACTGCAGGTGACTAGGCTGTCGCCACATGGTCGCAAGGTGACGCCTGCATGGTCTTGAGTAGTTTCCTCAAGTCGCCTAAAGAGTCGTAATGTTTTTCTGGTTGCGCAGGACTTTGAAATGTTCAAACCTTTTTGGTGACTGTGGGCTTGACATAGCTTGTCTTCTCCTATCATAGGGGCTGTCATAGGTTGTCGCCAGTTGACGTTGGTTGTCGCCGGATGCTGACATCAGTGAATTCAATTGGGGACTACCTACATCAAGCGGCGACTGAATTGTCTTTAGCTATCTTCAGTTTTTGCCGACAGGGTCATTGCTTGTCGTAGCTTGTCGTGGGTCAACGTAGGTTGTCATTGTTTGTCGCCTGTGTGGTTGCAGGTTGTCGTAGGTGTGGTCGTAGGGGACGTCCTAATGGGCTGCCAATTGTCGGTAGCTTGCCGTAGCTTGACGTTGACTAGGTGGTAGATTGTCGTAGCTTGTGATAGACATTGTTGTGGGGGAGGGTCCAGTCGCCGCTTTTTCGGCGACCTGTTATGACTGTGACAGTCGCCGGCATTTGCCAAAAAAATCGCATGTGAGGCAGACCCTTTAAGGGACTGAATACTTATGTAAATGTGATATTTCAGTTATTTCTTTTTAATTACTTTGCAAAAATTTCTCAACACCTGTTTTCGCTTCTCAAATCTGGGGTATTGTGTGTAAATTGTTGATAAAAAATGAGTTTAATCCAATTTAAAATAAGGCCGTAACGTAACAAAATGCAGAAATGTGAAGGAGTCTGAATACTTTCTGAATGCACTGTATCCATCTTGGTGTGTTTCATTTTCATTTCTCACTCACTCTCTCTCCCACTATCATTCTATCCATCTCTCTCAGCCTCTCATTCAATGTGACTCTCTATTTGTTCTCACACTCTCTTCCATTATCCCTCTCTCCCAATTGCTCTCGATCTCTCTTTCTCTTAGTTATCTCTCTCGCTCTCTTTTCCAAGGGTGAACATGACTGGGACAGGTAGATAGGGTGGTCAAGAAGGCTTTCAGTACATTAGCCTTCATCAGTCAGGGTATTGAGTATTGAAGATTTGAGTACAGAATGTTGTGGTTTAGAGGATTAATTGTCAGTGTCTCAGAAGGCAGTGGAGGCCAATTCTCTGGATGCTTTCAAGAGAAAGTTAGATAGAGCTCTTAAAGAGAGCGGAGCCAAGGGATATGGGGAGAAGGCAGGAATGGGATACTGATTGTGGATGTTCAGCCATGATCATAGTGAATGGCGGTGCTGCTCGAAGGGCTGAATGGCCTACTCCTGCACCAATTAACTATTGTCTATTGACTAGCATTTGTTGTGCATCCCTTGTTTCCCTGAACCATGTGGTGGGGAGAGATTGTTTTGAATGCTGCATTCTTATTGTGAAGATATTGCCAAGTTATTGGGGAGAGAGTTCCAGGATTTAAACCTGGTGACGATTAAGAAATGTGTCCACATCAGCCTGACTTGTTCCTGACCTGGGTTCAGAGACCAAGACCATTTTCACCTCAATAAATAAACTTGAAGTGGGACAACTCAAAACTGAAATCCACATGGAGAAAAAAAATCATGTTTCAATGAATGCTTTCAATGAGTGGCCAATGAGTAGCAATGTCTAATTTCTCTCTCCACCATTGCCACGTGACCCGTTTCCATTTTCATTCCTGCTGCTGATCAGGGTTCAGAGACCAAGACCAGTTTTTTACCTCAATAAATAAAGCTTGCATTGCCTCTCTCTTGGGACATATCTCAGCACCACTGATGCTGCTAACACTGAGTGGTTCAGTCGAGAACACAACTGACCACAGTCAGGCTACCCGTTGGGATTTGTTTCTGTCATGTGCTACAGGTAACAGCGACTCTCACCTGCCCACGGTTTGTACTGTCAGTGGCTGCTGATCCACGACCAGTGCAGAAAACAACCCCCGGGCTGGACGGTGTGTACGATGTATCCCGCCTCTACTGTGGTCAGCTCCTGGAGTAATTGTGTGGACCACAACCTCATGTGGTTACTGACTGACTGTGGAGGACTGAATCCTAGCTCAGTACATAGAACAGGAAGCAGTCCATTGGCCCACATGATGCAAAGTTAAACCAATTTTCTTTGCCAGCATGTGATCCATATCCCTCCATTTCCTGTGTCTCAATGGCCGATCTAAAAACCTATTAAACACCACTGCCATATCTGCCTCCACCACCACTCCTGGTACTGCATTTCAGACATTCACCGCTCTCTGTACAAAACCTGCCAAGCACATCTATCTTAAAATCTTCATTTCTGATTTAATAGACATGCCCTCTGAACTTTGACCCATCCACCTTCGTAAAAAGGTTCTGAGTGTCTATGCCTCTCATTATTTTATATACTTTAATCAAAACTCCCCTCAACTTCCAACACTCCAGAGGAAACAATCCAAGTTTGTCCAACCTCTCCTTATTGCTAATACCCTCTAATCCAGGACACATTCTGGTCAATCTCTTCTGTACCCACTCCAACGTTTCCACCTTCTTCATGTAGCGGAATGATTAAACTGTAAACATTATTCCACCTACAGCCTAACAAAAGGTTTATAAAAATGGCATTTGACATATGCATTCTTTACCACTCTATCTACATGTTTTACCACTTACAGGAAGTTATGGTCTTGGAACCCAAGATCTCTATGTATATCAATGCTGTTTAGGGTTTTGTCGTTTACCATGTCCTTTCCCCTTATGTTTAACCTCCCAAAGTGCAACACCTCACTGCTGCTCCATCTACCATTTTACTTCGGAGTCATGTGAGTGACTACGTGAAGATCCCGCCAGCACGCATGCGCGCCACATCATCGAACGCATTGCGGAAGCGACAGTCGGGAGGAGCGCCGCTCCTCCAGCGTAAGTTTTCAAAACTTACTGAAGGTAAGTCTTACCTTTTCTGGTGAGCGTGGCGACTCGGGGTATTTTCTTTTCCAGAGGAGGAAGCACCATGGAGTCGCGAAAGGGAGAGCAGCGGATAATACCGCTGCTGTGGAAACAGCAGCGTGCCGTCTCTCCAGAGCTGCATGTGCTGCCAGCAGCTCCCGACTTCTCACCGCTACAGACCGCAGGTGCGCCATGGCCCGGCGGCAGAATCTCCCGGAAGTCGGACAGGACCGTTGACTCGGCTGGGTCCGTACCTGAGGACACCCCGTTCCCGGAAAGCGACGGCGGGCGTCTTTCCCGCAGGAGCGGATGGGGAGCAAGCCTCCAGCGTGACCTGATTATGCAGGGGCAGATTCACAGTGGGTCTCCTCGCAGACCCACGGCAGGATCCTTTCAAGGACTGCCAAATGTCTCACCCTCTTCGGAAGGGAGCATTAGGGGTCAGAGCTGAACAGTCAACTGTGAGGGGTGCCAGAAGAGAAAACAGCAGAAGAGTTGTGGGGCATGGGAAAACATGCTGTACCAACTCAGGAAGGACTGCCTATACATCCCAAGCTGCAAGCCAGTACAAAATACATGGCTACAAACCAGCAACAGGAGCGAGCCATTAACTCTACAGCTGGGAAATACTTCGCTCCAGAGAACTGCATTCTCTTAAAGTACCAGCAGTCTACAACCCCATCTGGGGCAACAGGAGCCCATCTATAAGGAGCCAGGAGGTGAAGCTCCAGAGAAAACTGCTGGCTGCTGAAATCACAGCAGTACCCGGACAACTGATGGGGTTGATTTGCCTGAAGAGCTACGAGATGCTCTAGCAGACTGTGTAATACTCAGTTGAGATTAACAGTTACAGGAAGAGCATCATTAAGAAGTGCGGGATTATGCAAGACCAGTAGCACACAGCCGCCAAAATTACTGTTGGAGACACCTCCCGAAGCAGGTGAAAGTCCTGGATGAGGAAGCCAAGGCTATAGGCCTGATCAAGGTGCCAAACACCTCTAAAACACACTATCAGCATCGGCAGCACCCCTACACACCCACCAGACATCAGTACTATGGAAGACCATCTGGTGGTGAAAGCTCGAAGGCCGGCCCACCTGCACAGCGGCCTTTCAGACCATGGCCCAGCCCGGCCTTCATGGAAAATGCGCCAACCCCACAACGCAGCAACACAATACCAGAAGAAACAAGTGCAGAAACAACCCACACAACACCGGTGGTAACCATGGAAGTAGGTGGGTGTGGTTGCCTCAAAAACATTGCACGTCCGATTCATCAAAAGTTGTCGGACGGTTGCACTTGTTTCATCATGTGTGCTGCACTTTTACCTCTGATCTTTTACATACTCGGAAGTATTCAGAGTTACAAAATAGAATTTGTATACGAACTCCCCGTCCCAGTTCAGCATGTGCCTAGCAGGAAGTTCATACTTCACAAAAAGAGAGAACAGCAGGCCATGCTGAACTGTTAAGAATAAACGCAAAGGGGTAATTGAGAAGACAATCAGAGAATTTCAAGAGTTTGTATCAAATATATTTACAAAAATCTAAAAAGATGGCGGTTGCCACATCATTATAGATTTGACCGAACTAAATACTTCCGTTCAGTATGCCCATTTCAAACTGGACACGTTTGTCACACACAAGGATCATTGTAAATACCTGAAATTTATCTGGATGGGACAGCTATGGCAGTATAAGGCCTTACCCAATGGGTTGTCATCAGCACCCAGGCTGTTACAAAATTATTAAAACCAGCTTTAGCATACTTAAGGAAACATAACCATATCGTCGTGGTTTACCTTGATGATATTCTCATTGTAGGTGAAAATTTGGAGATGGGTACATTGGCAGTATCAGCCACAAAACATATTTTTCAAAAGCTGGGATTTAACATACATCCAGATAAATCAAAATTGGAACACTCCACTACCATGGATTATTTGGGGTTCACTATTGACTCTGTTCATATGTCTATCACCTTGCCACCAAACAAAGTGACAGACTTGATGGGAGCATGCAAAAGCCTCACTGGCATCAGGGAACCATCCATTCGGCAAGGAGCCAGAGTGATTGGGAAATTGGTGGCTGCGTTCCCAGCAGCACAATTTGGACCACTCCATTATTAAAACCTGTAAGAGCGAAATGTTAGCTCTCAAAAATCATGCAGGCCATTCCGATAGGCCTATGAAACTACCAGGGAAAGCAAAATCAGAATTAAACTGGTGGATAGAAATGCACAGCATTGTTCTAACCCCATCACTATCATATATCCCTAGGTTACATTACAGACTGATGCCAGTGCTAAAGGTTGGGGAGCAACTAATACCACCACAAGTTGTGGTGGCAGATGAAGTGCACAAAAATTAACCCTGTTTAAAGCACTAGGGATTCATTATCTAGAAATGCTGGGAGCATTTCATGGACTCAGGGCCTACTGCTCAGATATGCACCGGTTGCATGTATGGTACAAATTGATAATACCACAGTGGTGGCCTATATATAATCATATGGGTGAAATAAAGTCAAATATCATGTGATGAATTGGCTAATAATATCTGGCACTGGTGTCAGGAAGAGAGATTTGGATCTCAACCACTTACCTTCCATGTAAGCTAAATACAGTGGCAGACACTAGGTCACGTGAATTCAACGACAACATTAAATGGATGTTGGATCAGAAAGTGTTTACAGATATTATAGAATGGTATGGGACACCAGATATCGACCTTTTTCCAGCCAGACTAAGTCACCAACTACCGACATATGTTGCTTGGGAACCAGACTCAGGGGCAGCAGCGATGGACGCTTTCTCGCTGCATTGGTGGGGGGGGGGGGGGGGGGGGAATTTGTTTTGCTATGCATTTCCCCCTTCTGCCTCATCAGGCGAGTCTTACAATAATTAAACAAGACTCCGCAACGGGTACCATGGTTCCCAACAGTACAAAGATGGCCTCAGAACCCTGCATCCGGATCAACAACGGCCGAGTTTGTTGGTACACCCCGTGACAGGGGAAAGTTATCCGTGCCATGACCGTATGAACTTGTTGACTTGCAGATTCTGAACAGGCCATTTCTGGGATACGGACTCTCCGACAGAATGATCAATGCCATCTCAGCGTCGTGCAGGGAGTCCACGAGAAGACAGTACCTGACATATGTCAGGAAATGAGAAGTGTTCTGCATCAGGACGAACACTACATATGACTCGGCCACCAACATTGAAGTGCTGGAGTTCTGGCCACCCTTCATTTCAATGAAGGATTGAGTTACAGTGCCATTATTGTGCAAGGAGTGCCCTATCTAATATCTGGGCAGAGGGAGTAATCACCTGGCTATAGGATCACACCCACTAGTACCTAAACGAATGAGGGGTATTTTTACTCTATCCCCCCCCAGGCCCAGATACACCCATACATGGGACATAGATATAGTATAAACCATGTTACGAGGATGGACACCAATATCGGGGCTCACTCTGGACAGACTAATATCCTAGATGGGAATGATTATGGCACTTGGATCAGCACAATGGGTCCAGTCCTTAGACAAGCTAGTATAGGACGCCATGTATGGCACAAATAGCAGATAACCTGCTACATACATGGGGTACTTAAACAAGACCGACCCAGTTCCTATGGCCAATATTAGAGTTCTGGCCTATCCTGCAGATAGTCGGGCCTGCATAGTGACACATATTTTGCAATATATAGAGTCACCAAGACACTTAGGGGCACAGAGAGCTTTTCTCATAAGCCATAAACACCCTCACCTAAGGTCACAGTGCAAACCATATCCAGATGGTTAGGGTGGTATTATGTGCAGCAGTGGATACTAATGTTCAAATCTCACTCCAGCAGGGCTGCATCTACATCGGGCGCTAGGATGATGGGAGTTCCTATGGACCACATCCTTGCCACAGCGGGTTGGAGCAATGAACGAATTTCAACACTTTATAATAAACCCGTGGCCGCTCCTGAGACGTTTGCAGGGAAAATTTAAGTTCTGTAAAATAAA
Organism: Okamejei kenojei; assembly: GCA_035221665.1. NCBI lineage: Eukaryota > Metazoa > Chordata > Chondrichthyes > Rajiformes > Rajidae > Okamejei > Okamejei kenojei. The sequence goes on along the minus strand of CM069151.1, from coordinate 35,118,079 downwards.
TTACCCAATGTGGGGTATATTATTTTAGGTATGAATAATACCTTTATTGTTTTTCAGCACAGTGTCGTGTGTGAAATACGTTCATCCTCCTTCCCACAATGGCAGTGTGTGAGCATGGACTCGTTCCAGGGCATGAAATCACAGAGCTTTGAAATCTTCACGTAGTCACTCATGTGACTCCGAAGTAAAATAGTAAGATTAAATGAGAACTTACCAGTTTGAAGTTTGATATTTATTTTATGAGGAGTTACGATGAGGGATTACGTGCCCTCCGCTCCCAAAACCCTCTATTATAAAGTTCAACTGGTATGGAAGTTCTCTCTGATCTTACGATATTAGTCTACTCTGGTATCTGTGATTTCACACCACTGCTTTGAAGAATGTCGCGCATGCGTGCTGGCGGGGTCTTCACGTAATCCCTCATTGTAACTCCTCATAAAATAAAGATCAAACTTCAAACTGGTATGTTCTCATTTAATCTTACTATTTCTCTGCACAGGTGCCCCCGAGGGTGCAGAAGATGAGACCCCAACCCACTCACCCGTACCTTTGTTTTCCTCTGTCCACCACTGCCGCCATCTTGAAGGTTTCTTCGAGACATCCACTGTCAGACCCTCATCAATCATTGTTGTCACCTTTTCCAAAAACTTCAAGTTAGTAAGTGAAGACTGCATGGACATAGCCATGTTGACTGTCCTTATTATCCCATTCTCTTCCAAATGGGAATAAATCCTATCCCAAAAAATCTCCTCCAATAGCTTTTCTACCACTGGTGTGAGCCTCACCAGATATATTAACAATTTAGATGATGGAATTAAATGTAACATCTCCAAGTCTGCAGATGACACAAAGCCGGGTGGCAGTGTGAGCTGTGAGGAGGATGCTGTGAGGCTGCAGGGTGACTTGGATAGGTTGGGTGAATGGGCAGATGCATGGCAGATGCTGTGTAATGTGGATAAATGTGAGGTCATCCACTTTGGTAGCAACGACAAGAAGGCAGATTATTATCTGCATGGTGTCAGATTAGGAAAAGGGTAGGTGCAACGTGACCTGGATGTCCTTGTTCATCAGTCACTGAAAGTAGGTGTAGCATGCAGTGAATAAAGCATATGGCATTTTGGCCTTCAGAGCGAGAGGATTTGTGCAGAGAAGCAAGGAAGTCCTACTGCAGTTGTACATGGCCCTGCTGAGACCACACCTGGAGTACTGTGTGCAGTTTTATTCTCCTAATTTGAATTAGGACATTCTTGCTATTGAGGGAGTGCGGAATAGATTCACCAGATTAATTCTCGGGATGGCGGGATTGACATATGATGAAAGAGTAGTCGACAGGGCATATGTTCACCAGAATTTAGAAGGATGAGAGGGTAGTGGGGGCCAATTCACTGGATATTTGCAAGACAGTGTTAGATATAGCTCTCAGGGCTGACGGAATCAAGGGATATGGGGCGAAAGCAGGAACGGGGTTCTGACTTTGGATGATCAGCCATGATCATATTTGAATGTTGGTGCTGGATCGAAGGGCTGAATGTCCTAATCCTGCACCTATTTTCTATGTTTCTCTCAACAGTGCAGCACTGTATGGGACCAGTAACATCTTGCAGCTCCCATTCAGTGGCCTCGTGGAAGAGTTTATGCTGGTGCGAACAAGAGAAGCTCTGCAGTACAGGGACCAGTAGGTGTAATCGGCTGGCATCGAGGTGAGAACAGGGAGGAAATGGAGGGCGGAGAAAGCAGTGGTGATGGCAGAGTCACGCCTGAGGCAAAAGGTATTGGTGGGAGTCATGGCAACTGGCAGAGCGGGTTTGGGATACTTCCCTAAGACACCGGTTGGCAAGGCCCGCGGCAAGGAGAGACACCATCTAATCCAGGAAGAGGTCTGAGCAGGTGTGGAGGAAGAGTGTGTGAGCAGGACAGTGGGGCTCAGACAACAGGGAGCATGAAAAAGATGGGAGAGCACACTGCAGCGCATGATTACCTGGTCAAACATCATGCAGGCAGACTTCCAGCGCATCCAGTTCCTTGTCCAAGCTGTCTACGATGTTCTACCAAGCCCAGCATACGTCCACAACTGGGGCAAGAGTGAGATACCTTCCTGGCCACTTTGCTCTGGAAGAGGATCATTAGAACATCTCCTCAGCAGCTGCCTAAAGTCCCTTGGGGAAGGTCGCTATTGGTGGCCCCATTACCAGGTGCTCAAGGTGGTTGCTGAGAGCATAGCCACTACCATCGGTAACAGCAAACACCACCACGCCCCAAATAAATCAATAGTTTTTGTCAAAGCTGAAGAGAAGACACGACCACAACCAAAAACAAGGACGGGCCTCTGCTACACAGCCACTGCACGTCGATCTGGGCAAACAGCTGAAAATTCCACAGCACATCACAGCAACATCACATCCGAAGTGACAAAACAGCTGATCATTCTGGAGCTGACTGTGCCCTGGGAAGAGCGTATTGAAGAGGCTAATGAGAGGAAACGCGGAAAGTACCAGGAACTGGTGGAGATGTGCCAGGATAGCGACTGGAAGACATAGTATAAGCCCATAGAGGTGGGCTGTAGAGGCTTTGCAGGACGCTCACTCTGCAAAGTCCTCAATCCATTGGGCATTACGTGGCTGGCAAAGAAGAGGGCCATTCAATCCGCAAGCGAAGCCGCAGAGAAAGCCACTAGGTGGCTTTGGATTAAGAGGGCTGATCCGTGGGCGGTTGCTGCTGGGACGCACGTCTGGGCTTGATCAACCCTGGCTGGGTCGCATGGGCGAGGGTGTCTGATGTTGTGAGATCTGAAACACCCGATGACCCCAGGCCACATCACTGAGGATGTGTCCCAGCGCATCTCGAAGATGTATCTTTCACACTGGAGTCAGGGGCGCTGCATTGAAGGCAGCCTCTGCCTACAGCCTATCTGTTTTTCAATCTTTTTTTATTTTTAGTCAGTTTTAAAGTTTGTGTTGGAGGTTTCTTTAGTTTTTCTATGTGGGGGAGAGGGCTAGGGTAAGGGGGAAACTGTTTCCCAGTCACTTCCTGGAGATGACGCGACTATTCTCCAAGTCGCGTCCTCCCCCCCCCCCTCTCGCTGCCTACCATCTGGATTGGAGCGGCCTTTCCTTTTTTTCCGTCTTTTTCTTCTTTTATTAGAAATAAGTGCAGAAATATGGCACCAAGGTGCCTAATATATATTGACATATTACATTTTATGTACAACTTCTTTTTTTTTTAATAATGAAAAAGAAAAAGAGAGAATAGATAATAAAAGATAAAGAAACGTGTGATATATAGTGTGTGAGAAAGAAAAAGTGTGAAAGAAGAAAGTTGAAAAAAAAAGGAGGAAACATCGAAAGTAAGAGATTAAGGAGATCGTTATCTATATTCTTGACCATCCCTCACCCAATCCTGAAACAGTTAGCATCTACGGTTTTGTTGCACCATATGCTTCCAAAAAATCGACACATGGAGACCAACTCGTTAAGAATTGGTCTGATTTATCTATTAGGATCTAATCGCATTTCCTCAAGGTGTGCAGTGTCCAACGTGTTTGAAATCCAGATTTTAACGTTGGTATGGCTGTATTTTTCCAAAAATTAAGTATGTTTTTTTGCCGTTATTAACCCATTATTTAAAAATAAATTTTGAGATGAGTTCAATTTATTCCCATCTTCCAAATATAATTATTTCAGTATTAGTTCCATTTTTATCTTAAATAATTTTGTAAATATTTCAAAAATATCACTCCAGAATTTATAAAGTTTTATGCAGGAGACAAAAGTTGCATTTTTGTTGTATGACAAATGTTATAGTTGCATTTTGGGATAGACATTTATCACAAATGGGTGAAGTATTTGGATAGAATTTATTCAATCTAGTTTTTGAGTAATATAATCTATGTAAAATTATAATTTGAATTAAATTATGTCTTGCATTAATCAAACATTTGTGCAAATATATCAAATACTTTTCCCATGTTTCCTTCGTATTTTTATTATTAATTCTCGTTCCCACTCTTCTCTAAGTAACTCTATCATTGGTAAATATATATTTAAAATACTATTATATAAATATGATATTAATTTCTATGTCAGCCTTAATATTTATTGCTTTTTCCAGTCGATCTAAAGTTATGTTTTGATATCTTTGTATGTATTTCTTCATGAAGTCGCAGATCTGAGGATATTTAAAATATTGGTTATTTTTCAGTTTAAATTTTAATTGTAATTGTTGGCGTGATAACAGATTTCCCATTTCATACTTATCACCGATCCTTTTAATTCCCATTCTTTCCCATTGATTATATGTTTTATCAATAAGAGATGGTTTAAATGAAAGAATATTCACTATTGGCATTAACAGTGATAGGTTTCTTAATTTTAAAGATAATTTTATTTGTTTCCAAATTCTTATTGTATCATGTATAATTTGGTTATTCTTATATATTGTGTTGTTCAGTTTTATCGGGGAGAAGAGGATCGCTCCTATGTTACAAGGAGAACAGTCCTCTTTCTCCATTCTTATCCATTTCCTGACCAGAGCTTCAGCGGGATACATCGCAGTGCAGCGATGCCTAACTGCATCACCGTTTGGAGCTCCGGAGTGCTGGGCCACTGCTCTAACATCGCGGAGCTGTGGTTTGCAGAGCTTCCAGCACGGCCGGCGCGGTAATAGTACCTGTCTCAGCTACCTTCTCTGGCAGCTCATTTCATACACCCCCCATCTTTTGTGTGAAAATGTTTTCCCGCAGATTCCTGTTAAATTTTTCCTCCTTTTCCTAAACCTATGTCCTCTGTTTCCCGATTCCCCTACTCTGACCAAAGGATTCTGTGCATTTACCCAATCTATTCCTCCCATGATTTTGTACCCCTCTATAAAATTACTCTCATCCTCCTGTGCTTCCAGAGATAAAGTCTCTTAAAGCCTGCTAAACCTCTCCCCGTAGCTCAGGCACTGAGTCCAGGCAACATCATCGTAAATCTTCTCTGCACCCTTTCTAGTCTGACAACATATTTCCTGAACTGAACACAATACTCTAAATGCGCCTCACCAATGTCTTATATTGCTGCAACAAATATCTGAAGATATTTAAAATATTGGTTATTTTTCAGTTTAGAAATTTTAATTGTAATTGTTGGAATGTTAACAGATTTCCCATTTCATACATATCACCAATCCTTTTAATTCCCATTCTTTCCCATTGATTATATATTTTATCAATAAGAGTTGGTTTAAATGAAAGATTATTCACTATTGGCATTAACAGTGATAGGTTTCTTAATTTTAAAGATAATTTTATTTGTTTCCTAATTCTTAATGTATCATGTATAATTGGGTTATTCTTATATATTGTGTTGTTCAGTTTTATTGGGGAGAAGAGGATCGCTCCTATGTTACAGGGAGAACAGTCCTCTTTCTCCATTCTTATCCATTTCCTGACCAGTGCTTCAGCAGCAGCGGCGCAGCGCAGGATACATCGCAGAGCGGGCGATGTCTACCTGGATCGCCGTTTGGTGCTTCGGAGTGCTGGGCCGCTGCTCTAACATTGCGGAGCTGTGGCTTGCAGAGCTTCCAGCACGGCCGGAGCTGACTTCAACATCGCAGAGTTCTGGGGCCCTTTGCCGAGGGCCGCCAGCATTGAATCTCTACCCAGCGCAGCCTGTGGACTTCGGGAGCCATGGAATACGGTAGGAGGTGACCGACTCAGATGTCCAAGCCGCTGAGGACGTCCTCCAGTCCCGACATCAGACTTCCATCACCCCGGCGAGCGGACCTGATCATCGGGCCGTCCGTAGCGGCGACAGCGGGGGGTTTGGGAGCCCCCTGACCACGGGAGGACAACAGAGGAGGATGATTGAATTTTGGAGCCTTCCCTCACAGTGGGAAACTTTGATCCCGCTGTGTGGGGATGTTTGTGTTAAGACTTTGTGTTATGTGCTCTTTATTACTCGTATGGCTGTATGGCGACCACACATTTCACTGTACCAATTGGTACATGTGACAAATAAATGTATCTTATATCTTGTATCTTGTATCTTGTGGGTGACAACCAAGAATAGTTTGGTGACTACTGGAGTGACAGTTGACGGCACGGAAAGACGGCACCCGGGAGAGGCTGGGTTAGCTCCCCAGTCTGTGTCTTTCGTGAGAAAGACACCCTACAACGCTACAGAAAGGCCTAATAAAAAACACCTCAAGGAGATCCTGAGAGGGGGGGGAGGATGTGATCTCCATAGGACGGACCAAAGTTTATTGACCTCGGCAAACGAACTGACTACGAGTATAAGATGCATTTGCGGAAAGCTGTGTAAGAACCACCGTGGCCTAAAAATCCATCAGGTGAGAATGAAATGCTCGGAGAAGGAGAACGAGGTGCAGCGCACAGGCCTTGAACCTGGTGAGACGCAGGAGAAGCCCAGCCAAGACTCACCCCACAGAGCCCAGTCCCTCCATGCACTAGAATCTCCCAACCCATACAGAATAGTTCCACAGCAACGGATTGAGTGCCCCCCAGCCAGCAACACTGGCTGCAATGGCTGCAGTTTGACAAAGATGTAACCAACATTATTCAAGCCACAGCCAAAGGAGATGTAGATCGCCGACTCCAAACAATGACTGCCATCATAGTCTGTTATGCCTCTGAAAGACTTGGCCATCGTGAGAAAGGTAACAATCCCAACAATGGGAGCCTGCAGGATTTAACATCGTGGAGCTGGCACGTCCTGTCGTGGATCAATCTCGGAGCTCCAACCGCAGGAGTTTGCTTACTTTTACAACATGGAGCACGCGGTCTGTTGGCTCGCGTCCGACTTCGGGACATCCAACCGCAGGAGATTCAACCACCCCAATCGTGGATGCTTCCATCTCCCCGACATGGGGGCTTCGATCACCGGCTGTGGGAGCTTTGAACGCCCCGACAGCGAATGATCCCACTGCCCCGATCACGGGAGAATAAGAGGGAAGATGATTAGACTTTATTGCCTTCCATCACAGTGAGGAATGTGGAATCCGCTGTGATGGATGTTCATTTTAACTTTTATGTAGTTTTGTGTCTTGTTACTTATTTCTGGTATGACTGTATGGTAAATTGAATTTCACTGTACCTTAAATGGTACATGTGACAATAAAGGACAGTTGAACCGTAGCTTACAACAGAAAGGTATGAACATTGAATTCTCCAATTTTAGGCTTCCTCTATCAAACCCAACACCGCCCAGTCCTGCCCAATGACTTTTTCCCTCCCCTTCCTGCCCACCTCTGCACGTCAGCACTCCCAGCGATATCTCCCCTCCATCCACCCTAACCCCCTCCCCCACACCCCCCCATGCTACTTTCCTCCCTCTGGCTTTACAATCCACAATTCTTCAAATCTGTCTCACATCTTCATTTCTTAGAGTCATAGAGTCATACAGCATGGTAACATGCCCTTTGACCCACCTTGCTCATGAAAACCAACACACCCCATCAACATTAATCCTACTTACCTGCATTTGGCCAATATCTTTCTAAACATATCCTATGCATGTAACTGTCCAAATGTTTCTTAAATGTTGTAATAGTACATGTCTCAGCTACCTTCTCTGGCAGCTCATTCCATACACCCCCCATCTTTTGTGTGAAAATGTTTTCCCGCAGATTCCTGTTAAATTTTTCCTCCCTTTCCTAAACCTATGTCCTCTGTTTCCCGATTCCCCTACTCTGACCAAAGGATTCTGTGCATTTACCCAATCTATTCCTCCCATGATTTTGTACACCTCTATAAAATTACTCTCATCCTCCTGTGCTTCCAGGGATAAAGTCTCTTAAAGCCCGCTAAACCTCTCCCCGTAGCTCAGGCACTGAGTCCAGGCAACATCATCGTAAATCTTCTCTGCACCCTTTCTAGTCTGACAACATATTTCCTGAACTGAACACAATACTCTAAATGCGCCTCACCAATGTCTTATATTGCTGCAACAAATATCTGAAGATATTTAAAATATTGGTTATTTTTCAGTTTAAATTTTAATTGTAATTGTTGGAATGATATCAGGTTTCCCATTTCATACATATCACCGATCCTTTTAATTCCCATTCTTTCCCATTGATTATATGTTTTATCAATAAGAGATGGTTTAAATGAAAGATTATTCACTATTGGCATTAACAGTGATAGGTTTCTTAATTTTAAAGATAATTTTATTTGTTTCCAAATTCTTATTGTAACATGTATAATTGGGTTATTCTTATATATTGTGTTGTTCAGTTTTATCGGGGAGAAGAGGATCACTCCTATGTTACAGGGAGAACAGTCCTCTTTCTCCATTCTTATCCATTTCCTGACCAGAGCTTCAGCAGTGACGGCGCAGCGCAGGAAACATCGCAGAGCGGGCGATGTCTACCTGGATCGCCGTTTGGAGCTCCGGAGTGCTGGGCCACTGCTCTAACATCACGGAGCATGATTTGCAGCACGGCCGGCGCTGACTTCAACATCGCGGAGTTCTGGGGCCCTTTGCCGAGGGCAGCCAGTGTTGAATCTCCACCCAGCGCAGCCTGTGGACTTCGGGAGCCGTGGAATACGGTAGGAGGTGACCGACTCAGATGTCCAAGCCGCTGAGGACGTCCTCCAGTCCTGACGTCGGACTTCCATCACCCCGGCGAGCGGACCTGATCATTGGGCCGTCCGTAGCAGCGACAGCGGGGGGTTTGGGACAGACACACTCCAAAAGTTCTCCAGAAGATAATCTTTCACCATCACCCCTTGCTTCCTTCTTGTTTTAGTTAAGTTTAGTTTAAATATATTGCGTGGGAACAGGCTCTTCAGGCCACCGAGTCCACACTGAAAATAATCCCCGCACATTAACACTATCCTAAACACACATTAGGGACAATTTTTACACATACCAAACCAACTAACCTACCCTGAGCTTCATGATCACGGCCTTTTATATGCCCCGCGAACCACACAGTGGGTTGTCTTACAATCACCCAACAACAGATATCGATTAACCCCATACATAACAGACATTTCCCTAGCCCAATAATACAACAGTTCAATACATTGTACTCACAACGGACTTCGAGATTAAGTTAGCTGTTGAAACATGTGCCCTGATTTACAGAACATTCAGGAAAGTTTTAGCACCCCATCCAATAAACATCCAGCAGTGTCAAATTCTGCAACATTATATACAACCTATTTAGAAAATGTATATCTAGTTTGCAAACACGTAATCCATTCTATGCATTTGGTATTGGTTTCACAAGGCTTGCAGGTTCCCTCTCCTTTTGCATATTAATTGTATCTAAGTTCCAGACTTTCTGGCACCTCTCGCAGCTTGTTCAAGCTCTGCAGAGAGCATTCCCAATTTGACCAAATCTCCCAGCAAGCCCTGAAACTTAACCCCATTTTGAAGTCCTGACTGGTCTAATTTAGCCAGGATTAACAGAGTGTGGGAGGAAACCGAAGTTCTTGGAGAAAACCGCGTGATCATGGGGAAAACATACAAACTCCGTACAGGCAGCACCCATAGTCGGGATCGAACACGGGTCTCTGGCGCCACAGCCACTGTAAGGCAGCAACTCTACCGCTGTGCCACCGAGCCACCCAAATAAGCCAATTATCTGTCTTCTTCTTGTGTATGGCGTGCACAGCCTAAAGTTGTAGGTAAACTTGTTCTATTTAATCTTTTTGTTTGTGCTCGTCGGGTTGATTGCATTAGTCGAAACAGGGTGGACCATGTGAAGGTTGCAATCTCCCACCCCAATTTTCTATCCATCTCTGCTTGGATCCCATGCAAACTAACATTCTAAAGCAGAACCTTGTCTATTACTTTGCTGAAATCCATATATGCGATATATACAGTTCTGGCCTCATCAAACTTTATGGTCACCAGATATATCCTTTCTTATCTCTGGCCATTGTTCTAACCATCTGCCTATCATAACCTCCTTTGCTTAATCCTTGATATGCTTTGTCCTGTATCGCCCCATTTCCAACTTTCTTCTCACCCCACATTCAGTCCGAAGGGTCTCGTGCCAAAACGTCATCAATCCATGTTCTCCAGAGATGCTGCCAGACACGTTGAGTTACTCCAACATTTTGTGTCCTTTTGTTTATTAACCAGCATCTGCAGTGCTTTGCACATTTCTGCCAGAGTTACACTTACTTAAATGATTAAATTGCACACAGTTTTCATGGTGTGTGCCATTGTTGAGTAGTTTGATATCCCTGTTTGGAAAATCAACGGAGATCCATCAATCCATTTGTAAAACCCTTCCTGTGGATATAAATCAATGGTAATTCCCATTGGAATGCTGAGTAGGCTGCCACTTAACGGTACATGGAGGAGCTGCACCTGAGACGGAGTGAGAGCAGAATACGAACAGCCGGGACAACGCAGAGGATGGGAGTTTAAACTATGGACTGGCAGGGTGGGGGAATCTCATGGAAGTAAAGATTCATTGGGATGAAAGTGACAGCATCTGAGAGCAAAGGTCAGAGAAGAGGAGTAATGGTAACTCAGAAAATGAGGGAAAAGATGGTCATTGAACACAAATACAAAGTAGGATCTCCCAGAGAAAGACAGACGTTTTGCATAATGATTCTCTGTGTTAATTTTAATTCATTTTGAAATGAATCTCAGGACATTCCTTTCACTTTACTGTCTGTGTTTAGTTCTTTCTTCATGTGTCGTGTCACACTGTATCTTCCTCTAACTCCAGTGTTACCCCCTTGTACATTCCTCCTGCACAGTTACACTCGGTGTCTGTTCCCCTGACCCCTGCATTACATCCCATATATCCTCCTCTCACTGCTGGGCAGTCAGTCCAGTTCTGCAGAGCACAGGACCCATGGGCTTGGTTCACTCCCTCTCTATAACATCAGGTCAGTTTAGGTCACCTCCTGTTCAATACTGTGTCTGAAATTAACTGGCAGGACAGTAACATTTCTGTCAGTGTTGCACTTACGATGAATGTACTGACCTCCAGTATTATCCGTGTGAGTTTGCACCTTCTCCCTGTGATCGTGCGGTTTTCCAAGCTTTTTTTAATCGAGGGGGGCTTTTTTTACACGTACATGTTCTGACTAGAAGGTGGGTTTTTAACTCGATGTTTTTTTTACTTTAGCTAGGAATTTTACTGGTATTTTCTAACCCGAGTTTGTTGTCTTTAAGCTGGTTGTTGGTTGTCGAGATGGGCTGTTTAGTTGGGGTGATTGTTTACTGGTGCAGGTTGTTTCTAGGAGAGGGTGTGCGCTGGTGCTGTAAATTTAGCGGGCGTGGGCTTCACCAACAGCGGAACACTTTCTGCCTCGTTCTCCCGCTCAGAAATCTGTTCGATGGTGAATGTGTCGAAGCCCGAGGTGCAATCAGCGTGGTGGGGGGGGGGGGGGGGGGGGGGGGGGGGGTCCCGAGTGTTTAAAAGGAGGACTGGCCGGGCGGCCGCCTCCAGTAGTGGACGCGCCTATCCTCCGGGAGAACCCGGTTGTAAGGCCTCTTCGCTCTCGCCAAGGCCGGCACCGTCCCTTCGTGGGACATCCAGTAATCCAGCGAGTTCCTCCTTCCACCAAGATCGCTCTGTTGAAAGATAGACCAGACCTCGGTTGGCGTTGAGCTGCCCAGGAGCAGCGAGCTGAGGACGTGACTCTGCGCACCATCCAAGTCGAGAGCCACCGACCTTGCCCAAAGGCATCCAGCGCGTCTACAAGCCTCGTCCAGCCGGAGCTCGCGCAAGAGCCACCGAAAAGAGCTTAACATATTAATCTGACACGTGAACAAGTAAAGATCAAGAAAAAAGCCTTTGAGCCCCCCTTGGCAGGAAATAGTGCACACCAGAGTCTGACTGCCACGGTATGATAACACTTAGAGAATCGTGCATTTGTGATGAATTCCTGTGTGAACAGGTGATGGATCAAATAGCTCTTCAGTTGCTAAAACCTATTTCTTTGCAATTGCTATGGTGGTAATTTTGGTAGGGTGACAAGGAGCGCCACCTAAACCCAAATGAGGTTGTTAAAGAGCGTGAAGTGGGGCGTCGAGGAGCGAGGAAGGCCGGCCGGCAGAGCCGTCCCAAGGGAGGACTCGGCAGCCGGAATGGGCCCGCAGTTGGTGGTGGGGGACCTGGCATGGGGGTCTGCAGAGAATAATGAGGGTCCATTGAGACCACAGGGAACACTCTGTCACTTTTTCGGCATATGATATGTAGCAACACTTTGCATACCTTTTGTATGGTGTGCAAGACATAATTTCACTGTGATTTGTGATAATTTCACATGTGATAAAACATTAATTCATCATTCAGTCATTCAGGGCCTCTGCTTCGGTTCAGCTGCGCTGCAGGTCTGTCACTGGCCGTATGCGCGATTTTGGCGCCTTTGATAGTGGGAGGGTTAAAATGCGGTTTTGCTCTGCCTTCCGGAGTCATATTTTCTCAGTGCGAGCTTTTGCTGAAGATTCGTTCCGAGTGCCGGTATGTGAAATTTTTTAATCGCCCGACAATTTCAGCGCTGGAGTAAAATATAAATTAGCTTCTAATGCGGTGAACGCCGACAACGGGGACGGATTTTACATTGGGGACAGGTAAAGGAAAGCTGTTTATTTTTTTAAAATATAAACTTGCTTGTTAAGATGACCTTAATCAAAATTTCATGTTGCGAAACGGCAATTTCCCCATACGAACCGGGAGTATTTTTCCTTCCGATATGGGGTTTAAATTTACCGCAACCACAACGATCCAATCCATCGAGTTCCATAAGATCCCACACGCAAGTTGATTTAAATGGCCATTAATTTACAAGCATTAAACACTAAATTCCTTCAATTTGGCCTATAAATGCTTGACAATGAGATTACAAAATCATGTTATATTGTGAATTCTTGTGTGAGTGTTATTTGGACACTTAGGCTTTTTTTTTTAAAGGTTGATATTTTCTTAAGAAATGGATAGATGTTTAGATCTAGTAATTGAATTTTGTAATTAGCTACAATTAGGTAACTAACTAATTTTACTTCGGAGTCACGTGAGTGACTACGTGAAGAACCCGCCTCACGCTGGCAAACGGCATTACGTCGACGCTGACGGCGGAAGGAGGAGCTGCAGTAAGGAGCAGCTCCTCACAGCGGTCGGAACGGCCCCGCAGGTAAGTGCAGCAAAGTCGGGATGTTTTTTAGCGTACGCTGGGTGGGTCCAGCAGTAAAAATAAAGTAAAATAAAAAGTCAGAGTCACGTTAAAGTGCTGTTTACACAGATTAAATGAAAGAAATGGAGAAATCGGCAAAGAAAATTCGCGGGTAAAAAGAGCTTCCCGGGGTGAAAATAAAAATACGGGAAAAAAGCTAGTGCGGATCCGGTTCCGATACCGGTGGCCGCTGATATACCCGTTAGTGAGTTCTAGATTCTCCAGAAGTTATAACCACGGAGAGAAATGCTCCTAAAAATGTAAAAGAAATCTGAGAGGCCCGTGGTTCTGATGACTCTGATAAAGTTCTCCAGATAATTAAACTATATGGAACTAATAATGGAGCATATGGAGAAAGTTCTCCAAAAAATTATGAGACTAGGGTCACAGTACCTAGAAGGTTCCCAAAAAAGCCCTGAGGGGTTTAATTATTCTGATATGGCTGTGGGCCTAATTGGGAGTTGGAACTCCGGACCCAGGATTTGGGCCGAAGGAAGTCTCATGGGATGAAATCCCAATTGATTTAGGGCTGCAGAAGGCTGACCCTGCTGATGGTGATTTGCATTTGAAAACACACCACAAAATAAAAGAAAGGCCAAATGTGCCTGAGATAGCAAAATAATTTGCTATATATGAAGGAAGTGGTGAGGCTATGGAAGAAAACCTAGCTGCCAACATTAATATATGGTATCTCACCAACTTCATGATTCTGTGATGATTGAAACATCAGAATTATAAACGCACAGGAAATTGTGCCTCATTGAAAGTGCCTACGGTTTATCCGTTGATATGGGCATCCATGACCCCAAATATGAGAGCTCAAGAAGTGAGGTTCAAAAATCCTCACAAATTATTCTGCTACCATTATGGCTTTTGGGGAGATGGATAAGTTTAAAAAAGAGGGCCTATTGTGCAAATTCTTTCTATTAAATTATTGTATGAGGACAATGGCTATTCGGCCCATATCTCACCCAAGGTTTGCAAGCTTGTGTGGTTCAAGCAAGTGGTGTTCAAGCTCCTGGTTATCTGTTTGGAGTAAATCTGCCTAAATTATTAAAAATTGGATGAAGAAGCTAAAAATTTTAACTGCATGAAACCTTCGTCTTAGGACAAAAAAGGTATTTTTCGGAAGGGGATTTGATTTTGGAAATAAAGGCAGAAATATGTCAAGGGTACTGCACAGGGTATTCGGGTCATATGGAGAGGTATTAAAGACTTGTTCTATCTTTAAAGAAACTGCGGATTAATCTCCAGTTGGAGGGAGATTACAAAAGTTTTATAAAGACTGGCTTACTATTAGATCGGTTTATTTTTACAAGCAGTTTCAGGAGCCACTATTACATTTAAAGAAGGGGTTAATCCTCCAGTACAGATAAACTGCCTATGCTTTCGTGTTTACTGCAATTGGAAAAGCAGAGATTAATGTGGAAATTGACAAATTATCTGAAAAGATGTTATTGAAAAAACTTATGAACACGAGCATCAATTGTGTCTAAGATATTTCAAAAAGACATAAAAGATTGATTGCAGAATTATTCTGGACCTTACAGATCTAAATAAGTGGTAGAATACAAATTTTTAAATGGAAAACATTTAATACTGCAAGATATTTAATATCAGCAGGTTGTTATATGGCTACGATTGATTTGAGAAATGCCTATTATTCTGTACCAATAAATCAGTTTCTGGAGGTACTTAAAATTTAATTGGCTGGGACAATTATGGCAGTTTAAAGCTTTGCCAAATGGATTGAGTTCAGCTTCCAGGCTCTTTACTAAACTGTTGAAACCAGTTTTAGCCCAATTAAGAGTACAAAAACACATCGTTATGGCTTATCTCGATGACATTCTAATCATTATGGCAATCAAGAGTCAGCTGAGAATTAGTTTCAGTACAAAAGCTTTGTTAAAGCTAGGGTTCTTGATTCATCCAATTAAATTCAGCTGCAGCCAGCACAATCAATTAACTATTTGGAGTTTGTAATTAACTCAGAAACTATGTTAATACTTTACCAACAAAGATAAAGTTGATGATTTTTGGTGATTTGTAATAATCTCATTCACAAACTTATCCTTCCATCCGAAAAGTAGTGAAAACTATTGGTAAACTAGTAGCAGCATTTCCTGCAGTAGAATTTGGTCCATTACATTAATCAAAATCTTCAAAGAGACAAAATAAGAGCTCTCAAAGAGAGGGCAGGCCACTTTGATAGGCCTATGCAATTAACAAAAGAAGTTTTGTTGGAATTACCATGGTGGGTTAAAAATATCCCACAAGCTGCTAAAAACATTCTGATTAAACAGCCTGAAATTGTTAATAAATAGATGCTAATGCTCTCGGATGGGGGGGGGGGGGGGGGGTAACAGATTCATCCACCAGTTGTGGAGGTAGATGGAAAGTCCAAGAAGAAACGTTTCTTCAAACTTATGGTATTAACTATTTAGAGTTATTGGGTGCTTTCCATGGTCTAAAAGCATATTGCTGTTCAAAAAAGGGTCTACATGTATTAATACAGTTAGACAATTAAACGGCTGTTGCATATATTAATCACATGGGGGAGTCAGATCAGTATCATGTGATTGTCTGGTCAATGAAATATGGCAATGGTGTATTGATCGCCAAATTTGGATTTCAGCAAACTACATTCCAGGTAAAGACAATGTGGTGGCAGATAAAAGATCAAGGATATTTAAAGATAACACAGAATGGATGCTTAATCCAGCAATATTTAAGAATATTGTAACTCAATTTGGTTTACCAGAAATTGATTTGTCTAATTGCCTAAATATGTGTCTTGGGAACACGATCCAGATGCAGTAGCAGTAGATGCTTTTTCATTGAACTGGGGGAATATGTTCTTTTATGCTTTTCCACCTTTTGCTTTGGTTCAGCAATGTCTGAAGGAAATAGAACAAGATTCTGCCACAGGATTGTTGGTAGTTCCAAATTGGCCAACACAACCTTGGTTCCCATTAATGCTGAATATGATTAAAGAACCATATATGTCAATTCCTAACTGTAGTGATATTTTGATTAATCCAGTAACCAAAGAAATTTATGCATTATATGCATATATGAATTTATTAATCTGCAGGTTTTGACCAGACCACTACAGGAGCTGGGATTGTCGGACAAAACTATGGAGGTTATAGTCGCATCATGGCGAGATAACACACAAAAACAATATATGACACATGTTAAGAAATGGGAAGAATTTTGCACACAGTCAAATATTTCTTATGATACGGTGAATATTGCATGTTTGATATTGTGATACTGTGATATTGCATGGAAAATGTATTGGAGCTCCTTGCTAAAATTACATTTTGAGCAAACATTTCAGTTACAGTGCCTTATCATCTTATTTAGGACTTATGTCTGACCAGAAATCAATTGGATCACATCCACTAATATCTAGATTCATGAAAGGAATCTTTAATATTAATCCACCCAAACCTAGATACACGGAGATTTGGGATGTGAGCATTGTACTTACCTTACTTAGACAGTGGACTCCAATTGAAGGATTGTCATTGGAAAGATTAACATTCAAATTAATAATGTTAATATCATTGGTTTCAGCTCAAAGAGTGCAAACTTTACAAATGTTGCGTTTAGACTGTATGCATGTGACTACAGATAACATTGTGTTCTATGTTTACGATCTGATCAAACAAAGCAGACCAGGGAGATCTGGAGCTAAGGTAACCTTTCAAGCTTATCCTATTTGATCCTACTTTGTGTGTGGTTAAACATTTGAATCAATATGTTAAAGTTACTGAAACTCTTCGAGGAAATGAAAAAACGTTGATGATTACGCATAAAAAGCCACACACAAAAGCTTCAGTTCAAACTATCTCAAAATGGTTGTAAACAGGTGTTGCTTTTAGCAGGAGTAGACACTGATGTGTTCAAATCTCACTCCACCAGAGCTGCAGCTACGTCCGCGGCGAAGGTGCGGGACGTACCACTCGAGCATATTTTAAAAATCGCAGGGTGGAGTAAAGAAGAAACTTTTTCAAAGTTCTACAATAAACCTGTTCACACTATGACAAGTTTTGGCCACGCGGTGTTGGGATCAATATAATTACCTGCTTTGTATACTATTGATTACTATAACCAAGTTATGTAGTCACTTATATCTTTTATCACTTGTAATCATTCCCTCGGATATAAGGAGGGTTATTATATGTTCTTTTAAACCATTAAAAAGTTAATTATGGAAAGAACTAATATTAGTCTGGTTTCTCATGTATGTATTTACTTAGCCGGACTGTCGTACTAATTAAATACTACGACATAAAAAACACAGAAAGCTTTAAAATCTTCACGTAGTCACTCACGTGACTCCGAAGTAAAATAGTAAGATTAAACGAGAACTTACCAGTTCGAAGTTTGATCGTTATTTTATGAGGAGTTACGATGAGGGATTACGTGCCCTCCACTCCCACCCTCATAAAATAAATGATCAATCTGGTAGTTCTAAGTCTTTTATGAGCCTTACTATGTTACTTCGGCTATTTGGTGTTCTGTGTTTTTCATGCCGCTGCTTTGGAGTATGCCGTTTGCCAGCGTGAGGCGGGTTCTTCACGTAATCCCTCATCGTAACTCCTCATAAAATAATGATCAAACTTCGAACTGGTAAGTTCTCGTTTAATCTTACTATTATATGCTTTAATTTCAAGTCATCCAAGTAAGAGTGTTTCATATTTGTTTCCAAATGCTTCAATCTATAATAACTGAAAATGTATTTCAGTTTTAAGAAAGTTATGGGCTTTTGACTGTCCTCGATCACAACTTTTGTGTTAAGTCAATGGAAAAGCAATAGGGAACAAGATGCTAATTTCAGAGTATGAAAATGGCCATAACGTTTTTAATACTGAAGATATGAGTGTGAATTAGGTGTCAAATTAAACTTCTTTTTATGCTTTATCTGATGGGATGAATTTCAGACTTGATTTTTAATATCTCAAAATATTGTAACATAGCCCGCCGCACAGAACGTGTGATAGCAATTTCCCTCTGCCCCCTCTCGCCAGCCCTGCGGAGATCGATATCCGGCTGTGTGTGTGAACATTATGCAGGCCCGATGGGCGAGCATTATGTGTATGTGGGTCTTTGTTAATATGCCTGAGGAGTGATCAGTGTGTGAGTGTGTATTTATGTGTGTGTCAGTGTGCGGATCTATGTGTCTGTTTTGGTATGTGGGAGTCCATGTGTGCGTTTTTATGTGTCTGTGTATATCACTGTGAGTGTGTGTGTGTCAGTATGTGTGACATTTCTTTATTTTGAAGGTTTTTAATAAGTATGCTAAAAGAATAATAGCAGTAAAAAATGAACTGTTAATTTATGATATAGATAGTTATGACCTTCCTCTAACTTATCATTCATTGTAAATACATTCATTGTAAAATTCTGAACATACAGACATTCATTGGAAATAAAATTCATTGTACATACATACATTGTAAAATAATGTTTAATTTCCATGTTTTTAAATATGAATATAATGGAAGTTGGATCTCTCTCTCTCTCTCTCTATCTATCTATCTCCTATCAAATATATTATATGTTGATGGGAATATTCTGTTCTTGAGTCTGGAAAGAACAGTTCTTGGGCTGCCGAGAGTCATTTAAGAGGCACCAAAAGGTGCTGTAATTTGCATTTCATTTTGCCTGGATGTCTTATTTCTCAATATGCTTACTAATGAAAAGCTGGAAGTAAGATGTCAAATAGCCTGACAAGCTTTGGACGAACTCTGCTAGGAAGGCAGAATCTCCAGGAATGAAGCATCTTTTAGCCAGAGGATGGAGCCCTCACCAATTCAAACATGGCCAAAGGAAAGCACCAGAGATGTCAAGGAGGATGAAAAGACCCAGCCAAGAGCAGATACAGCATGAGCAGCATAACCCTGATCCAGCTTGTCAGTGGGAAACCAATGTGAGGCTGTTAAAGAGAGCGAGGTGGGCCAGTGAGGAAGGCCAGCGGAGACGTCGAACAGAGGCTGCTGAGGATGGGCCAGCAGGAGGTCAGGTGAACGAAGCGGGACCCGTCGTGTTCCGCAGAGAACAATGAGGGTCCATTGAGACAACATTGCACACTGTAAATTTCTTGGCGCCCTATACGTGTAAACTCTTTGCATAATTTTTGTATGATAAGCAAAACAAATTATTTAATTGTGATATTTCACATGTATAATAAAGTATTCATTCATTCAAGGCATCCTGACAACAAAACTAGTTGGAGATATTGTCAATGGAGAACCAGACAGATCTTGCATGGCCAGAAGGAAGATGTCAAGTATCCTGACATGCTTTGGAAGATCTCTAAGCAAGATAGAGAAATGCTGAGGATCACAGAAATCAAGAAGCCCAATAAAGAACAGTTGTCATTTCCTCAAAGTACCGGTGTCTAAGACACTTTCCTGTATCAATGGCCATCACAATGATATTCATCTGTCTGGCTGCAAGAAAGAGAGTGAGGTGATGACCCCAGAAAACATGGGAATCTAAAGATGAATGTAGCAGGAAGGAAAAATATGTTGCGCTCTTTGTCTCATAGTGTACCATTTCCTGTTTCCTATTATAAGTAGAAAAGTCTGGGTCTGCCAATGGTACTCTATATTCCCTGGAGAAGTATAAAACGTCCAGAGGTGACAGCTGACTGGTGGAGCTGTGCTCATCTGTGTTTGACTTTGGCATCTTGATGGAATCCATCAGGAAGAGGAGTCCAGGGATAGAAGAAACAGAAGGGTTTGGAATCCTGGGTGAAAACAATTGCTGGAGAATTTAGCACTTTAGACAGCATCTATGGTGGAATGTTAATTTTATATCTCTTCACTGTTGATTTTTCTTATGAAGTTTTGTCTTTATTAACGAGTAAGGTAAAAGAATAATGGTCATTGTTGGGATGCTCCACTTTTCTTCAACCTTGAGAAAATATTAGAAATATACCCCTCCATTGAGACGACATTGAAACACTAACTTTGTCATCGTCCTATACATACCATTGATATAACAGACCGTAAAGTAGCTGGGGATCATGTCAGTGGAGATCCAGCCCGATCTCTCCTGTGTAACACCATAGGATACACCACAAAGAAATGGCCAGAGGCAAGATGCCAGGTGTCCTGATATACACTGACTGTACTCTGCAAGCAAGACAGAGAAACACTGAGGATTACAGAAATAGAAAGTGTGATGAAGAAAAGCTACCATTTTCTGATAAACAATCTGCGTTTTCAACACTTGTATGACCTGCCAACACAATGGGTTTCTCCTGACTGGTTGTTGTAAAGATGTACTGAGAGAATTCTGCAAGAAACGCAAAGAATCTCCGGAGTGAAGCCTTGCCTTGCCAGACGATGGAGACGCAATCATCTACACTGGCTAAAGGAAAGCAAAAGGATTACGACTAGGATTCCTTACAACCAGAAACATATAGCAGAGGAGGAGTTGCATAACCCTGAAACAGCCTGTTGCTGGGAATGCCAAGGTATCAACATAGACCAGAAGGAGCTGAAGATGTTGTCAAATAAGAACCATAACACTGCACTCACCACAAGAACATAGCCAGACGGAAGATGTCATTAACCTGCCAGGCTACGGAGAACTCTGCTAGCAAGACAAAAACATTCTGGTAATGAAATCCAATAAATCACCACAGCTGGAAATAGCATAAATAGAGAACCAGGCTGATCTCCCCTGTGCATTATCAATGGATTAAGCACAAAAGGTATGGTTGGAAGCAAGAACTCTGCTAGCAAGACAGTGAAATGCTGAGGATCACAGTAACCAAGGAAACATAATGAATAGAGCTAGGAGGTTGCCATAAATGCCAGGTGCCTTTTTTGAAGATTTCACCAGGATAATGCCTTTTTCATTATCGTGCCAAAATCAGCCTTTTTTGCCGTTTTGCAGAAAGGGCGTGCTATTTTCTCTTGCTATTCTGGGATTACAATGACATTTTCTATGTTAACACGTTAATATTAATGTTATTATTAACATGATAACATATATAACTTACAAGAAAACTTCCACCGCTGCCACCGTCGGTTGTTCATTCGATTGTGCCGCTGTCCGCTGATTCAGATGAATTTAAGAAAGAATGGCAGATGCGGGAAAAAATTGAAATTAGACAGAAAATGCTGAAGAAACTCAACTGGTAAGGCAGCATCCATGGAGAGAAGGAATAGGCGACATTTCGGGTCGAGATCCTTCTTCAGACTGATGTGGGGGGGCAGGAAAAAGAAAGGAAGAGGTGGAGACAATAGGACTAGAAGGAGAGCTGGGGAGGAAGCCAAGGGCTATTAAACATTTGAGTCAATGTTGATACTGCCCAAGTGAAATACCCAAGCTTGTCTCCTCAATACATTTACTGCTGGCTCCAGTCGCAAATCTGAGTTTTCGAGTGATTTGTGCGAGGTATTCATTAATGCTGGAATTCCACTGTGGAAATTTGAAAACAAATCTCTCAGGTTTTTATAAAGAAATACACAGAGGAACAAAAAATCAAGCGAGTCATCATTATGGGAAAATTATGTTGACAACAACTTCAACATTGTTATGCAAAAAATTAGAGATGAAGTTGCATGCAACAAAATATGGAACCCAATAGGCGAGGCAACCGATGCTGTGGGGAGATATGTTGCCAATGTGGTCATCGGTACACTGGAGGCCACAGCAGGTCAACCATCAAAGTATTTGTTGACTTCGGAAGTATTGGGGAAGTCAAACAGCTCAGTATTGGGGAAGTCAAACAGCTCAACAGCTCCATTGTTTACATCTTCACTTGCTGTACTGTGGCCAAAAGGTATACAACACAATAATGTACTTATGTTTGTGACTTAAAGTTTTATTCCCCAAAATATTGAATTTGACATGCTTAGCTCAAGGACTTTATAGCACAGAAGTAGCTTGTTTCCAAATGTCGATCACCTAGTTTCCAATGTCAAGAAAATCTTCCTGAATGCACCGTCACATGTGCAGCTGTTCAAGAAAATGGCACCCGAGATTCCGCTACCTCCTCAGTCCGTTGAGTGTAGGAACATGGTAGGGTATATGGCTCTCTGCTGTACCCTATGCTGCAAATTTTGAAAAGATAAAATAAATTGTCAACTGTTTTAAAGAAGAAGAATCTGCTGCAGTCAGAATCGTCAGTGAAATCATGCAGAAAAGTCCCTCCACCGTGATCTTGTGCTTATTGGTATGTATGGGGGGGGGGGGGGGGGGGGGGGGGGGGTGTGGGGGAAAGGGGTGTGGGGGCAGGGGGTTTTGGGGGATGTGATATTGCACTTTGTTATATCACAAGGACTGCTTTGTATGCCCGTGTAGCAACATGTGTATATATGGGAATGACGTATATGGGCAGGGCACTCTGGTTCCAGATGGCTGTGAAATAAACAGAGCCTAGATTTATGCTCAGCTTCAAACTCCTAAATACATGTACTTGTGGTTTTCCAGAGTCATAACAATGTTACAATGGATACTGGACCACGAAGTACAACATGGTGGCAGAGGTTTGTGTGATTTAGCCCTAGAAAAGAAAAAAAAGCCCTAGAAAAATGGACGCTTTCCAGCTCGGTAAAGAATGCCAAGAATGCATCTCGACAGTGCCACTACACATGTAAGTAGCCGAGCTACCGACTGAACACTGCAAGCAGCTGAGGGTGGTGAATGAAGGCCCACATCGTACCCCAGCCCTGTGCAGGCACGAGTTAGGAAGGTGGAGCGACCAGACACACACGGGGGGGGGGGGGGGGGGGGGCGACTGGTGAGACTGAATGCTCACGGAGATGAAGCAAGCCTAAAGGCTGAATTTTCTTTAAAACCTAGGAGCTTTAAAGTTAAAAGCTGCAAAAGCAGAAGGCAGTTCGCGATAAACAGAAGGTTGTTTGAGATAGGCCGTACTGACTGTTACCAAGGAAGACATAAACAAGGGACCTTGGAAATCTCAAATTTAATGATGTTTTGAATTCTAACCTGATAAAGTGTACTGAAGTATGATTGTCTACCATAGAAACTTAAAGGACCCACCTAAGATTGCGCAAGCCAGAAGTGGAACAGAATTTTTCTTTGTGTGAGCCCGGACCAGCCGTATAACAGAGCCCGGACCAGCCGTGTAACGGAGCCTGGAGCAGCGGTGTAAAAGAGCCACAGGCCAAAAAGCCAGAGCCAGAATGGTATGAACGGTGAAATCCGTCATCAAGAAGTCCTTGATAACGGAACAGAGTATAGCAGCAGCTTTACTCAACTTGCGTACTACACCGATTGATTACACCGTCACCAGCAGAGATGATGGTTGGAAAACAGATTCGGACACCTCTACCCACTCACCTTGACACGGACAAGACATACCAAGGGCAGCGGAAGACTGTTAAATATGCCAGTCCAGATAACTGCCAGACTTTTGGATGTTCCATAAGTAAATTTCATCAGTTGGGATATCTCAGTGATGATATGTAGGCAAATAATTATTTCAGCGAGACCAAAAACTTCACTGGAGTAATTACGGCCTTTTGCAAGTCAGTAGATGGGACTCAACTCTTGGAAGTGCAGAAAGCTGCATTAATACTTCTCTGTAATACACAGTTGGGGGTATTGCCTTCGCAAAAATGCTATAAGGCATGAGATAATTCCCAAAATGGCTCATTTTTTTCAGGGCCAGTAACATACAGCCTACATAGTATCTCTTCAGAGAGGACTTATGTAGCAAGTTGAAGACTTGCAGGGAGAATTTAAGACGGCTGTGGGGGTGGAGTACCATCCTATGTGGATAAAGCTCCAGTACCCTGGTGGGTTTTCACCCCTATATTCAAGAGGCAGGAAGCGCCGTTGAAGCTCCAGAAAGGAGCAGTCGGGAGTCACTAGCTGGTCCTGCAAGAACAGCCTGTTGAACCAGGCTTGCAGTAATGGCAGGCGTGACCTGTCCTGTGAGCCCCGCTGAGGCTCCAGCAAAGCCTCCAAAAAAGCAGAAAGCCCGCAGGAGCAGCCTGTCGTGGCAGGCTCGGAGTAATGGCAGGCGCGGCCTGTCCAGTGAACTCTGCTAAGGCTCCAAAGGAGCGGCCATTAAACCAGGCTGGGAGTGACTGGTAGCGTGACCTGCACAGTAAAGCTCCAGCAAGGCTCCTAAGAGGCTTTAGGCCGAAGAAGCAGTCTGTCCCATTGGGCTCAGAAATGCTGGTAGGCATGTCTTGCACAGCAATGTCGCTTTTGAGCTCCAGAAAAGAGCTGTTTGGCCAGCGTGGGGCTGAAGATGTGTTCAGACATGGTCTGCAATGGAACTTCGCTGAAGCTCCATCAAGCAGTTCGACCTGGACTCGGAGACGCTGACAGGTAAGGCCTCTTTACTGACCGCCGTGAAACTCTGAAATGGAGCAGTCTGTTGCCCCGGGTTTGGATTTACTGGCAGCTTGGTCTGTCTAGTATCTTTCACTGTCTCTGGAAAAGAGCAGATTGATGCAGAGACATTAGCAGGGTGCCTTGCATAGCAACCACTGTAAGTTCCAAGTAGAAACAGGTTGGCTACCCTGGTTCAGGGTAGACCAGTTTGGAACTGGCTGGCCATATGGAACATATTGACCAGGGAAGCACTGCCTCAACATCTGGGATTGAGGTTATCAGGCTGCTCAGTAGAGTGAGGTAGTTTGAGCATTCCTGATTGAGTGGCTGGTCGAAGAGAGTGTTGCGCGCACTGGTGACTGAGACAGGTGGTGTCAGTCAGAGGACTGCGGAGCAATTCCTGGTTCAGGTTTGCATTTTGCCATTTTCCACTCTGAGGAAGGAGGCTGAGGATTCGTGCTGACTAATGGTGAAGAGTTGACAGGAACTCATATTTCCACATAAAGTGGATGTTGTGCTTCAGCTCTAGTCATAAGGATCTGATTATATGTTACATGAGCGAAAAATCAAATAAATAAATACATACATCCTCCGCAGCAAGAGAAGCCAAAATTTCCGAACCGTATGGTCAATAGAGGAAACTATGGTTATTCAAGTGGAAACAGATACATCTCACAAAGGATGAGTAGTCTGCCCAAGAACAAGAGGGGTATATTTCTAATATTTTCTCAAGGTTGAAGAAAAGTGGAGCATGCCAAATCAGGTTAGGATTTGGCTAGTCTGATCATGTGTTTGGTTAACCAGTTTAAGGTGGATAATTGTCTTTCAGCAATTTAGTGGATTCAGAGGATTTAGGGCCTCAATCGATCTTGACGATGCATACTTTTCCATATCTAGACACGAGAGGCACAGATATATCTGGTGTTTTTATGACAAAGCCAGTGGTGGAAAGTTTAGGCTCTACCTAGGGATTGGCTTCAGGCCTAGGCTATTTACAAAGATTCTAAAGGTAATGCTGCCCTATTCAGATCAAAAGGGCATTGTGTCATGGAGTTTATAGACTTTTGTAGCTAATAAGACATGGGTTTTATCATTAGATGCCTCTTACGATATTAAAGATGAGGCGACATGAATTTTAATAGTGCCTATTTAGCCTACTCATTCAGGGTGTCCATTGTAAAAGATGGCTGAATGAAGCTCCTATTTACTTGAAGTCATGAGTGATGGCTAGTTCAGCCTATTTCTCGTGCAGCTAGCACTGCATGGTTGTATGGGAAGTTTGTGAAGAAGACACGTGAGCTACTTCTAAACATAAGTGACAGAGGTTTGTGTTTTTTTCAGTTTGGGCTTTGAGAAGCGATTTTACTTCTGAGTCAAGTGAGTGACTTCGTGAAGACCCCGCAAGCACGCATGTGGGACATATCGTTGACCACATGCGAAGCGACAGGCAGGGAGGAGGGTCGCTCCTCCACTGGAACGGACCTGCAGGTAAGGTTTTTCTTTCAGGGACTCAGTGGGACAGAGTATCCCACCAACGGGCCACCTCAAGAGACTGACTGCGGACCGCGGGCAGTCAGCGGCGGCGGCAGAACTCACCTCAGAAGTCGGGCAGCCCGTTGACCAGCAGGGTCCGGGCTCACAGAGCGGCAGCCTGACTTAAACACCGCAGCCCGCAGGAACACCGCAGATTGGTGGCTTCATTACACACCAGGAAGTCGGGCAGCCCGTTGACCCGGCAGGGTCCGGGCTCACAGACTCACCGTTTGCGGGTAGCGACGGCAGAGCGGCAGCCCGACTTAAACACTGCAGCCCGCAGGATCACCGCGGACTGACGGCTACGCTACCCGGAAGTTGGGACCTCCAAGGGCCCCGACTCAAATGCAGGCAGCACAACGCCTGAAAGTGGACCCGGCAGGGTTTGGGCTCACAGACTAGCCGTTGGGGCAGTCTATATTCCCCCATGAGCAGGTGGGGAGCACTACCTCCAACATGGCACATTCCAGCAGGAGTGTGGTCACCATGGGTCTCTGAGCATATCCATGGCAGTACCCTTTACAGGGCTGCCAAATGCTCACCCTCTTCGCAGGGGAGCATAAGGAGTCAGGCCTAGGCTGACTCTGAAGGAGTGAATCGCATTACGCAACGTCTGGCTGGGGGGGGGGGGGGCGGGGTGGGACCAAACCTGACAGAAATATGACCAACAGGTAAGTTGTACTAACCTTGAGTCGGTTGGGTTTCTGTATTGTTTAAATCCCTTACAGAAACTTCGTAATGCAGAAATCAAGCAATAAGAAGGCTGCTTCAAGCATGCCATTGAAGACCGCGGGACTTCGGAACGAGGTCGGCGGCCAACATTCCTGGAGCTGACCGGATTTCCGGCAGCACCCGTACCTTAGGCCGGGAAGACAATGCAGAAGTCGGGAAGCCCCGCACAGTCGGGACCCGACTCTCCACCGCAGCAAGCCAGGGAGCTGAATACCGGCGGTAGGACTGCACGACTCCCCACACCTTCAGTCTGTATGAAAACAGACCAGCGGCAAAAAAGTGCAGAAGACGGGGCCAGGTTAAGGGACACCCCGACTCACCACCACATCAGTTCGCAAGAGGGCGGACCCGTGGCAAAACCGCACAAAAGTAGTGTAGCCCCGTTGGAGCGGTTGGCACCGACTCACCACCGCTTCAGTCTGCTAGGTTGCGGACCGGTGGCAAAACTAAACACGTCGAGTAGCCCTGCAGGAGTGGATGGCACCGACTTTGCGTCGCATCAGTCCTGAAGACACGGGACTGGCGGCAAGCCCGCGCGGATGTCGTGTAGCCCCGCTGGAGCGGCTGGCACCGACTCCTCACCGTCACAGTCGCAATAGACAGGCGGAAAAACCAACAGAAAGTTGTGTAGCCCCGCAGGAGCGGCTGGCACCAGCTCTCCACCGCTTCCGTCCGGAAGACCGCAACAAGCGGCAAATCCGCACGCGAGTTGTGTAGTCCCGTAGGAGCGGCTGGCACCGACTACCTACCTCAGTCCCATAGACATCACCTCGACGAGGTGCGGACTGTCGGTAGAGGCCCCATTTGTTAATCTGAACTTGGGAAAGATGACTAGCCGTCTGCAGATAGTGGCGGCGGTCGCATAGCTCGAATGGAGCGCATGGTCGAGCAGCTGCTCGAAAGAGACCTACTCCATCAGGAGCGTGCGTTCCTAGGATCCCGAACATCAACGGCAGGGACCATGACAGCGCTGTCCAACATCTCTCCCTCCTCAGTAGAGAGCGCCAGAAGTCGGGCACTAGCTAACTTCGAAGAGGGGTTGGCTGAAGACCTACAGTTGCAAGGGATGCAAGAAGAGGAACTTCTGGGAATGGTGTCTCAGTTCGCTCAACCATCCCAGAAAGGGCAACCTCTTCAGCCAAGGCTAGCGGCAAGCATAAACTACCTGACAACACACCAATTACAGGAACAGGTAATTTTGGAGACCACAAGCAAATACATGCCTGGAAAATTGTGTGTCGCTGAACGTCCATACCGTGAACACACCCATATGGGGAAACACCAGCCCTGGGATAAGGGCACAGGGAAAATTCAAAAAGTCCTGAAACTACTGACTTCAGGCATCGCTACGTTTGCTAAGTCAGTTGACGGTATTGACATGACGGAATAGCAGCAGGATGCATCCATGAAGCGTATGCTCTGCAATACGCAATATGAGTTCAATTGCTTCGGAAAAGCTCTATCCGTCCTACACTCAACCCCAAAAATTGCGGGTTTGTGTAAGGCCACCGCTACGCCACCACCAAGACAATTGTTTGGTGATGACCTGCCCAAACAGGGGAAAGACCTAGACGAGGAAGTTAAAGCGGTAGGTTTGATAAAACCGCCTTCCTCTGGCAGACCTCCAGCGTATCGTCGGCAGCATCCATATGCAACATCTAACAGGCCCGGGTTCAACCCGATACAGTGACGGGAGCAAACCCAAAGGTCGAGCCTTATCATCAGAGGCCTGTTTAAGCCAAGGCCCACAGCGATCAGCCTGAAAAATGCATCTACCCTACACCCCAGCACCACAGCAACCCAAGAAAGGACAGAAACATGTCTGTCTACAGATAGACAATACCGCAGTGTTGGCATATTAAACCATATGGGTGGTATCAAGTGGATATATTGGGATGAATTGGCAAAAATAGCTTGGCACTGGTGCTTTGAAATATTTGGATATCAGCTACATACCTTCCAGGTAAGCTTAATACAGTGGCGGACACCAGGTCACGAGTATTCAATAACAACACCAAGTGGATGTTCAACCCCCAAATATTTGCTGATATTATAGCTAAGTATGGACCAACAGATATCAACCTCTTTGTGTCCAGGTTGAACCATCAGATAACAACATATATCTCGTGGGAGCTCGATCCTGGGGCAGTAGCGATGGATGCGTTCTCGCTACATTGGGGGAAATTGTTCTATGCATTTCCCCCTTTCTGCCTCATCAGTCGGGTATTGCGGTAATCCAGCAAGATTCTGCATCAGGGATTCTGATAATACCCATCTGCCCCACACAGCCATGGTTCCCGGTGGTCCTCGACATGATAAGAAACCATGGGTGCAGGGTCCTAAATGCTCGAACCTACTAATACATCCCATATCAGGGGAGAATCATCCGTGCCGTGGTCATCTGAACCTTTTGGCTTGCAGGTTCTGAAGAGACCTTTGCTGGAATTCGGGCTGTCGAACAGGACCATGGATATCGCCACGGCATTGTGCAGAGTCCACGAGGGAGCAGTACCTTACCCATGTAAGGAAATGGGAGGCCTACTGTTCCAGGACTTATATCACCTACGACTCTGCCACCATCACAGATGTGCTGGAATTCCTCGCGGGCCTTCACTATGATGAGGGCCTCAGCTATAGTGCCATCAATAATGCCAGAAGCGCATTGTCATCCTACCTCACTATTGGAGTAGGATCCCATCAGTTGGTGTCAAAACTTATGAGGGGTATTTCAATTCTTACCCTCGTAGACCACGATACAATATGACCTGTGATATTGGGGTAGTGTTGTCCCTACTCAGGAGTTGGTCACCAGTTTCGGAACTCCCACTGGCCAAACTCACCTACAAAGTGGTGATGCTAATGGCACTTATACAGCTCAGCGGGTCCAGACCCTCCACAAACTAAACTGGACAGAATGGTCTCGACTCCTACCAAGCTAACCTTTTTCATTGATGAATTACTTAAACACCATAGACCTGGTACAACCGGTCTTAAATTGGAATTCCATGCATATCCCATTGATGTCCGCCTCTGTATCGCCACTTATCTCCGACATTATATCAATGTAACACAAAATATAAAGAGAATGGAAATGGGTCTATTCATCAGTTTTTAAAGCCCACATCATAGGGTAACTGTACAGAATTTCCAGGTGGCTCAGGGTGGTGTTGGATGCAGCAGGGGTTGACACTGATATTCAAATCTCATTCTACCAGGGCTGCGTCCACATCAGCGGCGAGGACCATGGAGGTACCCATGGACCATGTCCTCGCAACAGTGGGCTTGGCCAATGGAGACATGTTTCAACGGTTTTATAACAAACCTGTGGCCACTCCTGCGAAGTTTGCAGATACTGCTTTAAGTTCTGTTCTCTGAACGGTGCCCGGTCAGGGATTTTTTTGGTTTGTATTAGTGAATACATTATTGTTTTTCAGCTCTGTTACAAGTCTGAAATACATTAACACACTTCCTCCATCAGTTATTACGGCAGTGTGTTAGCATGGATGTGACTCCGAAGTAAAATAGTAAGATTTAATGAGAACTTACCAGTTTGAAGTTTGATCCTTATTTTATGAGGAGTTACGATGAGGGATTTAGTGCCTTCCGCTCCTAACCCTCCTATCATAAGATCAACTGGTATATGGTTTCTCTTAATCTCACTATCTCCAGTCAGTTCTGCTATCTGTGATTTCACACCGCTGCTTTGAAGAATGTCGTGCTGGTGGGGTCTTCACGAAATCCCTCATCGTAACTCCTCAGAAAATAAGGATCAAACTTCAAACTGGTAAGTTTGCGTTTAATCTTACTATTATGTTATAGCACAATTGACACTGCTTGTGCTGCTTTGTCATTCTCTCAAGTACCATAAGTGGGACAATAAATGATTCACCCACTGTTGACTAATGTTATACAAGGTGTCTTTTATATGAATGCTCTAAAGCCTAGACTCATAGTAGTGTGGAATGTGTATCAGTAAATTATTATGCAGATATTCATCTACTGTATTCCTAATGGGAACAGTATCTTTTTAGTTGATTATGTTTTTAGCAACTGATTTCAGCACAAAGAGCACAGTCTTTACTCAATCTCTGGCCCGGTCTCTGGGTCATAACTGACATGAGGGTAGCTTTTTATGGGAATGATCTCATAAAGCAAAACCGGCACAGTTGGGTACAATTTGGAGTTGACAGCATACCCACCAGATCGGAGATTGGGGGTTTTATTATGTCTACAGGTACACTGAGCTTGCTAGTACCTATGAGATGAAGGATTGTTTCTTCATTGTTATTTAATAGTTTTCTCAAGAGATTGCTGGTACAAACCATCTCAACATGAATAGAGTGTAAGCAGCTAATAGCAGGTGTGAATTCAAATAATTTCAAGTCTCACCCTTCCAAGGGGACTGGCTCATTAGCAGCCAATAGAATGGATATTCCCATTTGATCATCATCTTGCAACAGCACGAGGCTTACATTGTGCACTTTCAGAAGTTATAACATTTGGTTGAATATGCCTGGATGATTGCAGATAGAATTCTGAACAGTGTTGCTTGAGTTATTGTCTAACTCAAAGCCAATTGGGACTGTGGTTCGATTAAGGGCAATGGACATGTATGCAATTTAGCATCATGTTGGTAATAACCCATGTCTTCGCTACCCCCATTTGTGTTTTATCTGTTTAAGTGTTTCACACACAGATTGGTTCACTGCATGAAACCACAGAGCTTCAAAGGCTTCATGTAGTCACTCACGTGACTTCAATATAAAATAGAAAGATTAAACGAGAACTTACCATTTGAAGTTTGATCTTGATTTTATGAGAGGTTGAAGTGAGGGACTACGTGCCCTCCACTCCCAACCCTGAATCTCATGAAGATCATTTGGTAAGTCAACGGTTATTAATCTTGCTATAGTTTAAGTTCATGCAAGTGGTCTGTGGTTTCATACAGTTGCTCTGAAGATTGACTCGCATGCGGGCTGGCAGGCTCTTCACGTAGTCCCTCACTTAAACTTCTCATAAAATAAAGATCAAACTTCAAACAGTAAGTTCTTAATCTTTCTATGTTATGTAAGACAAGGGGGATGTTGTGATATTGCAAGGACGACTTTGTTATATCACAAGGACTACTTGTATGCCTGAATAGCAACATGTATACATGGGAATGATGTATACGGGCATATATGGTTCCAGATGGCCGTGAAATAAACAGAACCTTGATTTATGCTCGGCTTCAAACTCCTAAATACGTGTACTTGTGGTTTTCCAGAGATAACAATGGTATAACAGATACCGGACCAGGAAGTACAATAGGATGGAGGGGGGAGGGAAGGGGTGAGGGGGTATTGTGGGGGGAGTGGTGGTGGGCGGCAGGGGGGGAGAGCGCTCGGAGAAAAGACGGGGAAGAGCCATGTGGGAGAGTGCGGTATCACAGGGGAGGCGGGATAGGAGCCAGCAAGGGGGACCAGAGGGGAAGAGGTTGGCGGTGGAATGGGAACTCACAGCAGTCGCTGGTCATGTCACTGGTCATTCTCCACCGGGATCAGAGTCTCCGTTTGGCCACATCTCCGACTCACTATTTGGCGACATGTCCGACTCTCCGTTTGGCGACATCTCTGACTCTGGGTCGGGCCGTTCCCAATCCCTCCCTCTGAAAATTGTGTCCGCTGCTTCAGTAAAGGCGTGATGGTGCAGGAAGGGGTGGACCGTCCAGCAGAGTGACAGTAGAAGGGACCAATCCGCATGGCACTGAATGGCAGGAGAGGCAATCGATCTGAGCACATGCGGTTTTTAAGATTTTTAAACCTTAATAACTCTTACCAGCTTCCACCGATCGGAATGAAACTTGGTGCAATCGCAGCACTGGAGAACAGTAAGCTGGCAAAAAATCGTAGCGCTATCACATACCTTTTTTGCGCAAATTGAATGGCCGCCCAAACCGGAGAATAATAACATCAGAGCTTTAGTTATGAGATAGATAGATACATGGGAAATTGGGATTAACATAGTTGGGGTATCTTGGATGGGATGGACAATTTTGATTGACTGAAGGATTGACTTTCATGCTGTATAATGTCCCTATAACTCTATGTAGAAATAATCCCATTGTTCCTTGATAATGCTCTTCATAGACCAGATCCTGCTGGGAACAGAGGTGAATATTCACACCTGGTGAAATACTGGAGTCTTGCTGCAGAAATCAGTTTATTTCTGTTATCGATGCCTCATTTTAAAAAAGGTGTTTGAACTCACTTAATACTAGTCCAGGACAATCTCCTACCCAAGCAGTTTGAAACCACCCAGGAACAGACTGGTACACAAATAATCTCATGCTGGACATGCTGATCATTGGCTTCCTGGGGAGCTAGTTGAGGAAGGCAACTTCCAGCACCAGTCCTGTGAATCTCTTGGCCACAAGCGCTCTTGCAGGGGCGTGTAGCAGTGTTTTTCCATGTGTGTTCTCATGCTGTATCTCTGTCCTTCCTGATCCTCAGCAGTCTCCCAGCTCATGAGGTCTAGTTCCACAAGGCTGGTTTCTCTTAAAAAGCAGTCGAGAGTTGGTCAAGTTACTGTGATTAAAAGTGCTGGTTTGTGTTGGGTATTCCAAGGATGAGCATGACTGGGCTAATTCAAACTTTGTTGCGGCTTGGTTTTCTGTCTTTCTTCATTCTTTGCCTTGCCGTTAATGTTAGATGTATGTTTTAGTCTATTTGTATTGATGTATTATGAGGGGACCCTTTCTATCTCTTCCTTCAACGGAGATGCAATCTTTTTCTGTGTCATATCTCTGTTTGTGTTGTGGCCTAATTAGCATCGAGGAGTTGGCGGCCTCCAAATGGAATCGACCTTGAGGGCTCCAGTCGCAGAGCCTGTGGACTTACCATCGCAGAGCAGGCTGCCTTTCGGGGGCTGTGTTGGCGCTGCAACTTGACTTTGGAGGCATCAGCCACGGGCCCTGTGGACTATAACATTGGGAGCTCGCAGGTCCCTGGTTGGCGACCGATTTCCGGGAGCTCCAGCAACAGCAGCTTCATCCAGCCCGAATTGTAAGGCTTGAATTGGCCTGTTCACAGGGCCTTTCATTGCTTGGCGCAGGGCTTCAACATCGGGAGCCTCAATCAACTCGATGCAGCAATTCGATTGCCTGACCACAGGAGAAGAAGCAAGGAAGAGATAAGACTTTTTTTAACCTTCTATCAAAGTGAGGAGGTGCCTGGATGAAGTCACTGTCATGGATGTTTGTGTTAAATTGTGTTAATTGTGTGTTTTGCTTTTTACTGTTATGACTGCATGGTAACAATATTTTGTTCAAACTTGTTTTGAATGACAAATAAATAAATTATTTAGGACATTAATTTACCCGTGTACCTGGACCAGCATTTGTTGTCCATCCCTTGTTTCCCTGAACCAGCTGCTGGGGAAGATTGCCTTGAATGCTACATTCTTCTTGTGAAGATATTCCCATGTTGTTGGGGAGGGTGTTAAAGATTTAAACCTGGTGATGATGAAGAAATGCCTCCATAACAGCCTGACATGGGAACATAACTTGGAGGAGAACCTGTGGCTGGTGTTGCTGTGCTCCTGCTCCCCTCGTCCTTCTTGATGGGTCACCAAACCGCAGAAGTAACAGGCTGTTGTTTTCAGCAACGTCTACACCATTTGAGGAAATGACAAAGCAATGTGCTGAGCAATACAAATTAGTGTGATCCATGATGTAAACCAAGGTCCTACTGAAGCTGATACAACTGCTGCCCATAAATTGAGCAGTTTTCCCAATATCTCCACTGGAAAGATAATCAACCGTCATGTTTCAAGTCAATGAGTTACAATGTCTAAGTTCTCTCTCCACCTTTGCCACGTGACCCGTTTCCATTTTAATTCCTGCTGCTGATCAGGGTTCAGAGACCCAAGACCCATTTTTCACCTCAATAAATAAAGCTTGTATTGCCTCTTTCTCGGGACATATCTCTGCACCACTGATGCTGCTAACACTGATTGGGTCGGTGGAGAACACAGCCAGGCTACCCGTTGGGATATGTTTCTGTCATGTGCTGCAGGTAACAGCGATTCTCACCTGCCCTCGGTTTGTACTTGATGGCTGCTGATCCACAACCAGTGCAGAAAACAACCCCCGGGCTGGATGGTGTGTAGGATGCATCCCGCCTCTACTGTGGTCAGCTCCTGGCGTAAGTGTATGTGGACCACAGCCTCATGTGGTTACTGACTGACTTTGGAGGGCTGAAAATCAACTCAGTCATGCAATAGGAAGCAAGTGTGAGAGGAGTGAACATACCAAGTGGGTGAGAGTGGTGTATTGTTGAGTTACTCCTGCCATCTCTCTCACTTTCAACAATGGTTCAGTGAGTTACTCTTCTCCCACAAGGTCACCTTCCCTCTTCACATTGACTGGTGGGTTGGGCACAGCTGGGATTTACCTATTAATCATGTTCACTTATTCAACAAAGAGTTTTCTCTTTATTTTTCTCCCCGGTTCGACGTCCAGGACCCGACACACCAGTGCGGCCAAAGGACTAGAGTTTCATTTGTCTGTCGCCTCCCCTCAGCATAGCACTGAGCGCAGCGTAGGACAGGAAGGCTGTGAAAAACTGGAGTCACACAGCACCAATCGCACAGATCATGATGCAGTTCTCTTTATTATTGGCTGAGAAGCTAAGTGAGTACAGTCACCACAGACAGTGAGAGCGGCTACAAAGAAATCAAAGCGCTGGATCCACTGCGGAAAGGGTGGCAGGATGATTCTGGAATCTTCTAACCGCAGCGCAGTTTGTAGGAACAAACAAATGGATGTTTCAATTCACAGTGCTCATCATTCCAAGTACCGTCACCTAGAAGCAACCAAAGGGAATCCAACATTTACCTGTTAGTCCACAAACATAACGTGGCAGAAGCAGGAGATTACAAATACTGTAAATGCCGGAAATTCGCAATACGTCAGATAGCTCTTGTGGAGGTAAACGGAACATATATTGAGAGAAACGTTTTCTCTGTTCCTCTCTCCTGCCTGGCTTTCTAAGTGTTTCCATTATTTTTTTATTTTATGTAAATGTTTCATTTATTTGAGTAGGAATCTGTGAATCATAAATGTTCCCTATCTCTTGATCGTCAGTTTGGCTTGTCATGGTTTTATTTCATTCAAACTGTGTCTATTTCCACCAAAATAACATTTCTGTCAGTTACACTTACGGAAATAATTAATCTCCACACAATCTTCTTCGTTATTCAGACGGTTAGGTTCATTCGGACCCCAATTTCGGTAATTCCATGAAGATCCATCGATCCATCTATGAATTCCTTTCTGTGGGGATAAATCAATGGTCATTCCTGTTGCAATGTTGTGTAAGCTGCCACTTAACATTACAAGGAGGAGCTGTACCCGAGCTTGAGAGCAGAATACAAGCAGCCGGGATAAGTAGGTAGTGGATGCGAGTTTAAACTATGGACTGGCAGGGTGGGGGAATCTCATGGATGTAACAGAATCTTTGGGATGAAAGTGACAGGATCTGAGAATAATGGTTAGAGAAGAGGAGTAATGGTAACTCAGAAAGTGAGGAAAAGATGGTCAGTCAACACAAATACAATGTAGGATCTCCCAGATAAATATGGTGAACAAAGAAGAAAAGAACTGAAACCACCTGCAGACCAATGAACACAGAATGCCAAACCCATGGAAGCAGTGAGTTGCAGCACAGAGCCGGCTGTGTGTGTGGAGGAGTGGAACACTGAGCACTTCACCCACACCCTCATCCTTCAACCCCACAGGCACCAACACTCTTCCTCCATTAAGTGGCTCTTTGGTGAATTTTACATTTCCTTGTCTTCAGGGGCCAGCCCAGATCAGGAGAACATCTTCACTTCCTAGCCCAAGGACTCGAAGGGCATTGCATATGTCTGAAAGTTCAGCCTGTCCGGCTACTATTAAAGCAGAGACACATTTCAGAACATGAACAAATCCTTAAACGTATAAAATCATAAATTTACTTATCAGAGAAATACCAAGCTCATCAGAAAATGTTACATCATCCCAATATGAAGATAAAAGGCACAGACTAATAGAAAGCAATTTTTGGATTTATTTTGACCTATGTTATATCTGAACAAGATCACTCTTTGCTCAAGTGAGTCGACTTCAAATTATCTGGGGACTAATCATACTGACCCCCAGTGTTACCTGTGTGCTGTTTGCCTGGTCACCCTGTGATTGTGTGGTTTTCCAGTGAGGACTTTGGTTTCCGCCCATATGAGGCTGCTAGCTTAATTGGTTCCTGTAAATTACCTACGGTATAGGAAGGTAACGGGAGGAACAGAGTGAAGTTGGTGGGTATGTTTTCGGATGACTTCGCAATTGTGGGCTGTATCAGTGAGGGGAGGGAAACTGAATACAGAGGTGCAGTCAACAACTTTGAGTAGTATGAGCTGAATCACCTGCAGTTCAACACCGACAACACTAAGGAGATAGTGAAGGACTTTAGGAAAGGAACACCGCTGTCCTCTGTCTCCATCAAGGGTGTGGATGGGGTGGAAGATTGCAACCTTCACGTGGTCTGCCCTGTTTCGACTAACGCAATCAACTCGACGTGCACAAATGGAAGATCAAATAGAACAAGTTATCCAACAACTTTAGGTTGTGCACGCCACACGAAAGAAGAAGAAGGGTGCGGATGTGCAGTTTACCAATGAGTACAAGCACCTGCAACTGGACAGTAAATTGGATTAGTCGAGCAACGCTGAGACACTGTATAAGAAGGAACAGAGCCATCTGCAATTTTTGAGGAGGCTCCTCTCTTTCAATGTCGACAGTAAGATGCTGCAGATCAATCGGTGGTGGCCAGTGCCTTCTTCTTCGCTGTTGGGGCAGCAGGATGAAAGCAGAGGACACCAACAGAATTAACAAGATCATCTGGAAGGCTGACTCCATCCTGGGGGCGGAGTTGGATTCATGGGAGATGGTCTTGGAGAGGAGGATGCTCCTTAAACTGTAGAGCATCTTGGACAATACAGCTCACCCCCTCCACGACACACTGGTCAACCTGAGGAGCACCTTCAGCAACAGACTAGTTCCACCAAGATGCAGCACAGACTCCCCTTCCCCTCCCCCCTCCCCCTTTAGTCTGCCTGTAATTATGTGGGTGGGCTTTATTATGTCGTCGGAGGTGTGTTTACTGCTGGGTTTCTTCCGTAGAAGCTGTTAGTTTGTTAGTTTAGTTTTGGAGCCAGCATGGTAAGAAGGAATATCTTTTGACCATGAGTTTTCTAACTTTTCTAAGCGACATGCTGAAGTTTGATGAAGATTAAACGGTACGGGCCAAAGAAGAAGTTTGGATTAATATCTTACTGTTTTTCTTCAACAATAAAGAAACTATCAATCAAAAGATTGTGTTGTGAAGATTTATCTTTCGAGAAGCTTTGAAAGTCTCGTGGAGAGCTCACATTCTCTTAACCCCATGCTTTCTCCTAAGTGGCTAGAGGGAGTGATCTCTTGAACGATATAATAATGTGCCACTATATCGACTCGAAAGATATCTCACAGACAGGAGGTGGAAGCCATGTCCCAAAGAAGAGGGACAGAAGATATGGCCTGGATCTCTGGAGAGAGGTCCGGCCAGAAGAACCAGTGTCAGAAGTTGAACTGAAGACAATAGATCTCAGCCAGAGATTGGCTTAGAGATTTATCGACAGCCACTCGACTTATCTGAAGATTGAAGACTTTATCATGGAATCGTGAGTAGATCGGCCATTATACTATAATGAATTTAGAAGCTGGAACTCTTTAATTGGAATGGCTTTGGAAAAGTGATTTAAAAGCTAGTTCTGATAAGCTTGGGATATAGCCAAGAAGCCTGTTTTTCAGATATTAAGCTTCAGTAAGATCCAGGTGCCCATCCTTGAGTTGTTTTGAAGTCAAGATGAGACACATTCTTTCGAAACTGAAGTCATCAATAACTTTGAAAATATTTTGGATGTTGTCTGAAAGTCCAGTTTGTTATAGTTTATCTGATGTTTAAAGTTCTTGGTTATTATGAACTACTCAGTAGAGATGATAGACGGACACTATTGTCTGGACTTACCTTTCAAAAAAGAAAGTGTTAGTCTGTCGAATAATCGTTGTATGGCAGAGCAACGCACCCACAATCTGAAACACAAGTTTGGCAAGAATACGAAATTTCATGAGGAATATACGTTTATGATTGACAATGATTATGCCGGAATAGTACCAACAAACCAACTAAATCGAAGTGTTGGAGAGCTTTGGTACATTCTGCACCATGAGGAGAATCACTCGAAGAAAGGGACCTTGAGGTTGATCTTTGACTATGCTGCAGTTTTCAAAGGAACATCACTTAACCGTCAACTACTGCATGGACCAGACCTTACCAACTCACTCATTGGAGTTCTTATTAAATTCAGGCACGAACCAATTGCTTTGATGGCTGATATTAAAGCGATGTTTCATCGTCAAAGTATCAGAAAAACACATTGACTACTTGCGATTCTTATGGTGGCCTGATGGTGATGCACAACAAGATCTTGTTGAATACCGGATGAAGGTACATTCTTCGGAGCAGTGTCATTATGCAAACTTTGCATTAAAGAAGACCGCAGAGGATAATAAAGCTCACTTTCCAGAATAAGTGATAACCACTGTGAAGAATAATTCCAATGTGGATGATTGCTTAAAATCCATGTATACGGAGCAGGAAGCAATTAAAATGGTAAAACATCTGACATCCCTCTGCTATTAGGGAGGATTTACGCTTTCCAAGCGGATCAGCAACAGTCGTGTTGTATTGGAAAGTATTCCACCAGATGATAGAGCCAAGGAGACCAGGTAGTTGGACAAAGACAATTTGCCAATGGAAAGAGCATTGGGACTGCACTGGTGCATTGAAACCGATGTGTTCAAGTTCAGAATCTCGACCATATACTAGGGGTATCCTATCCGTGAGTTGTTCTGTTTACGACCTTCTGAGATTTCTTGCACTGTTTACACTGCCAGCCAAGTTGATTTTGCAGGATATTTGTAAGGAAAAACTTGGATGGGATGAGAGTATAACAGAAACTTCCTCTCACCATTGGACAGAATGGTTAGCAGATCTCATCAAGATCTCAGAATTCAAAGCCTACAAGCTTTGGTAAGATCAAAAGTGCACAGCTGCATCATTTCTCAGATGCCAGTGAAAGTGGCTATGGGACTGTTCTAAGATTGGAAAATGATAACAAAGGAGTACATGTTGCATTCTTAATGGGGAAAGGTGAGAGTGGCACCATTGAAACAATTGACAATTCCCAGAATGAAACTTACTGCCGCAGTCTTAGCTGTTGAAGCTGTAGTTCTTTTGGAAGAATCTATCTTGTGGACAATAGTACTACGGTGCTTAAATGCTTCAACAATGAGAACATAAGTTTTTTTTGACATTTGTGGCAAACAATCTCTTTTGTATTGGGAGCTGCTAATGTTTTACTATGGAAATATATTAACACAAAGGAAAATCCTGCGGATGAAGCTTCTAGTGGACTAATAGCAGACTGCTTCTTAAGCAATAAGAGATGGATAAATGGACCAGAGTTTCTCTGTAAGCCATACAGAGAATGACCAAAACTTGAGCTGGGATTTGAAATCCCTGCTAATGATCTGGAAATTAAACAAAACATCACAGTGAACGTTATTGCCAAAAATCCTACTATTCTCTCAAAGGATTTTCACACTTCAACGTTAATCCAGAAGCTGGCACGCCTTTTCTCTGACCATGGGTCTCCGTATCAACTACTGTCTGATAATGGCAGTCAATTTACCAGCCAGTACTTCAAAGACTTTGCTACACGCTGGGGTTTTTGTCACATCACCAGCAGCCTTGAATACCCGCAGTCGAATGGGCTAGCTGAACGTGCCGTCAGGAGTGCCAAACAATTGATGGAACGATCCCACAGAGCAAAATCAGACGTATACCTGGACCTGCATAACCTGCGCAACATCTCCCGCAACCCGATATTGGGTTAACCCACTCAAAGTCTGATAGCAAGGCAGACTCGAGCCACATTGCCTGTGGCGAAACAGGCACTGGTACCACATGTGTTCCCACAATCAGACGTCCAGTCCAGGCTACAACAAAAGCACAACATTCAAAAAAGGTGGTATGACAAGACGAGCAGACCACTTCCATCACTAATGGAGGGACAGGTGGTGTATCTGCAAACCGACAAAGGTCATGACCACCATGGTGTAATTTCTGGAACTGCCTCCGAACCAGGCTCATATTGGTCAATGCTGATGGCGGCACCTACAGACGTAATAGACAACACATCCTGCCTGTGAATGAACCATTACCATCTCCGTTTTATCCTGACCGCACAGGCATGCTTCCATCCCCATCCAGTGGCATTGGCCCGACCATACCAACAGGACCATCCGTTTCTGATCCAGTCCCTTTGCCTAGGGCTACACCGCCTCCCCCTGCACCAAAGTCATGTGTTTCATCACCGGGAATGCTGTTTCATTCTCCTGCACATATTTTACCACTGATCGCGTCTTCGATGATGGGAGATGATGCAGGACTACCGTATGCATGCAGGTCACATCTGTAAGCCCACCATAAAGTACCCAGGCTATGTTTGAACTTCCTCCAGCTTATTGACACATACTATATGTACTTTATGTAATCAGTAGTTTTTACATTTTAATCTCTCTCCCCCTTCCCTCTCCCCCTCCCCCCTCCTCCCCTCTCCTCCCCTCTCCTCCCCTCTCCCCTCTCTCCCCTTTCCTCCCCCCTCCCCTCTCCTCTCCTCCTCTCTCCCCCCTCTCTTTTCTCCCCGCCCATGGAGACGAAAGCACAAGGTGTTTCCTCTGTAAAATTATTAATAAAAGACCATGTGTTCTAATCTGTATGTGCGAATCTGATCATTTCAACAACTAACTCCTTGAGTAAAGTCCAATATTGTTGTTGTTGCTTTCATAGATTTGGTTTGCCAAGTGTCCCTCATGTCTGGTTTTTTAAGCATTGATTGCAAAGTTCCGTGATGAGTTAGTTCGAAAAGATTGCTCACACCTTGAACTGTCTTAGTTTCAGCTTAGGTTGGCCCATGCGATTTATTTGAATTTATTATAATCTCTAATCTTTCAATTTTAACATGCCTTGACACCTGCTCTGTGACATCACTGTGCACACGTAGCTTGTCCCATGTTCTTTCCACATTATGAGAACAAAAATAATTCCGTTTATTTGGGGAAGGATTAACCAGAACCGACTGCAGAGGGGATCAGACAGAATGAAAGGAAATGTGGAAGGTGTTGATCAGAGGCAAGGATACAACAGTGAAGAACAGGATGTAAGTAGCAGAGCAGACACATCTGCATTGATCAGTGGATGTTCATGGAAGGACAACAAATGCACGTTCGGCCAGTGTCATGACAACCTGCA
The DNA here is from genome assembly GCA_035221665.1 of Okamejei kenojei. NCBI lineage: Eukaryota > Metazoa > Chordata > Chondrichthyes > Rajiformes > Rajidae > Okamejei > Okamejei kenojei. The sequence continues at coordinate 35,075,896 of CM069151.1, read as the reverse complement.
AGTGAAGGTATCATCGTTACCTGGATTCTGTCGTTTAGACCAATCCAAGTAACTGGCTTCCCTTTCTTCACTGCATCAATCACGTTAGAAAGGAATGTGCCATGATTAGTCGAGGACACAGAAGCCAGATGTCCGAAATGTCGGTGTTGATTGCAGTACGCCTTCAAACGAACAACATACTTTATCTTTTGTTGCAAATCCACATTTCTAATCCTCCACACTATCGTTCAGTAAATTCATTGAATTGATGCTAGAAATTTGGCAAGTTTGTTCCCTTGAAACAGCGTTCTTGTTGTTTAATCTCTTTGTGACAGTCACAGCTCTGTGTTAACTCCTGGATATGGAGTTTTCCCCAAATCCCCACTATTTCACCCACTTGTCCGAGTGATAGAAACCGGAGCCTACGGCTGCAGTGAAGCGCACCCTGGAACACAGGGACTCATCACAGGCAAGTCAACGAGAGGCTGTGCTGTGAGTTTATGGGAATGAACCAGCAGAGAGCCATATGTTGGAAGGAACTGCAGATGCTATTTTACACCAAAGCTAGACACAAAAGCTGGAGTAACTCATCGGGAAAGGCATCATCTTTGGAGAAAAGGAATAGCTGACATTTCGGGTTGAGACCCCACTTCAGACTATAAGTCAGGGGCGAGGGAAATGAGAGATATAGAAGGTACATAGAACAAGTGAATAAAGATATGCAAAAAGCGACAATGATCAAGGAAAGATGTACCCCACAATGGTCAATTGATGGCTGTGGGGAAGGTAATAACACGTTATACAAACAATGAAACTCAACAGGAGGACAATGAAAGTAGTAGACCACCAGGGTGAGGTAGGAATGGAGAAAGAGGTGATGCAAGGGTATCCTTGATGTCGTCTTTCTTTAGGGAATGTGGGATTCCCCTCTTCCATCATAGTTGAGGCCCTCACACTCGATTCCTCAGTCCCCCAGCTCTGCTGTTGCTCCCCTTCCCCCCAATCGCAACAGGGACAGAATCCCTCCAAGTCCTCACCTTTCACCCATCAACCGTCACATAGAACACATCATCCTCCATCATTTTGGCCACCTCCAACGGGATTGCACCACTAGTCATCTACCCATCTCCACCAATTTACCGCTTTCTGCAGAGACCATTCCCTCCGCAACTCCCTGGTTAACTCATCCCTTCCCATCCAAACCACCTCTTCCTCAGATACTTCCCTTGCAACTGGGTTACTCCAGCAAGAGTTACTCCAGCTTTTTGTGTCTATCAGCAGAGAGCTATGATCCCCAGGCCTCCCAGAGCAACTACTGGTTTCAGGGACTTACTTCAGCTTCTGACCATGTCTTTTGGTCTGGGAAAAAGCGATAACAGGCATTTATATCAGGAAAATAAAACCAGTTTTCATCACAGGGTCCATTGCATACTTCTCGTTCTTCATGGCCCCATCGAGGCTCCTCCAGTCCTGAGGAATTGGTCAGCCATGTCAGTTAAAGATAAATGCAATTTAAACCAACAGGTCAACCAACTGACCTTCTTGAGCAAGTTCTGCTACCTCCATTTAGCCCACCTCCTCTGATCCTATCCTTTCCATGTACCGGTCCAAAGCTCTTTTGAACATTATAATTGTATCTGTCAAGTGGGGAACAGGGTCTATTGTATAGACTTCCCATGTACATGAATACACACGCACAAACACAGACACGCATGCATACACACACACACACACACACACCGCACACACACACACACGCCAGATTTAGAATTATTTTGACCACCCACTTATATCTCTTGCTGGTGACAGACATACCATTTTATCCACACTCCGTCCCTCCTCTCCCTTCCCCAACATCTCGCCTTGATATCCTCCCTCGGGTTTGACAAATTTATGTCACAAACACAAGTAAATGGGATAAATTTCTTGCTTTTTGCAGAGATGTGGCTGAAAAGTTAACAAGTTTGCAAATTTAACATTAGTTTCAGATAGGCATAGAGATAGGCAGAATGAGAAAATGTATTGGCCCTGAGAATAATTCTAACTATCTACTATCTATAGATAACTAAAACTCTAATCTTGTGCTCTTCCGGTTTGTGGGGTTTTTCTATTTGCACAAAAACGGTACACGTTAGCTCTACTAATTTTTTTGCCAGATTACTTACCGTTCTGTGTTGCGAGTACAACAAGTTTAGTCCGATCGGTGGTATATTGTAAAGGTTATTGAGGTTTATAAATCTATAAAAAGTGCGCATGCACAGATTCCTTCAGTTAGTGCCGTCTACCCGTCCCCTTGGGTCCATCTACTCCGCCACCGCCGTTGCAGTAACTCACCCTCACGGCCTTCTCGGAAGAAATCTTCATCAGCTCATCGAAACTCGTGTTGCCCACCATGAGGAAGACCGACTCCATCCCCACCCCCCCCCCCCCCCCCCACCCGCTGCCCGGCGGTGGCAGCAAGCAGGTAGGCGGGTGGGCAGGCCAGGGACAGGTCGAGCAGCAGCAACAGGTGTGTGAGCAAGGCTTGGATGGGCCGAATGGCAGCAGCGGGAAGTCGGACAGGATGGGGATGGGCCGAGTGGCAGCTGAGCCTGAGTGGAATGAGGGAGGGAGAGTCGGGTGGCCGAGTGGTTTGCGCGGAATTTGAGTAACAAACACACACACTATGCAAACAGGTCCAATTGTCAAATCAACGGGATCTAAACCACAGCTAACAATGAATGACGTGGATGAAGAATTGCAGATGCTGCTTTTTATGGATGGAGAGAGGGAGGGAGTGACTGAGGGTAGGGGAAAGGAGAGGGAGGGAAGTTTGAAGGAGTGATTGGAAAGGGAAGGAGGAGAGGGGAAAGATCCCGGGGAGGTGAGGAGGGAGAGTGGAGGGATTGAGGGAGAGGAGGGGGTAGGAGGGAGAGGGGGAGAGTGGTGAAGAGGTAGAGGAGGGATAGTGGGGGATAGGGGAGGTGAGGAGTGGAAATGGAGGGGTAGGAGGGGCGTAGGGTGGTGAGGAATTATGGAGTGAGTGACTGAGGGGAGGGAGAGGGAGTGCTGGGGGATGAGGGGAAATGAGCCATGCCTGCACAGTTGGGGGCTATGCATGAGTGGTGCAATACTGCATTGGGGATATGGGTTGCATTGGGGGAATGGGTGAGTGGTGGTATATTGCATGGGAGAACGGGTTGCAGGCCTCCCGTGTGACAGGGAATCAATGGGTCCTACTTAGTCTAGTAATGTGATAAAGACAGTTGATAGAAAGAATATTAGCTCAGAAAATTAAGAAGCAGCATTAGCTTTGGTGGAGCTGTGAAGACATTGGTTGGATAAGTTTATGGTCACCCACCAGCGGTCTTGCAGACTAAGTACATATCAGAAAATAAGAGGCACATTTGATAAGGCTAATAGCATGATTATTGGGGGCTGTGACCTTCATACAGTTTTGGAAAAACAACAACAGTAACTGTATAGCAAATATATTTCCTAAATATATGCATGCTGGCTTTCTAGGTCAATCTGTTGAGGGACCAACAAAGGTCGAGTCTTGTGTAATGAGAAAGACCTTAAAACTAAAGTGGGCAACTTGCAAAGCTGTGTGGCTTGTATTATCTTTAACAGGTAGCCTGTTTGGAAGACAATGTTTATAGCTGTGACAGGCGATGGCTAATATTTAGAGAATTAACCAACAGTTCATCACAGATGTTGATCATTTTAAAATACAAAAAACATAGTTGAAGTATACGCCATAACCATGATTTGAATATCAAGAACAAAGCATATTCTTTCCAAGAGCAGTAGTTCGTGTAAATTGCAAATAACTGAATATGTTCTTCAGCAACATGCACAAATAAAACAAACTTTACCAAAAAATAACCAATGTTTTAGTAAGGAAATATGAAGCAGAATTTGAAAGTAACACAATGGGGAAATTAAAAACTCTATTTTCTCAGAAAATAAATAGGTAACGATGAACAAAGAATGCGTGCATCATCCAAACATTGTCTCGGGGAAGTTTGATGGAAGAAGCATATGACCGGGAAATTAAACAACCTTCCTTGTCTGTCTTCCTGGAAATCCCCAGGAAACATCCAATAGAGGAGGACAAAAGGTACAGGAGGAAGTGAAAATAATTAGCAAAGCTGTTTACCTTTATTATTGGAGGGTTTTTGTGGATGAGTAAAGACATCTTACTGCAGATACATCGGGTCCAGTGGAGACTGCACCTGGAATATCATTCACATATCTGGACACCTGAACTCAAGACCTCAAAAAAAAATTAACTCAGTGCTGCAGCGGGAGTGAAATTAAGTTTCACCAGATTGATTCCTGGGGTGGATATAACCATTAGAGGAGACGTTAAGCAAACTGCAGGAACTATTTCATATGAATGAGGAATTACCTCATTTAAACGAACAGAATTATGTCAGTGTATTCAGATTTCCTGCATCTGTATTTTTTGGCATTTGAATAACTGATTCATGTGTTAGTCTAATCAGATCATTCGTAACTCCAAGCTTTCTCTGTCCCTTTCACTCCCCACCCCCAGGACTCACTCCCCCTGTACCATTGCCAGCACTCTGGCCATCCTCCCTCAAGCCTCTATCCTCACCCTCACAGCGGGCAAGTACACTGCACCCGTTGCAATGGACCAGTGCCTGCAGAACCATCTCCTCTGCATCCTCTGGGTTCCTGACAGAGTCACATATTCCTCTTCCTGCAACTGCATTTTCCTGTGAAATGTCACTGTGGAGAAATCTGTCTCCTGACGTGGAGGAGAATCTCCAACTCATCATCCAACTCAGCAGCTCCGAGATGAGTATCCCAGACAAGAGACATTTACTACCACATCCCAACCAGTCCCAATGTCCACAAATTCTCATGTTCCACAGTTCCAACACAGTGCCTGTGCATTCATTCCTCACACCAATATATGTCTATATAAAGCTCCTAGAATCAATGGACCTTACCTGCCACATCACTGGCAAGCAGTGCGATCAGCACCAAAACCCACACCATCATCATGTTTCCTTCCTCGAACCTGAAACACAAGAAAACAATTAATCATTAGTGTCAAGTTTCACAGTGAAGGTGGGCATATCCTGCTGCCATTCCCACCTCTCTCTCTCTCAGCTCTCTGTGTCGATGAGGTTTCCAATGCTGTTGCATCCTTATATACGTGTAGTTCTGGCATCTTGGAGGCTTTTGGAACCATTGGAATCAAACTCAATTGGCTGCAGCAATCTACGTCAAACATCTGGTGGCCAATCACTGATCAACAAATTAGTGAATGACAGATTAATGCAATGCCCTCACGTCTTTAACATTTCCACCCCGGGAAAAATGATTCTGTCTGCCCTATCTATACCCCTCATAATATTATACATTTCCGTCGGGTCTCTCTTCGACTTCTTCCATTACAGAGAAAAATATGCAAGTTTATCCAAACTCAATTTTCAGCTAATACCCTCTAATCCAGGTACCATTCTGGTAAACCTCATCTACATCCTGTCCAATCACTCCACATTATGGGCGGCATGATGACGCAGTGGGAGAATCATAGAATGATAGAAAATAGGTGCAGGAGTAGGCCATTCGGCCCTTCGAGCCTGCACCGCCATTCAATATGATCATGGCTGTAGTATCCTGTACCTGCCTTCTCTCCATACCCCCTGATCCCTTTAGCCACAAGGGCCACATCTAACTCCCTCTTAAATATAGCCAATGAAGTGGCCTCAACTACCTTCTGTGGCAGAGAATTCCACAGATTCACCACTCTCTGTGTGAATAATGATTTTCTCATCTCGGTCCTAAAAGACTTCCCCCTTATCCTTAAACTGTGACCCCTTGTTCTGGAGTTCCCCAACATCAGGAACAATCTTCCTGCATCTAGCCTGTCCAACCCCTTAAGAATTTTGTAAGTCTCTATAAGAGCCACCCTCAATCTCCTAAACTCCAGCAAGTTCAAGCCGAGTCTATCCAGTCTTTCTTCATATGGAAGTCTTGCCATCCCAGGAATTAGTCTGGTGAACCTTCTCTGTACTCCCTCTACGGCAACAATGTGTTTCCTCAGATTAGGAGACCAAAACTGTATGCAATACTCCAGGTGTGGCCTCACCAAGACCCTGTACAACAAGAGAGTTGCTGCCTTACAGCACCGGAGAGCCAGGTTCTATCCTGACTAATGATGCTTGTCTGACCAGAGTTTGTACCTTCTCCCTGTGACCTGTGTCACTTTTTTACTGGAAACTGCGGTTTCTTTCCACACTCCAAAGATGGTTAATTGCCTTCAGTAAAATTGTAAATTGTCCATAATGTGTGTAGATAGCGTTAATGTGCAAGGATCGCTGGTCGGTGCAGACTTGATGGGCCAAAGGGCCTGTTTCTGCACTGTATTTTTAAAACTAAAACTTCCTGTAATAGGGTGACCAGAACTTAACACAATACTCCAAATGCCGCATATCCGAAGTTGCTATATCCAAAATGCTGCATATCCAAAGACACTTTCTTCTTACATTTAACCTCGAAAAGTGCACCTGCTTCTATTATATTTCACCTATAATTTCTCTGCATATTTTTGTAGCTGATTTATATCCCACTGGACACTCTGACAGCCTCTCTCACATCACAACTTCATTAATTTTGGTGTTTTCTCCAAAATTACTGAGTAACCCATCAACATTAATGTCCAGCTCATTTATATATATCACAAATAACAGAAGATCCCTGCAGAACTCGCTGGTCACAAAATTCAAGCCAGAATAATACCCTTCCACCACAACACTGTCTTGTACGAGTAAGCCAGTTCTGAATCCAAATGAGCAAGTCATGCTCTGCATCTTTAACTTTTGGATCAGCCTACCATGAAAGCCTTACTAAAATACATGTAGATGACAACCACTGTCCATGCCCTGTCAGTAATATTCATCATCTCCTCAATGAACTCAATCAACATACAACATGCCCATGCCTAATCTCTCTAATTAGCCTATTTCATTCCAAATGGGAGAAATTACTATCTAGAGAAATACTCTCCCATTCCCAACCACTGATGTGTGACTCACTGGCTTTGGTCATCCACATGTCCAACACACGTCCCCTAACCAGATCCTTACTCTCAATTGAAGGGAGGTCGGCGAGCTCTGGCGGGCCAAAGAAACGCTTCAAGGACAACATCAAGAACAGCCTGAAGAAATTCCACATCACATCGAGCAACTGGGAGCACATCGCACTGGACAGGCGTTCCTGGAGGAAATCCGTGCAGGAAGGAGCTGCACGTCACAAAATGGAACTACGCCATGTCGCAGAGACGAAACGACAGCACCGTAAGGCGAAAGAGAAGGGGGCTCGATGACTACCAACCACCGCCAGTCTCCACTGCCCATGTTGCACTAAGGTGTGTGGATTGCGGATCAGCCTCTACAGACAACTGCAGACTCACAAATAGACAACACTATGGAGAGGAGAGGACAGTCATACTCATTTCGAGTGACTGCCGATGTATATATTTGACTTCATCATAATCATAATCGTAATCATAATAGTAATTTATTAGCCAAGTATGTTTTGCAACATACGGGAAATTTGATTTGCCATACAGTCATACCAATAAAGAGCAACAATACTCCCAAATATTTTTTTAACATGAACATCCACCACAGCGACTCCCCACATTCCTCACTGTGATAAAAGGCAAAAAAAAATCAATCCTTTGTTCTCCCACGGTCGGGGCTGTTGTCTACTGTTGTCGGCGCGATCTTGGTTCCCGCAACCAGCGATCGAGCCTCCCATGTCAGGGCGATCAAGCTCCCGCAGCAAGGGGATCTCAGCTTCCCCGAGCCGGGCGATCAGACCTCGGCTCGGGGCTATTCGAACCTCCTGCAACTTTGGAGCTTTACGACATCAGTCTCTACCCGAGACTGCGAGCTCCTTGATGTCACAATCCCGCAGGCCGCAGTTGGAGCATGGATCCCAGGCAAGGGATTGCAGTCTCTGATGGTAAGTCCACAGCCCACAGTGGGACTCAAATTCAGTCTTGACCACGGCCGGCAGTTCCATGATGTTAGGCCACAGAGCGACCGGAGATACGATCTGAAAAACTATTGTATCTCCATCAAGGTAAGAGATTGAAAAAAGTTTCCCCCAACCCCCTCATAAAACAAACCAGAGATTGCTTGTTCCAACTGCAGATTGATTTTCTGCATCTGGTGAACGAACAATCCTGGAATCCTCCACACACCAACATTTACTGGCTTCTCACTACATGAAATATTCTGTTTTGCTATTTCTCACATTAAACAGCACAACTCCCATTATCCTACAGTACGCTCCAAGTATAACATTTACACAATCATTGTAAGATAATTCACAAGACTTGTCTATGACAACTAAAATCACTGTGGGTACAGGTCTATCGGTAATACGGAGAAGATTAATTACATGTTGCATCCAATACAAAGAAACTATATGTAGCAAAGATAACAGTCACAGTCTGTTCCGTGAAACCTCAGAGACTTGCCCTCTGAGTGACTTTTCCTCACACCGTGTCTTCTCACACCAACTACTTTTCATCCTGCTCTCTCTCTCTTTCTCTCTTTTTTTTCCAATCCAAGAACTTTATTCAACAATTGCATATTACAGTGTACCAAAAGTACATAAATGTTCAATGGTCACAAAACATCAAGCGGCCATTATAGTACAATGGTGCAATTTTACTTCAGAGTCACTACGTGAAGAACCCCATCCAGCCGCAGGTGCGTCATTACGTCAGACGCATTAGTGTAGTTGGCCAGTTGGAGCAGCAGAGCTCCTCCAAGCGGTCAGTTTAAAACACAAGGTAAGTTTCAAACTTTTTCTTGTGCTCACTTTCTGTTTTAGCGGTAGGGTGTAGACCGTTAAAATGATGCAGAAAGTGAAGAAGGTGTCTGTGAGGCGATCCGCAGAAAAAAGGTTCGAGGACCATGATAGTGTGGTTAGCGGATGCCCGCCTAGGTCACCAAGTCCGTCGCCAGCAATGGACCTAGCAATACCGGACCCGCTGCCTGTGAGCAGCATAGCCACGCTGGTAGGGGGCAAGGCTACTTCAAAATCAAATAGGCCTGTTGACCCAGACCCAGGGAGCAGGGAGCAGCAGCGGGGTGGAGCAGCGTGGAGCGAGCAGCAGGGATCGAGCAGCAGGGAGCAGCAACACTCGCAGCAAGAGCAAGATGATGCAGACCCATTGTGACATCATCAGTGAAAGACAGCCGGTTTTTTCCAAAGTTTTTTCAGATTTTTGAACATTTTTATTAATCATTCGAGAAATAAAGCAGACATTTTTCAGATAAGGCAATTTAAGACTCCACGGGATAAATCGCTGCTGGAATATGTAAAAATGTTACCGTTAGCGCATCGTCTATTCAAGAAGATGAGTATACACAAACAAACATACACACACAAATGAATAAACATCCAAGATCAGACTTTTAATAGTTTCTATACCAAGTGCAGATGCGTTGGGTCTGTTCCCCCAATGTGCAGTTGCGGGGAGGGTGGGGGGGCGGCATGCAGCGTCACACACATTAACCACCCACACTCACACATTAACTACCCCCACACACACATTAACTACCTCCCTAGTTAATATATTAATATTATTCATTTGCACCTTTTACCCCATAACCGCCCTATCTACAGATGCATAGCCCTCAAGTCGCAGGCGTGTCTAGAGAGGGGGGGTAGAGAATGAGGGCAGAGAGAGAAGGTATGGGGAGGGGGAGGGGTGGGGAGAGGGAGGGGGAGAGGGAGTAGGGTGGGGGAGGGGAGAGGGAGGGGAGAGAGGAAGGGGGGAGGGAGGGGGAAGAGGTAAAGGGGGGGGAGACAGGGGGAAGAGAGAGATGGAGAGGGGAGAGAGAGGGGTGGGAGGGAGAGAGAGAGGGGAGAGAGGAGAGAGAGAGGGGGGGGAGAGAGAGCAGGTGAAGGGAGAGCGGGTGGAGAGAGAGGGGGGTGGGAGATAGAGAGAGAGGGGGAGGGAGAGAGAGGGGGCGAGTGAGAGAGAGGGGGATAGAGAGAGAGGGGAGAGAGAGGGGGGAGAGAGGGGAAGAGAAAGAGAGGGGGAGAGAGAGAGGGGGGGCGAGAGAGAGACGGCGAGAGAGAGTGGGGACAGATGATCGGGCTTCTGATTCTCTGGAAACCCACAGCTGGAATGAGCGGGCAGGCGAGATGGGAGGGGCGGGGCTTCACGAGCTGAACCGACAGCGAGGACAAGCTTTTTCAGCGCGCGTGAGCGATCTGCAGAACAAAACTGCAGAACAATGCCCTTGGCATTGTGACGTCCGCAGCTGCTGCAGCAGTTTGATTTTAAAAGAAAAGTCCATTTTGTGAACAATTTTATTGAAAATGTGGGGAGATAAATAACCAAATTTACAGAGTGCATTTATGAAGTCGCAAGTTACATCCCTAACGAGATTGTGAAAACTTTGCCTTTTTGCATCTGGTTTTCGAGGAGATAAAACCAGATGCAAAATCACACACACACACAGTTTTAAAAGTATACTAGACCAAGTGCAGACCCGTTGAGTCTGTCCCTCCAATGCGCGTTTGCGGGGGCGGGGGGGGGGGGGGATGTGGCGTCACACACACTAACCACCCCCACACTAACTACCCCCTTGATGTTATATTAATATTGTTAATTAGATCCTTTTACCCCATAACCGCCCTAGGCACTGATGCATAGCCACCAACTCACAGGCGTGTCTAGATAGGGAGAGAGGGGTAGAGAGTGAGGGCAGAGAGAGAAGAGGGAGAGACAGTGGGAGAGGCAGAGACATGGGGAGAGGGGGTGTGGAGGAGAGGAGGAGGAGAGGGAGGGTGGGGGAGGAGGGGAAAAAAGAGATGGGAGGAGTGAGAGGGGGAAGGGGGATATGGGGTGAGAAAGGAAGGGGAGAGGTGGTGGGAAGGGAGGGGAGAGATGTGGGGGAAGGGAAGGGAGATGTGGGGGGAAGGAGGGGAGAGGTGGTGGGAAGGGAGTGGGAGAGGTGGGGGAAGGGAGGGGGAGAGGTGGGGGGAAGGGAGGGGGAGAGGTGGAGGGAAGGGAGAGGGAGGTGGGGGGAAGGGAGGGGGAGAGGTGGGGGGAGAAGGGAGGAGGGAGGGGGGGGAGGGGAGGAGGGAAGGGGTTTTAGGGGAGGGCAGGAGTGAGGAAGGGGGAGAGAAAGAGAGGGGAGAGAGAAGGGGGAGAGAGACAGGGGAAGTAGAGAGGGGGAGAGAGAGAGGGAGGATTTGGAGGGAGAGAGGGGGGGATGGGGAGGAGAGAGGGGGAGGGAGAGAGAGTGAGGGGGAGGGAGAGAGAGAGGGGGAGGGAGAGAGAGGAGGAGGATGAGAGAGGGGAGAGAGAGAGGGGGAGAGAGAGGGAGAAGGGAGAGAGGGTGGGGAGAGAGATAGGGGAGCAGAGAGTGAGAGCAGAGAGAGAATGGGGAGACAAAGAGAAAGGGGGCAGAGACAGAAGGGCAAGATACAGAGGGAGATGGGGCAGAGGGAGGAGGAGAGGGAGGGGGAGGGTGGGGGAGCAGGGGTGAGAGAGATGGTAGGAGGGAGAGGGGCTGAGAGGTGGAGAAAGGAAGGGGGATTGGGGAGGGAGGAGGAGATGGGGTAGGGGAGAGAGGGTGAGAGGGGTAGGGGAGAGAGGGTTGGGGAGAGAGGGGAAGAGTGGGGAAGGAGGGGGAGAGGGATGGGGCATCCATCTATTCCCCACTCCCTATCACCCCCACCCCTCCCCCTCTATTCCCACAGTCTCCCTCCTCACCTCCCCCATTCCCCCCCCCTCCCTCCCTACTCCCTCCTCTCCCTCAATCCCCCGACTCCCCCACTTCACCTCCCCAGGATCGGGCCTTACCCCGCCCGCCTGCCCAATGCCTTATCTCATCTCCTGATCTGCGGAGCATGCCGGCATGAGAGTGGAGCTGTGGGATCCTGCTTATGACTCTCTGGAGCACGCAGGGGACGGGAGGGACGCGCAGGCGGGTGGGGCTTCGCGAGCTGCGCCAGCTTCGCGGAACTGATGCCTTATCTCTCTCCCAATCGACAGAGCATTTTGAGAAACTGGGGGGGGGGTTGAGCGGTGCGCGCACGGGCGATTCCAGCTGCGTGAGGTGCAGCGCGGTGTGAGCATATTTGGAGGGGGGTTTGGAGCGCACGGGCGAGTCCAGCTGCGGGAGGCGCGAGCATAGTTGGAGGAGGGGGGGAGGGGGAGCTGGGCTGGCAAATGAAGAGAGAGAAGCAGCTTGGGATTGGTCGGCATGTGGGATTGTGACGTAAGCAGCTCGTGAGGTGCCGTCTCGATTTTAAAATGTGAGTGGGGGGGGGGGGGAGTATTTTATTGATAAATGTGTACATAAAAATGTCTAAATGTAATGAGGAGTAAATCCGTGAATGTAGAACCGAAATCGCTAGCGAAATGGAAAAAATAACGGAGTTTGAGCATATGGTTCTGGCGGATCATGGAATCAAATGGAATGTGACATACACCCACACGCACACACAGAGTTTTCAATATAGATAGACTTCCGGTGGCGCCATGTTATCTTAACAGACGCTGCACATAGCACCACTCCCTAAAATTCGTGATTTTTCGCGTTAAAACTGGATCAACAGGTCGGGACCAATTTAAAAAACTTACCAGAATCTCTGCTCGACTTGCTGATAACATCATCAGTAACAGCTGTGAATTTAACAGAGGCTTAAAGCACTTAAAATGAAAAATTCTGCCCTGGGTAAGAACACTCAGAGGACAGTTACAAAACTCTCCTGGGGAAGCTAGACGAAGCCTGCAGATTTATTTTTGAAGTGGTTTCCGAAGAAAAGGTGCTTTTCGATATGGCTACAAGACTCAAAGCAGACTTGGCCAAGGACAAAGAATTTGAAGAATTAAAACTTTCGGTAAGTGAACTGAAAGATGTAAAGGTGAATGGATAAAAGATGGAACAGATGATGGGAATTATGATGGAAAAGATAGAAAAGCTGACACTAAATATGACAATCAGAATGTTATTGAGTCTGTGAAGCATGCAATTGGCACTATTAATAAACGAATTGACGATGTGAGAGATGAACTATCGGAGAGAATTGATAAGGGTGAAGAAGACATCACAAAGAAGTTCGGCGCTGTGCTGGACACTATCAACCTGTATGTTAGCAATGCACGAGATGGAGGATGAGATGGCAAGAATGGTGGAGGAGATGAAGAAGGTGAGGTCAGAACAAGACCTTGCTACATGACGGATGGCGACTCAGTTGGGTAAAGTTTCAGACAAATGTCTGGACCTCGAGGCTCGTTCGAGACGTCATAACCTAAGATTAGTTGGTGTACCAGAGGGAGCCAAGAGAGATAACACTTGCGAATTTGTTGCGGGATTAATTAAAGAGGCTCTTAAGCTCCCTAACCTACCAAAACTTGAAGCAGCACACCGGGTTCCTAGATTCAAACACAAATCTCGGGATGGCTCAGAACGTACACGACAGATTATTGTGAAATTCCAGCACATTGCTGGCGTGGAAGAGGTTATGAGGAAGATCAAATATGGTGTGCCTCTGATGTATGGTGTAACTACTTTTAAAATCTTCAGAGACTACCCTTATGAAATCATGCAAAAACGAAATCAATTCTTTAAGGCAAAGCAGGCTCTCCAAGGATATAAGGAGGACAGATATGGGGTTTACTACCAAGCTAGAATGCGCATTTTCTACAAAGAACAGCAAAAATCGTTCACAAATCCTGAGGAGGCGTACAAATATGCTCTAACCATCGTGGAACAGAAGGACTAGCTGGAAAGGTTGGACATTTTGGACATTCTCTCTCTTTACTATTGCACCCAGAATGGTGGCACACTGCCCAAAGAAGGAACTTTGTTTAGACGTCTTATCGGCGGAATGCTAACTCAAGGACACACTCTGTTCCAAGAGAAGCTGGAAAAAGATAATTACTGAAAGCAGAGCTCATCAACAGACCGGGCCTAGCTATTACTATTGTATATGAGATTGAATGAATAACCTAAATGGTATAGCATGAACTCCCTTAACAATATTAACATAAAATATTAACATAGAAACAATAATGAATGTTAATCACAAATTCAGAAATGGGGATTTTCAAATTAACACTTTAATTTAACCTAACAATTCTAAAGTAGATTTATAATCGGGGCTTGAGGGGAAGAGGCGAGCTACTGGCTTAGTTCCAGGAGCCAGAAATAGGTTAACCCCTTCAACCAATAGTCGATGATCTTTGAGGTTAAAATATACACTTAACACTCAATAGACAAAAATATAGTTATATCCGGAAATATCTAGAAAATTGACATATATTCTATAAATGGGTACTATACGTTTGATTTTTTTTAAAAACTGGTCTCGTCTCAATATGTTATGATTAATTGAGGAAGCGGAGCTATTTGTTTGTTTTTTTTTTGTTTTATATCGACACGGAAGTCAATAAAATGTTTATTGTGTTTTTAAAATGTAACGGTTTCTGAACAAGCTCGGACACTGTATTCTCACTTGTATTCGTTTTTTAAAAATTATTTTCACATTTAATCACATGTGTGTTTCATTTATTCAAGGACTATTGCAAAGGGAATCTACTAACTGAACATTGTAGGATAAATGATCCCCCTATATCCAAAGACCTGAGGTACGAATGCACCGCAAGACACATAGGTATTAAATCTATTGAAAATGCAAGACGATAACCAAAATAAATGGGAGGAATCTCATTTTGTAGTTGGAATGTTAGGGGTGTTAACGAATGCATTAAAAGGGGTAAGATTCTAGCTCAGCTGAAAGCATACAATACAGACATTGCCTTTTTACTAGAGACGCATCTTAAACTTCAAAACCAAGCTAGATTGAGGGCGAACTGGATAGGTCAAACTTTTCACTCGTCTTATACGTCGAAATCTAGAGGAACGTCTATTATTATTCGCAAAGGCATTCCATTTAAACCCAAAACTACCTTAACAGATAAAGATGGGAGATATTTGATAGTTATCGGGGAGATCCATGCTGCCCCAATTACCTTGGTAAACATATATGTGCCCAACTGACAACCCGCACTTTTTCAATAAAATCTTGAATATAATTGCAGAATATAACTACCAAAATGTCATAATCGGCGGAGACTTTAACTGTGTCTTAGACACTTACTTAGATAAATCCAATCAAAAACAAAGAGGTATTACGAAATCCAAATCTAGCAAACTTCTAAACACATACATAAAAAACACAAACATAACAGACGTCTGGAGGATTGCAAATCCGACCGGTAGGGATTACTCGTTCTACTCTATGGTACACAAGACATATTCACGAATAGATTATTTTTTGCTGGATGCAAAACTAATACCCCACACTTCTAAACCAAAATACCACACAAACACAATCTCAGATCACTCCCTAACAACTTTTTTTCTAAAAATGGAAGGAATGATTAAGAACAAAGCGTTTTGGAGGTACAATCCACAAATTTTAAAAGACCCGCAAGGGAGAACATATTTAAAAAAACAAATGGACCTTTTCTTCGAAATAGACGACACGACAGACATATCACCTACATTATTATGGGAATCTTTTAAAGCATTTATTCGAGGTGTGATAATTTCATATCAAGCTTTTCAAAATAAGAAAAATAAGAACGAACAAAGACAATTAGAAGAACAAATTAGACAACTGGACATAGAAAACGCTAAAGACCCCACTACGGATAAACATAATAGAATAATAATACTGAAATTCAAATTAAATAAATTATTATCAGAGAAAGTCATAAGATTATTACAAATTACAAGACAGGAACACTTTAAATTTGGGGATAAGCCCCACAAACGTTTGGCATGTCATTTTGAAAAACGAGAAAAGGATCACACAATTTTAAAGATTAAATCAGACAAAGGGGAAATATTGCCCTTGCCGAGTGATATTAATAAAAGATTTGCACAATTTTACGAGAATCTGTATACATCTAAAACAATAATGGACACCAACAAATTTACAGAGTTCTTGGATAATTGTAACCTTCCTAAATTAGAGTTACAGGAACAAGAGGAATTGGGAGCACAAATCTCAAATAAGGAAATAGAAGAAACAATAATCTCATTAAAAAATGGAAAAACACCAGGTCCCGACAGATTTAGTAACGAATTCTATAAAAGTTTTTATGCCATATTTACCCCCCCCCCACACTTTACCCCCCCCCCGCCTACAGAAAATTGATACTTATGCCTTCAAAGCACAAATACTACCTGAAACACTAGCAGAATCCACGATCACACTAATACTTAAGAAAGATAAAGATGTGGAAGAACCTGGATCATACAGAGCTATTGCATTGTTAAATACAGTTCAAAAAATATTAGCGAAAATACTAGCTAGAAGACTAAGTAAATATGCTAGTAAATTAATACATCCAGATCAAACAGGGTTGATCCCTAAGAGACAATCAATTAATACTTTGAGACGTCTTTTCAATATAATGCACTCACACCAAACTGAAGATCAAAAACTATCAATCATATCGTTGGATGCAGAGAAAGCATTCGATGAGGTCGAATGGGATTATATGCTCAGAGTATTGCAAGAATTTCAACTGGGAGAGAATTTTATTCTATGGATTAAATTACTATATAATAAGCCAACGGGCAGAATATTAACGAACAGTAATTTATCTACGAAATTTGATTTGTCAAGAGGAAATAGACAAGGATGTTCATTATCACCGTTGTTATTTGCCCTCATAATTGAACCCCTAGCGGAAAGAATCAGAACACATCCGAATATCCATGGATATAAAACGAAATATTCTAATAATAAAATATCACTATACGTTGACGACGTACTATTGTACATCACAAAACCTCATATTACTGTACCAAATCTTTTAAAATTAATAGAGGACTTCAGATCATTCTCAGGATATGGAATAAATTGGAATAAAAGTGAAATCGTGTCAATAAAACTGAAAGACTCTACGCACCTTTTACAGTTTCCTTTCAAAATAGCTACGGAAAAATTTAAATACTTGGGCATCGAAATTACTAGAAGATATCAAGATATGTTTGATGAAAATTATAACCCTCTACTTAAGAAACTATGTAACTTGATTAAATTTTGGAAAACGCTTCCGATGTCCTTAATAAGCCGAATTAATGCCATAAAAATGATTTTTATACCACAAATTTTATACCTGTTCCAATCGATCCCAATATATTTACCCAAAGAGTTTTAAAACAAATTAGATATCACAAACATATTTGGGATTATAAATCCCACAGAATACAAATAGCTCATCTGAATAAACCAAAAGTAGTAGGGGGATTAGCACTCCCCAACTTTATGTATTACTACTGGTCTGTAAATATCAGAAACATGATCTAATTGCTGGATAACTCTCCCCAACAACCGGATTGGACGATTATGGAGAGAGAGGATTGCTCTCCTTATAATATTGGAGCAATACTTCTCTCCCCAATATCAACGAATAATATAAATTACAACAATAATCCAATTATATACAGTACAATCAGAATTTGGAAACAAATAAAACACAATCTAAAATTAAGACATTTATCTCTCTTATCTCCTATCGGTAAAAACCCGTCATTTAAACCTTCAACTATAGATAAAGCATTTATACAATGGGAAAGAGCTGGAATTAAAATCTTCGGAGATGTGTATGAATTGGGAACACTATTATCATTTAAACAAATATGACTAAAATACAATTTGGGAAACAATCAGTATTTTAAATATTTCCAAATCTGTGACTATCTGAAAAAATACACACAAGATTATCACAATATGCCTCCAGACTTACTGGAAGAAGTAATGAATACAAAGGCAGAATCAGCAAACCTAATATCATATATATATATATAATATTATTCTAAATGCAGAAATACCAACAACAGATTGTATCAGGAGAGACTGGGAAAAAGAACTAAGTATAAAAATTCCCAAAGAAAGGTGGGAAGAATATTTATTAAACGTGCATAAATGTTCAATTAATGTAAGATACACCTTAATACAATATAATATCTTACATAGATTATACTATTCAAAAACTAAAATAAGTAAACTTTTTCCCAATGTCTCACCTATATGTGATAAATGTCAATGTCAAGAAGCTAATATAGCACATTCATTTGTCTTTTGTACAAAAATTCAAAC
This sequence comes from Okamejei kenojei, assembly GCA_035221665.1. Classification (NCBI taxonomy): domain Eukaryota; kingdom Metazoa; phylum Chordata; class Chondrichthyes; order Rajiformes; family Rajidae; genus Okamejei; species Okamejei kenojei. The sequence goes on along the minus strand of CM069151.1, from coordinate 35,057,734 downwards.
ATTTTGGACTGAAATTTTCGAAATTTTCACAAAAATATTTAAAATAATACTGACCCCGGAAGCAGACTGGATAATCTTCGGGACATTGAAAGATTGCCCTGAATTAAATGTGTTTCAAAATATTCTATTTGAATATGGATTAATAACTGGAAAAAAGCTAATCTTAAAATTCTGGAAAAAACTCTCCGGTACCCACAGTCAATATGTGGATTTCAACTATGTTCGAAACACTACACTTGGAAGATATGAGACTCCGACTAGCAGGAAAATCAGACTGTTTCTGTAAGACGTGGTCTGCATTTATAAATCTATTACAAGGATAAGGTGCAAGAATACCTCAAAAAAGTACCCGTGTCGGGTCTTGGTAAAGTGGGCAGAAAAACTGTCGAGTTGGTAGATTCCTTTTGCGAGATGTTTATAATAAAGTAACTGGCTTTTCTTTTTTTTCTCTCTCTCTATTTCTCCCTTTTTCTTTTCTCTTTCTCTAGGGTCTATCTCTTAATTCCCGTTTCTAACTCTGCAAGGGTTTCCTTTCCCTCTGTCACGCTTTTGCACTTTCACATCTCTTTTTCACTTTTCCACTTTCTACACTGCTATTTTTTGGTCGTTTCTCTCTTTTCTAAAGACTTAAAAAAAATTAGGGGTACAATGACTGTAATACAATACAAGAGATGTACACTGATGTAACTTACAGTACCACTAATAAATAAAGATATTAAAAAAAAAAAAATATATATATATATATATATATATATATATATTTATTATACTAATATATAGTATATATATATATAGATATGGATGTAATCTGTTATTGTGAGGAGTTGAGGATCAAAATCAAGGATGTCTTGCTGCTATTTCATGATGTGACAGTGAGACCACATTTCGGTTTTTGGTCACCATACCTAAACAGAGATGCCAAGTGCCCGGATTCGCCGTATTTTGTCCCGGCGAAATAACCTTTTTACGGTGTTCCGGCAGCCAAACATGCTGTTACGGAACACCGCCACGCCGGTGTTCCTCCCGTGGTGAACGCCGGCGCCATGTGTCCCCGGTTTGCCGGCCCGCACGATCAGCGGCACTTTGCCGGGCCCTAGTGTCCGCGCCTGCGCAGTGGAGGAGGATTGCGGGGCCCCAGTGGCCGCGCGTGCGCAGTGGGGGAGGGTTGCCGGGCCCCAGTGGCCGCGCGTGCGCAGTGGGGGAGGGTTGCCGGGCCTGGCGCCATTTCGAGCCACGCCACGCCCGGCCCAGAGCCCGGGCGGCGCTGGCCCGCGCGATCAGCGGCACTTTCTTGCCGCCAGCCGGCCGCTCGCGCAGGCGCAGACCCGCCGGCAACCTTGCCAAGTGCGCATGTGCCGCACCCGCCCGCCGGCAGCCCGCTGATCTGCACCAGTGCGCAGGCGCATAGCCGCCGGCAACAACCCCAAGTGAGTATGTTACGGAGAGAAATGCATTTAACCCCATTTGTTACGGACAAATGGGTTGAATGTTACTGTGAACTAAATTTAGGGTTGGCATCTCTGCCTAAGGCAGGAAATACTTGGAGTCAGTGTAGCATCGATTCCCAGATGGATTTTTGGAATGAAGGAAGTCAATTAAAGAAAAATTATTATAAATGGACCTAAGCCTACTGGAAGTTAAACAAAAATGCAGGTGATCTCAGTGTGACCGCATTCGGAGCGGGACTGAGGGGTGGATAATGAGAGGTTGTTTCCTCAGTCTGAAGGGTCTAGTACTGGGGTGGCGTCAATGTGTTGTCAACATTTAAGATTTAAGACTTTTAACATTTAAGACTAATTTCCTCATGCAGAAGTTTGGGATTCTTCTGAATGTTCTACCTCAGAGGACTGTGGAGCTAAGAATGCGCAGACTGTCATTATTATATCGTGGGAGCGTCTCAGTAAATGAAGCTGTCAGAATTTTGTAAAAACCCAACTCTTCAGTGAAGCACTTTGGATGGAACCGTGCTCTGACCGTGCTGTAACTCCCAACTCTCCTCAAGGAGTTTGCACTTCACCTCATGTCCTCAGAGGTTGCCAGCAAAGACAGAGTGATAATTATAAACTTTGCTCCAACACCATCTCCCAGCAACAATGTTTTGGCAGCAAGTTTGTTTCATCAACCGTGCTTGCACCACAAGATGGAAATTAACATGCCAGGTGTCACAGAGAAAAGCCAACGTATCTCATCTCAGAAGTGAGTTACTCCAAAAAATGGTTTGCAAATTGTCTATCCTACTACAATCTGAGATCTGCCTTGGTTTTATTAAACTAGCTTAGCACGTGTCCAATCAACTGTTTTGTGTACCTTTTGTTGAACCGTTACCACATATTCCCACTCTGAACCACTCTCCACTAGTTCCAATAAAATGATTGGTAATTTCAGTGAGACAACTCTTGATATTGGGAATAAAATTACAATCAGTCTTCCAAGAACTTTACATGAACTTCTGCATGAACTTTCGTTCTTAATTTCAATCAGCTCCATCACCATTGGACTCACTCACCCTCCTGCCCACCTCCTCACTTCCTCTCCAGACACAAACATCTGTGGTAGAGAGAGGAGCAGGTGAATCTGACTGACACCAACAGTGCTGGTGCAGCTGAGACAGAGCTGTGAGGGTTAATCACAACAGATTCTGTCTGTATGGGGTGTAAGTAGAAGGGGGTGACTGCGGAGATGGGAGATGGAGAACAAAACGTCACTGGAACTGTGGGAAAAAAATGACCGCATTTGCTGCAAATCTTTAAGAAAACACATTCCTGTAAATACCCAGCATGACAGAGAGCATCTGTAGTGGGAGGAAACCAGAGTTGAGGATATCACATCAATGTTTGTTATGGGAGATGGTGTCAAATTATATGGTGCCGAAGATTTAAAAAACAGAGTGCAATTTTTCTGCTATTTGCAAGGGTGGCTGAGAGGGAAAAATGTGAGGAGACACCAAGTGACTGCAAGTTGTAAGACAGGTGAGGCAAATGGGTAAGATGGTGGCAGATGCTGTTGAATGTAACTTCATCTAATGGTGAAATGTTGTAAATGTACATGACAAAGTTAAATTCTTTCTGACGCGTGTTATTGTTTTCACATAATTTCTGGAATGGAACAGCGTTTTAAAGATTGATAAAATACAAAATGATTATATTTTATATTGAAATATTGTTGGCTTTGGCAACAAAGCATGGCGGTCAGTAAAAGCCCTGTCTCATGGTGCGAGTGAAATTAAAAAAACAGACTCGTGGTTGTGTACGAGATTCCAAGTTTATGTTCAAGAGTTTAACCGTGTTCCCACAGGTATGTCATTTCTGTGATGTTCCAAGTTCCTCTCCCGAGTTACCAAATTCCTCCCCTGTTACTCTTGAGCCAACCGTGAATAAAGGTCTGTTTTAATAAGCATCGGTGTTAAAGAAGATATCTCCATCCTGTGGCTTTGAGTTAAAGATAGAATTCAGCACGGCCGCATCTATTGATATGACCTACAAAGGGAAAATGCGCACCGTCCTGTGCCAGAGCAGTTATACTTATGATTTGTTTGAAACACACATCACGTAGTTAGAAGACCAGCGGGCGGAGGTTTATTATATTTCAATTCAGTTTACTGCCAGGTCTACACACTGCGGGGAGACAGGAGATTAAATCTTTGAATGTGGACGGATGTCTCCGGGCCTGCTCGTTCTAAGCAGAATATATTTTTAGTTGTCTTTCAAGCCAGGCTTTGGTTTTATTCCTTGTTTTTGTTTATTCGCACACACTTTTCGCGTGTGAGGGTGTGAGAAGTCCATGCCGGGTGGCCGGCCGGCCGCAGCTGTGTTCTTTCACATCAGTTGCATATCAGATTGTTGGGAGACGGAGCTCAGGGTTCGCCTCCAGAGCTGCTTTGGTGCCCAGGCGTGAGTTGAGGTGGAGGGAGGTTGGTGGGGGGGGGGGGGGGGGGGGGGGGGGGGGGGGGGGGGGGGGGGGGGGGGTGCGGGCGTCATTAATCTGTCTGGGGTGACAAGCCTCTTGGGTTAGGCTGGGATCATTCTCTGCGGGATGATCTTAGTGCGGGAGACAAGTGTAGGAGAGGTGTACTGATTGTGTGGGCAGACACTTTGGTAGTGATTGCCCACCAGTCTCAAAAGCTGCTGTCTCTCCCTGTCCCTGGGAGAGCAGGGGGCGATCAAACAGCACAATACCCCCCTCCCCCTCCACGCCAACACGAAGGGCAGCGATCCCAAGGCTTTAGCGTCAGAAACAGCGGGCAGGCGACAATCACCCGCCATAACGCTTCTGGTCTGCAGTGTGCAATAGTCACCAAAATACACTGCATCTTTAGAAAGGACACATACCAAACATGTCAATCCCACTGGATAGGCCTTAGTCATGGTGCTGTACAACACGGAAACAGCTCCTTCGGCCAGGCTTGGCCGTGCCGTCCAATTGGGTGTCTTGGGGTAGTCCTATTTGCCTCTAAACCCTTCCCATCCATTTTTCTGTCATTAATAACCTCAAGAAAATTAATGCATCAGTTTCCTGGGTCCAACTCAAAGGGAAGTCTCCCCCCTTTCCAGGGTTAATCGCTCCACTGTTTATAATGCTCTCTGCATTGTGAAGTCCTCGACAGTGCACCCCGTGGGCAATCACTACCAAAGTGTCTGCTCCCACAGTCAGTACACTTGTCTCCCATACTAAGTCACCCCAATCCCCCCCCTCCCCTCCCTCCTTCCCCCCTTTTTTTTGCATATCTTTCACTCATTGTTCTTTATCTATCCACATCACCATCAATATCTCTCGTTTCGGGGGCTTAGGGGGCGTTGTCCAGTTGGGTATGGCTGCCCAGCCTGCAGCTGTCTGTCTTTTAACTTCTTTCTTTTATTTTTAGTTTGTATAAAGTGTTTTGTTTGGAGTCTATTATTTTTTATGTGAGGGGTGGGGGGGGAGGGGAGGGGGAAACTGCTTTTCCTGGTCCCTACCTGGTCAGAGAGGCAGCTTTTCTCCGGTTTTTTTTAAATGTTAACATTTTCTTAAGAAATGGATAGATGTTTATATCTAGTAATTGAATTTTGTAATTAGCTACAATTGGGTAACTAACGAATTATATGCTTTAATTTCAGGTCATCCAAGTAACATTTGTTTCAGAATGCTTCAATCTATAATAACTGAAATTTTTTTTCAGTTCTCTTAATTTTTTAGAAAGTTATGGGCTTTTGACTGTCCTCGATCACAACTTTTGTGTTAAGTCAATGGAAAAGCAATAGGGAACAGAATGCTAATTTCCGAGTATGAAAATGGCCATAATTTTTTTAATACTGAAGATATGAAAGTTAATTAGGTGTCAAATTAAACTTCTTTTTATGCTTTATCTGATGGGATAAATTGCAGACTTGATTTTTAAAATCTCAAAATTTTGTAACATTGCTACCAATTGGTGTATGTGATAATAGATGTCATTTGTCCTTTGCCCTTTGTCCTTCCCTTATTCCTAACCACTGAAAAAGGGTCTTGACCCAAAACATCACCCATTCCTTCTCTCCAGAGATGCTGCCTGTCCCGCTGAGTTATTCCAGCTGTTTGTGTGTATTCTCATCTATCCATGTTCTCCAGAGACGCTGCCTGACCTACTGCTTGCCCTACTCCAGCACTTTGTGTCCTATTGTGCATTAACTAGCACCGACTGTTCATTGTTTCTACATTGTGTTTACTACTGACAGGGTGTAAAAGCCAGATCACTAACCGAGACTGTGGTGTTGTGTTGCATTGGAAGAAGAAAAAGGAACCGGAATCACTGGTTTATAATAAAAGACACAAAGTCCCTGGGTGACTGAGCAGGTCAGGCAACATCTCTGGAGAACACGGATAGGTGATGTTTCTGCATGGGACCCTTCTCCAGATTCCGACAAGTTGACGGACAGCCTGGGTCAGAATAACTATATTCAGTGATGGAAATGGGTTTTAGGAACTAGGGGTACGCCAAGGTCGGTGAGGCTGAGGTTGGAAGGAAGTGGGGGGGGGAGGGCTGGTTTGGTGTTCATTGTTTGGGGGGTTATGTGCGGGTGGTTGAGAGGCATACCCATGAAGAGTACACGCGATAAAGAGAGATCATAAGTTGTTATTGTGTATTACATGCATAGCTGCTTTCTTTCTTTGAAAGAAAAGAGAGAAAGAAGCATCTCTCTCTCACACACTCTCCTCTCTCCAAGAACACCTCCTCTCCTCGCGAGAAGAGCGAAGAAAAGAAAGAATATCTCGTCCCGCTCCCTCTCCCTCCCTCTCACCCCCTCTCTCGAAAGAAGAACAGAGAGATGGAACTCTCTCTCTCGGAGCGAGCGAGCGCGCTCTCACCTCCCACCCTCTCTCTCCCTCTCTCTCTCTCTCCTCTCTCTCCCTCCTCTCTCACTCGTCGCCCTCTCATCCCTCACTCTCTCTTTCCCCTCTCTCTCTCCCTCGCTCTCTCCATCCCTCTCTCTCTCTCTCTCCCACTAATTCTCCTCTCTCCCTCATCTCCCTCACTCTCTCTCCCTCCCTCTCTCACCCCATTCCTCTCACTCATCTCTCTCCCTCCCTCTCCACTGTTTCCCTCTCTCTCTCTCGTCTCTAACGTCTCCTCCCTCTCTCCTCACTCACCAACTCCTCCTCTCTCCCTCCCTCTTATCCTCTCCCTCCCCCCTCCCTTACATCCCTCCCATCCTCTACTATCTCCCTCCCTCTCTCCTCCTGATCCTCTCCCTCTCTCCCTCACCCTCTCTCCCGAATCCCTCCCATCCTCCCCTATCTCTCTCTCGCTCTCTCCTCCCTCTCCCTCCTCTCTCTCTCTTCTCCCTCTCTCCCTCTCACCTCCCTCTCTCCCCTCCTCCCTCACATCTCTCTTCTCCCTCTCTCCCTATCTCTCTCTCTCTCTCTGCCACTCTCTCTCCCTCTCTCTCTCTCTCTGTTGGCTCTAGCCATCGTCAGCTTCGTTGAGGGAAGCAGTTCGGTGATTGGTCACAATGCCCCTTCGAGACTGTGTCTGATTGGCCACCAAGTGACCAGCGCATTCTGTGATTGGACACAGTGCCCTTGGAGACAACGGCTGATTGGATGGGAGGAGACCAATATGTAGATTGAATGGGAATTTTAAGGGAAGCTGGTCAGTGATTGGTCACAATGCCCCTCGGAGACTGTGTCTGATTGGCCACCGAGTGACCAGCACATTGTGTGATTGGACACAATGCCCTTGGAGACAGCGGTTGATTGGACAGGAGGAGACCGATTTGTTGATTGGGCGGGAATTTTAAGGGTAGCTGGTCGGTAATTGGATGCAGCCCTCTTAGAGACAGTGGTTGATTGGCCACAAAATAATCGGGCACAAAACATTGACAAATAGGAAAACAATAAAATCAGAATTCCGATTTAAATCGGAAGAATGTCATGCCTGGTCTGCAGCAAAGATACTAGTATCCGCTCCAGTATCTTTGATCTGCAGTTTCTTCCTATTGAAGAAGAACTCTCACCCAAAACAACTCCTAATCCATTCCCTCCACAGATGCCGCCTAGCCCGCTGAGTTCCTCCAGCACTCTGCGTTTTTTATTTAACCCTGAAATTGAAGGTAGACATAAATCTGGAGTAACTCAGCAGGCAGGGCCGGCCTTAAGCCAATTGGACCAATTGCTCCCAATGGGGACCTGCACCTAAGGGAGCCCCACGCCAAGGTGGTGGGCACCACATGCTATCCCTTCAGCAGCGACCCCAGTAGGTGAAATTCCTCACCGACGACAACACAACTCTCAATAATGTCAGCACTTTCCGGGATACTATTCCCATATCGCTTTCTACACCCACACTTACCGGTATTTTACACCCGGGGCATGGGGGACCCGTTGCTACAACTTTACTTCAGACAGTTATAGTGAGTCCACCAGCAGATGTGTACACACGCCTGATGTTACCATGATAGTCACTGACCGAGCAGCTGACTCTTATCTGGAATTAGTTAGTCAATGTGCATCTGAAGCAAACAGCGCCATCCGCTCTCAAAAGCAGCAGTTACCAAATGGAATAGCATTTGATTTATGCTACAAACTCACATGCTTAAACGTGTGGACACAATAGTTCTGTAGATTGGTTATTGCATGTGAACCAATCAAAGTAATGTACTACCACTAACTCCACCCTATTGAATACTTCATATTAACACTCACTTCCTATATTACGTAGTTGCACTCTTGGTAGAATGGAACTAACATGTATTGTTCTGTGCCATTATGACTGATGATTAAAGCTAACTTAAACACCAGATAGAGTCTGTACACTTGTTTACATGTTGTCGGAAAGCTATAACTACCCACTGCATCAGTCTATCGGGTTTTATTTGCATTTTATTGATTTGATCTTTTGCTACGATGGCTCACTCATGCCGAAAGCCAGCCGAACTAATCTTTGATACAGACATAGGCGAGCGATGGAGGCTCTTCGAGATCGACTACGAGCACTACATCAATATCCCCCATCGCAACAACCCAGACGAGATCAAGGCATTTCTCTTGCTCAACCTGGCTGGACCAGAGACTATGATTCGCGTGCAGACCTTTGACTTTGTGTCACCTGTACTAGACATGAACGGCCAGGTGCTGATCCCAGCTGAGACGGCGCGCAACCCAAATGTGCTGCTACGAAAATTCTGTGCGTTATGTGACATACCATCTAACCGCATTCTAGAAAGAGCTAAGTTCTTTGCATGACACCAGCTTCCAGATGAGCCTGTGGAACGTTTAAATTGTGATTTAAAGTATATGGCCCCGCGATGTTGCTTTGGTGAGATAACCTATGAGTTAATACGCGATAAGATCGTTAGCGGCATGTCTGATCGCAAATTAAAAACAGAGCTAATACAAAATGCAAACCTGACTCTTGAACAGGCTGTACACACCTGCTGCATGTCGGAGGTCGTGGCCCCGTTGAGTGATCAGCTTCACACTCAGCCTGTTACTCAGAAACTTAATGTCAATCTGACCAGTTTTAGTAATAGCACTGAAAGCCTCGTGAATGAGCCACCACAGAGGTGCGCAAACTGCAACTATTTCTATAATAAAGGTCGACAATTCTGTCCTGCAAACGGAAAACCTTGCAATTACTGCAAGAAAATAAACCACTTAGATGCCTGCTGCCGTTCCCGTGGGAACCATAATGAGAAGTCGGAGTCTAATCTCCACCTGCTGCAGCAAAACCCAACATTATTTGACTCCCTTGAACAGTTTGAAGCCGCCCACGACACAGAAACAATTAGCTCACAAGACAGACCCTTCGGTTACTGTGCACATTAATAACAAGTCTGTAACTGCTAAATTGGACACGGCGTGAATGTGATGTCCCTGAGAGTCTACAACAAGATAAGGAACAATGAGACCTTGGCTAAGGATTCCTCCACCTTGCACGCCTACGGGGGGAGGTTCTGCTAAAAACCTGATTTTTTATGTTGTGAAATCAAACTCTGAGTCTTTGTTAGGAATCCATGCATGCCATGACCTGGGACTGGTTTCCTTTGGACGTGCTGTTCACAAGCTGTGCCTATCTGATGAACCGACACAAATCTATCAGGATTTGTTTGATGACAAACTGGGCAAACTGCCAATATCTTACAAGATCACTATTGACCACGATGTTGTCCCAGCAATCCGTGCCCCTCACCGCGTACCCCATGCTATGCGTGACAGAATTCAAGCCGAACTTAGACACATGGTGTCCTATGGGGGTACTGGCTGAAATAAGTGAACCCACAGACTGGGGGGGGGGGGGGGGGGGGGGGGGGGGGGGGGGGGGGGGGGGGGGGGGGGGGGGGGGGGGGGGATTCTCTACCATGGTGTTACAAAAAAGAAAGACAAAGACTTCATAATAACACTCACTTCCTATATTACGTAGTCGCACTCGTGGTAGATTGGAACCAACATGTATTGTACTGTGCCGATATTTATAATGTGCAAAGATTTGTTTCAGAATGCTTCAAACTAGAATAACTGAAAATGTAATTAAGTTCTCTTAATTTTTAAGAAAGTTACGGGCTTTTGACTGTCCTCGATCAGAGATTTTGAGTTGAAGGAAAAGCAATAGGGAACAAGATGCTAATTTCAGACTATGAAAATGGCCATAACTTTTTTAATACTGAAGATATGAAAGTGAATTAGGTGTCAAATTAAACTTCTTTTTATGCTTTATCTGACGGGATAAATTGCAGACTTGATTTTAAAAATCTCTAAATGTTGTAACGTTGCTAGATAAAGTGATTATAATGTAATATAACTCCATATAACTAAAAGTCTTCATCGTGTATGTGTGTGTGCGTGCATGTGCGTTTGTGTGTGTGTGTGTGTGTGTGTGTGTGTGTGTGTGTGTGTGTGTGTGTGTGTGTGTGTGTGTGTGTGTGTGTGTGTGTGTGGCTGTGTGTGTGCACGCGCGTGCGTGCGTGTGTGTTTGTGTGTGAATCTGGTTAATTCCTATCTTCCAAACACCAGGCCACAGCCTTCCCATTTTCACATATCCTACCCACATTTTCCCCGTCAAGGCAATAAACATCTACCCATCACATTCCCACCTATATTTCCGGAATTATTAATCGTTTAAAGTTTTAAAAAGAGCCCAAAAACTCACCCATTTCGTAAAAAAACCTGAGTGACATTACAAGACACTCGCAAGGCAGGACGGGACACTCCGGGAGGGAGGGGCACTCCAGCGCTCGCGGTGAATGAGGAATGGCGGTGGCTGCCGATGCCCGATGCCTGATGGGGAGGGTGGTGCTGGGGCTGGTGTGAGGGTCAAGCCCGGGGCTTGGGATGGGGCCATGACCGGGGCCGAGAAAGAAGCCACCGCTGAAACCAAGGACAAGCCTGGGTGCGGGGTCAGGGACAAGCCCAGAGATGAAGTCAGGGCCTGCACTGGAGCCCAGGCGGCAGCCAAGCTGATGGCTGGAGTCTGGAGATGAAGTCGGGACCTGGACTGGAGCCCAGGCAGAGGCCGAGCTGATGGCTGGAATCTACAGCCAGGGCCGGGCCAAGTACGAGAACCAGGCTGAGTTCCAGGCCCTGGTGCTGCTCTGTAACCTGGGTAGGTACTGGAGCAGGGAATGGAAGTGAGGGGAGAAGGATGAGAGAAATGAAGAGGAGGGAAATGGGTTGGGGTGGTAGAGGGAGATGGGGGGTTGTGGAGGCGGAAGATGGGGAGGGGTGGAGGAGGGAGATGCCCCTCTCGCCCTCTACCCCCCTCCCTCTGCCCCTCTCCCTTTCTACCCCCCTCACCTCCCTCTACCCTCACTCCCATCCCCCCCCCCTCTGCCCCCCCCTCTGCCCCCCCTGCTGCCCCCCCCTCTACCCCCTTTTCCCTCCGCCCCCTCCCACTCTAAACCCCCTCCCTCTCTATCCCCCTCCCCACTCTACCCCCCCCCAACCACCCTTCTCTCTCTACCACCCTTCACTCTACCCCCCCTCCCTCTGTAGGGATTGAAGAGGAGGAGGGATTGCTGGTAGATGATGCGAAATGAGCCGCGCCTGTGCAGTTGGAGGCTATGCATGAGAAATGTTAATATTGCATTGGGGGAATGGCTTGCCATTGGGGAGCAGATCCAACGGGTCTGCACTTGGTCTAGTTAACTATAAAATCCCAATTATCACTTACCTATCTATGTACTGCACCTATCTATGTAATGCAGTTTAAATTATTTGGGTTTCCTCACTCCCACTCCTCTGTGTTGTTGATGGAACCTGCTCTCTATAATTTGTATTTGTCTCAATCTATCTCATTGCTGCTTTGAGCAAAAGTCTTTAAACCTACCTGAGAAGCTCTAACAAACCTCCCACCAGGAAATTGGTCCTCTTCCATTGCAGGTGCAACCATCCCTCTTGTACAGGTAACCTCTGCCCTAGAAAAGATCCCAAGGGTCCAGAAAATCGAACCTTGTCCCCTACATATTTATCTGCACAACACTCTTATTCCTACTCTGTTTCTTTTGTGAATTTAATATGGTGAAATATCCAAGGATTTTACAATATTAAATTGCTAATAACAAGAAAGGTGCAACATTCTTTATTTGCAGCAAAGCTTATCAATCATTGATTTCATAAATTATTGCCACATCAAATACATGGTTAAAAAGTAATAAAGTAAAAATAAGAAACTTCAGATGCTGGTTTACACAAGAGGATACAAAGTGCTGGCGTAACTCAATGGGTTAAGCCACAGCACAGGAGAACACAGATTGGTGAGGTTTTGGATCAGGACCTTTCTTCAGATATGAAGAGTCCCATCCTAAAATGTCACCAATCCATGTACTCCAGGGCTGCTGCCCAACCTGCTATGTTTCTCCAGCACTTTGATTCCTAAAAAGTAATAAAAATGCATTTTGTATTTTTTGTCAGTTTTGTTGGTGTGTGCATATATAGATATATTGTGTGTATGTATATCTCTATATAACTAAAAGCCTTTGTCTTGTTTGTGTCTATGTGTGTGTTTGTGTGTGTGTAAGTGCCAATCTGGTTAATTCCTATCTTCTTCCAAACGCTAGGCCACATCTTTCCCATTTTCACACATCCTACTCACATTTTCCCCCGATGGTGATGCACATCTTCCTGTTGCATTTCCACCTATATTTCCAAAGTTATTAATCATTGAAATTTTATAAACAGCCAAAACTGCCTTCTCATAGAGCTTCCAGCCACAAGTGCACCAATCACAATGGGCTCTCAAGCAGGCTGCCGACTGCCACAATGACATCACAATGGGACATTGCCAATGGTAACAATGGACTCTCAAGCTGGCTGCCAACTGCCACAATGACATCACAATGGGACGTTGCCAATGGTAACTAGGTTGCTGCCCCACTACCAATATCTGAAGTGGCTGTACATCAAGTTTTGGTTGCATTTTGGTCCCACGATCCTGTTGTTTGGGCACAAGCCAGGGAGTAGGAAGGGCCAATCTGGGAGAGGGGGAACTCTCATCACCCCACCCCCCCAAACCCCTCAGCACCCACCCCTCCCCACCCCATCCAACCCCCGCCCCCGAGGTAAATGCCGTTGTGGCATCCACACGTATGGGGGGACAGAGCCCAATGGGTCCCACTTGGTCTAGTTTCATGTTAAAATTCTCACTGGTCTTGTTCAAATCAAGACCAATGCCTTACAACTAGGCTGAGCATGCTACAAAGCGGGTCAGCTTTGGTAGGTCAGGTGATTGGGAGAATATGTTCACAGGTAAGACAGGAGAGATGCAATGGTTGGCAATTAAATAATTAACCCACAACAGATAACGAGGCATTGAAGATACATAAGCTACAAAAGAATGTGGTCCAACCATGGCCATCGTTTAAACAAAAGATAAGGAAAAAAAAGGTTTGTATTTTTTCCAAAAGAGCAGTGAATTGTGAACAATTCAAAATACTCTTCAGCAACCTGAACAAATGAAAACAATTTTAATTATGAATGAACCAAGGTTTTATTAGGGTAATTTAAGTATAATTTGATAGTGGGAAATTAAAAAAAAAAGATATCAAGTAAAGTACATCAAGTAAAAAGCAAAAGTTGATCAAGTGCATCAAGTGCATCCGTTGCAGATTGAGACAGGAGAAATTATACTGGGGAATAAGGAAATGACAGTGACATTTAAAAGATTAAATTGTTTTTCATGTCTCTCTGGAAGAAAGACCCAGAAAAACTCAAATAAACGGATGTACACATAAATAGATGTAGCAAGAAGGAGGAGGTGAAATGAGCATCAGCTAAATACAACTATTGGAGAAATAATGCTGCTGAATGGCAATAAATCTTCAGAAACTGATGGACCTTCATCCCAAGGTGAGGAGAGTGGTGACCATGAAGATACCGGATACACTGGAGTGTGTCGCAGGGATCAAACCCATCAGTTTACTAACAACATCAGTGATTTGGATGAAGGGACCGGGAGACATGCATCAAGACTGCTGCTGACACTAAGCACCATTATTGTCTGAAGATTTGTGTGAATGAGTAAAGACATCTTACTGCACATACATCGGGTCCAGTGGAGACTGCACCAGGAATCGTACACAGATCCTGACCTCAAGAAGAATGCTCTTCAGTGGAGAGCATATTGACTGTTGTATCACGGCCTGGTTCAGCAACTTGGAAGCCCAGGAACGAAGAAGATAGCAAAAAGTAGTGAACACTGCCCAGTCCATCACAGGTACTGACCTCCCCACTATTGAAAGGATCAACAAAGGTTGCTGCCTCAAAGAGGCTGCCAGCATCATCAGAGACCCACACCACCCTGGCCACATGCTAATTCCACCCCTGTGTAAAATAAATAAATAAAATCCATTCTTACCTCATTTTGATCTGAATTAAACAAGTTAACAAAAGTGTGTGCGGATGTGGCAATTTGCTTCTCTCGATGACCATGTGCAGAAGAGGATCGTGAGAATCGGCAAAATAAGATTCAGATGCATTACCTCTTGTCTGGGAATGTGTAGAATGGTGAATGGTGAATGGTGATTGTAAACATAACAAAATTAGGGGACAGTGATAAGGAAGCTTATCCCAGTGGAAAGTTTACAGGATGCTGGATTACAATACAAGATGGAATGTCAAGCTGGGTAGACCACCTATGGGTAGTAAGGTAGAAACATTGCAGTAAATGGAGGCTTATGATTGGCTTGGAGAGGGGGCAGTGGCGTGATCTGTTTGAAAGGTGAAATAGAATAATGTCAAGATGCCCTTGTACTATGTTTGACTTGTATTAACCATCTGTTATTGAATAAGATTAACATAAATAAAAAGTATATTATGACTAATGAAATAATTAATACCCATGTAGTAGATGGTAGTTATAGGAAAACATATAGCCAAGGACGAAGTATATTTTTGTATCTAACAAAAAATAAAAGTTTTTTACTGCACAGTATAACTGTCGGATAATTCTGCTGTGAAGTCAGAGAACTGGTGAGCAGTTAACTGTTAGCAGTGGGCCATCTCTCCATGATATCATGCAATAAAGTCCCTTGCAGCAAAGTCTCTGCTTTTCCCTTTTCTTTAATTTCCCTCCAAGTTAATTTCTTCCATACCCTGCCATCAGGAAGAAGGTATTGGAGCCTGAAATCCATGGTGTCCAGAATCAGGAGCAGCTTCGTCTCTACAACCATCAGGCTATTTAACACCACAAGGTATAAATAGGTTCTAAAATAGATGGACTTTAGGGCAATATTTTAAACTTGGCACCTTTATTGTTTGTTTATTTGTCTGTTTATTTATTAAATTAACTGCATTTTCTTTGCTGTTCATCATGGGTTTTACAGTATTATGTTTACATATTATTTTGTGTGGTACAAGTAAGAATTTCATCATTCTATTTTGTGACGTATGACAATAAAACACAATTGGGGAAGTGAAATGAAGGTTCACTAGATTGATTCCTGGGACGGGTATCGCCATTCGAGGAAATAATAATGATGTTATACTCTTATTACATCAGAATGTGGAGATTATCTCATTGAAATAAACAAAATTATTATTTCATATTTCCAGCAATTTTTGCATTCCAAAGTGATCAAATCACTCATAACTCTATCCTGTCCCTTTCACCCCCCACCCCCAGGGTTTACTCTCCCTGTACCATTGCCTCCATCCTCACCCTCACAGCGGGCAAGTACACTGCACCCGTTGTTTGGATCAGTGCCTGCTAGACCTTCTCCTCTGTAACCCCTGGGTTCCTGACAGAGAGTCACATATCCCTCTTCCTGCAACTCTGTTTTCCTGTGAAGCATCACCGTGGAGAAATCTCTGTCTCCTGAAGTGGAGGAGAGTCTCCAACTCACCTTCCAACTCAGCAGCTCTGAGATGAGTATTCCAGACAAGCGACCTTTTGCACCACATCCCGACCAGTCCCAATGTCCACAAATTCCCATGTTCCACAGTCCCAATACAGTGTCTGTGCATTCATTCCTCACACCAATATATTTCTAAAGCTTCTGGAATCAATGGACCTTACTTGCCACATCAGTGGCAGCACCAAAACCCACCACAGCATCATGTTTCCTTCCTCGAACCTGAAACACAAGAAAACTATTCTTCATTAGTGTCAAGTTTCACAGTGAAGGTGGACATAACGTGCTGCCGTCCCCACCTCTCTCTCTCCCAGCTCTCTATGTCGATGAAGTTTCCAATGCTGTTGCATCCTTATATGCGTGTAGTTCTGGCATCTTGGAGGCTTTTGGAACCATTGGAATCAAACTCAATTGGCTGCAGCAATCTACGTAAAACTCCTACTGACCAATCACTGACTGACAGATTAGAACAAGGTGAACAGGAAGCCACAGAAATGTCTTCTGAGCTCCAAGTGTGACTAGAATGTGGCACTGTATCTGAACACTGAGGAATGTAAACTGTAGAAAGTATTTAAGGCCCCATTATGTGTTTATGGTATTAGGGTCTAATAGACAATAGACAATAGACAATAGGTGCAGGAGTAGGCCATATGGCCCTTCGACCTAGCACCGCCAGATCAATGTGATCATGGCTGATCATCCCCAATCTAGGAAAACTATCGGAATTACTTGTTGTAGTTGGAATGTCAGGGGCGTCAATGAGCCAATTAAAAGGGGCAAGGTTTTAGCCCATCTAAAATCTATTAATACTGATATAATATTTTTACAGGAGACGCATCTTAAAGATGGAGCTCATAACAGGCTGAAGGCTACCTGGATTGGTCAATTATACCACTCTACTTTTCTTTCTAAAGCAAGAGGTACTGCAATTATAATTCGTAAAGGCATACCATTTAAACACAAAGCTAATATAGCTGATAAGGAGGGTAGGTACATTATAGTATCTGGAAGGCTATACTCAACCCCACTTACTATGGTGAATATCTATGCACCTAATTTTGACAACCCACAATTTTTTAATAAAATAATCAACATAATCTAAGACTCCAGTCAGCAAAATCTGATAATTGGAGGAGACTTCAATTTTGTACTGGACCCATATCCAGATAAATCCTTACAGCAAAGGAGATGCAATACAAAATCAAAATCCAGTGAACTTTTAAATACTTACATAAAAAATACAAACATAACCGACGTATGGAGGATTGCTAATCCATCTGGAAGAGAATATTATTTTTATTCAGGTGTCAACAAAACGTATACACAAATTGATTACTTTCTGGTGGACGTAAAATTTATCCCTTTTACAATCAATCTTAAATATCATAATAACATAATTCTGATCACTATCCATTAACCTTCTCCTTAAAACTAGAAGGAATGCACAATAAAAATACGTTCTGGACATTTAATCCACAAATATTAAATGAGCCAGGTTGTTGTGATTATCTGAAGCAACAGATGGAACTATTTTATGAGACAAATGACATACCTGGCATTTTGGCTTCTTTATTGTTGGAATCTATTAAGGCCTTTAGCAGAGGTTCTATTATTTCATATCAAGCTTATCAAAACAAAAAAAAAACAGGTTGGAACAACTGGAATTAGAAAAACAGATTTTACTTCGGAGTCACGTGAGTGACTACGTGAAGAAGCCCCTCCTGGTGCTGGAACGGCATTACGTCGACGCTGATGGCAGAGCATGAGCTGCAGAGGCAGCTCCTCGACAGCGGTAGGTTCAGGCCCGCAGGTAAGTGCTGTTGAAAAACTTTCAGGGTCTAAAAACTCCGTGGCTGGTATTGAACACCAGGATTTAAAACGTATTTAAAAGCAAAAATATGTAAAAGTAAAATAAAAGGAAATACTCTGTATAAAAACAACAGAGTTGAAAAGAACGTTCCGATACCGGTAGCCGTCAAAAATACATTAGGAAGACTTAGTCGCTCCGCAAACTTTTGGCAGGGGGGGGAAAATTTATGTCAGAAAGGCCATAAATTAAAACGTTCAATAAAAGGCCTTCAGACTAAAAAAAGCTTTATGGCTTGAAAAATAATGGAAAAAAGATTCCAAAAAATAAAAAATTCAACGAAAAAGGGTTAAAAAGCCCAAAAACATTCCCTAACCTACCCTAAGGGGGTTTCATATATTAAAATATATGATGAAATATTGTGGAAATATCTACCTCAGATATGTTTGAAGGTAGTCTCCTTGAGGGAAAAACTCAGGAGGTACAAGGGCAGTAAAAATAAAATGGAAAACTGACCCTAAAAATGCACTGATAGTGGTGGCTGGTCATGAAGTACCCACCACAGCACCAAAAAAAAAAAAAAAAAAAAAAAAAAATATATATATATATATATATATATACAGGTGTAGGTACAACACCTGAATAGAAGTGAGGCCATGGAAAATAACCATGGAAACCAAAATTAGTTGGTCTCTCACTAAAGCTGTTATGGTTAAAACAGCAGAATAATAATAAAACTTTTATGTTTTATTCAAGTACACTTCAGCACAATATATATATAGAGGTGTACTAGGTACGATACCCGAATGAATGAGTGAGGCCATGAAAAGTAAACATGGAAACTAAAAATTAATTTGTCTCACCAAAGCTGTTATGGTTGAAACAGCAGAATATGATAAAACTTTTATGTTTTATAAAGATATCAATGGTGAATCCGTTTATGATATCCATGTCTCAATTATATGAGATATAAGGAAATACAATTTCAAAGTATTTGAAACTGGTGCATGGCATTACTATTCAATAGAAAACAAATAAAACATTGTGCAAATAACTAATACATTTAAAATAAAATAAATTGCCATCAGTTTGTGGAGCTCAATGGGAAGAAATATATAATATTAATTTAGTTATATATATGTAATTGTATAGGGACCAAATCTGCACTCTAGATTTGCAGATCAATACAAATCAGGTTATGTTAAACTCCTGATTATTATGGAATAAAACCTGCCTTATGATAAATCAAAAATATTGATTACAAAAGAACAGACTATTGATCTTTAAATTTTGGGGGGAAAAAAATTATGATCCAATATAAAGATTTGATAATGGATCAAAACAAAGGCAGAAGTATGATAAATAAATATAATCCAACATAGCCTTATCCAAACCCATATAATTGGGAAAAGAAGGCTAAAAGTACATTGAAAAGGTGCAAACAACTTGTTACAAAATATGTTCATGAAATCTCCGATTGTGGGGGATTACAGGTGTATTATGATCATTAATTTAATATAACTAAGGACTACAAAAAATTGTAGAAGGGATTGGTTCACCTGTATAAGAAAACCTAAAAAATTGACTTTAGGTTTGCACCCAAAAGTAACTCCAATAAAGACGGGGTACGTACATATATATTATAAAATTACCTCAGTGTAAAGATGTGATGGTATAAACCATACAAAACATCATTTTATATACACTTTCACAGTGTAAGAACATTTTATTAAAATGGAAACATCTTGAACATTGAAATACAGTTGTTATTAACAAATTGTTAATCAAATATTACAGGTGCTTGAAATTAATTGGAATGTGTCAAGTGGTGCAAGTTAAAACATTGTCTAAAGGATTAAAACCAGTTCAAGGCTGTTAAACAGAATACTGGAAGAACAATTGTACTGATAAAAAGATCAGCACTTGCACTAATGAGGACATGGTCATGGTTTATCTTGATCACATTTAAATTGGAAGGTTATAAAGAGTCAGCTGCAAATTAGTGCTGCAATTACAAGCCTGTTGAAAGGCAAGGACCTGACCCATCAAATAAAGCCTATGCTTAGGCATTCATAAAATATTCATAAATTACTATTCTGAATTTAGGAGTAATTCAGCACCATAAGAGGGGGAAAATTGTTCCATGATACAAATATGTCTCATTGCTTTGTTGACATACTTTGTCCCTCCATTAGAAAAGGAGCCTAGGTAAAGAGTAAATAAAGCTCCAAAAGAAGGAATACAGAAGCTTATAAGAATATGTATGCCTTTGTGAGCACCTTATGCAAATACCAAATGATACATTATCATTATTAAAGTAATGGATTAAAAAAAAAAAAAAAAAAAAGTTTCACAAGCTGCTTCAACTATAAGCTTAGCAGCTGTTGCAAGCTGAAGCAAGCATTAACAGATGATGGACAGCTTCTGTGAATATCTGGGTAAGATAAGAATATTATCTATTCTTATAAAAATAATTGATACGTCTCTTGTTGGGACTACGGACAATAATACCAGGTAATTGCAAATGGATTGTCCTAAGAAATTTCTCCAAACATTTGTATTAATTATTGAAGTATAAGGAGTTATGAATTAAATATTGATTGTTCTATTATGGAAGTGTCCATGTCATGTCAAGGTGAACAATACCACGGCTGAGGCATATATTAAATCACATAAGATAAGTAAAATAATAATCATGGGATTATCTGAGTAAACAGATGTGGCATATTCTAAAATGTTTTAGTCCAGCTGTTTATTTCTAAGAAAGAGACAATGTTATCGGAGACAACAAATTAAGGGGGGAAAATACATTGTCATTAATATGGATTACTTACGATTAATCTGGTTGTATACAGATTAAATCACCGATTTTTCAAATGTTCTCGTGGGTAAACCAAGAACAGGAAAGGTGGATGCTTTTCTCTCAATTACATGAGGAAAGATGTTCTTTTATGTTCCTATTTTTTTTGATAGGGCAGTGTCTGATGAAAATGTAGCAGGACACTGCCAGAGGCATTTTGGTGGCCCAAAACGGATCCTTCATGGTTTTCATAAATATTGAGTGATGTTAAACCACTTGTGATGATTCATAGTTGCAGTAATTTATTGTTGTACAAAGGCATCCATGACATGAAAATATGAATTTGACTATCTGCAGGTTGACCAGACCATTACAACAGTTTGATGGTCAAAGAAGTCTATGAATGTTTAACTAATATAACAACATAACAATAAAATAATTATGTATAAAAGAAGTGTTATACCTGCAATTTGCAGAAATAAGTTTAAAAAACAATATTTTGTTATAAGAAATTGGAAGTCTGTGTATACAGTAAAGTTATTTGTCATATTAGATATATGTGAGTTCCTTGTGGATTGCATTTTTTCTGAGTATCTAATTGATAGAGCCAATAATAGGGCTCAGAGTGTTATCGTCCTATTAACGGACAATATACTAACCAAGAAGTTAACGGGTTCATTCGTAATATCCCGATATGGAAAGGGATATATATGTAGATATAAATATATATATATATATATATATATATATATATATATATATATATATATATAATCTGTCCAAAATTGGAATACATAAGTCGGGAGATCAATATAGTCCTGAATTGCCTTAGGCAATGGACTCCAATTCTATCAATGATTCAAAAAAGTTAACATTGAAAGTAATAATGCTGATGACTTTAGTATCAACATAAGAGTGCAAACATTGCAAATATTACGTTATAATTGCATGTGGATACAGATTACATTATCATATATGTTTATGAATTTACCAAACAAAGCAGACCAAGAAGAGCTGAAACCAAGGTAAACCTATAAGCATATCCTGTCGGCCTTAAATTGTGTG
The DNA here is from genome assembly GCA_035221665.1 of Okamejei kenojei. NCBI lineage: Eukaryota > Metazoa > Chordata > Chondrichthyes > Rajiformes > Rajidae > Okamejei > Okamejei kenojei. Next base: position 35,036,265 of record CM069151.1, on the reverse strand, counting down.
TGTGTGTGTGTGTGAACATTGATGAAATATGTTGAAGTAGGTAAGAGTCTCTGTGGTGATGAGACAGCACTACTTATTACACACAAAAAAAAACACATTAGGTTTCAGTAAAAACTGATGGTTCTAGAGAAATGTATTCTAGATGGTTAGAAATTGAATAACACTCAGTGGAACTAAACACTGAAATGTGGAAAATCACTCTGTTAAGGGGGTAGATACATTCACAGGAATGGCACAGGATGAGCCGCTGGAGCAAAGATGCAAGGCCGCAGGAGGGTGTAAAATAAATATTAAAGTAAAAGGAACCAGTCATGGTGTCAGGATTGGACGCGGAGTGTTGGGTTATCTATAATTGTTGCTTTGTTCATACCATCAAATTATATATATCAATTGATATTTTGTGATAAACTTGCCTTTCAATGGAAAGGGCATTACGTTTATTCTTTATAACGTGAAATAATGTATCACATAACTTGAGGCAATGTTTGGGGGAAAAAATGTGTTATTTTGCTCATTACTGTGTTGAATGAGCCAGAGTGTCGTATGGAATGAGTCTACGACATAAAAAACACAGAAAGCTTCAAAATCTTCATGTAGTCACTCACGTGACTCCGAAGTAAAATAGTAAGATTAAACAAGAACTTACCAGTTCGAAGTTTGATCATTATTTTATGAGGAGTAACGATGAGGGATTACGTGCCCTCCACTCCCGACCCTCATAAAATAAATGATCATCTGGTAGTTCTAAATCTATGTTGAGCCTTACTGTCTTACTCCGGCTATTATGTTCTGTGTTTTTCATGCCGCTGCTTTGAAGTATGCCGTTCCAGCGCCAGGCGGGGCTTCTTCTCGTTACTCCTCATAAAATAACGATCAAACTTCGAACTGGTAAGTTTTCGTTTCATCTTACAGATTACATTATCATATATGTTTATGAATTTACCAAACAAAGCAGACCAAGAAGAGCTGAAACCAAGGTAAACCTATAAGCATATGCTGTCGGCCTTAAATTGTGTGTGTGTGTGTGTGTGTGTGAACATTGATGAAATATGTTGAAGTAGGTAAGAGTCTCTGTGGTGATGAGACAGCACTACTTATTACACACAAAAAACCACATTAGGTTTCAGTAAAAACTGATGGTTCTAGAGCTCTAAAACAGCTTGAGTTAGAAAATGGCATTGATTAATCTGCTGTTAAACACAATAAGATAGCAGCATTAAAATTCAAGTTAAATCAAATCCTCTCCGCAAAAGTTGTTAAGTTATTTCATTATCTGAGCAAAAAAACATTGAATTTGGTGATAGACCGCATAAACTTCTGGCACGCCAGTTGCGAAAAACGGAAAAAGATCACACTATCCAAAAAATCAGATCAGAAAAAGGTGAGCTGCTTACACTCCCTAACGATATTAACGAAAGATTCTTGAAATTCTATCAAAATTTATATGCATCTAAATCTTCAGCCGAAACCAAAACGATCAAAAACTTTCTTGACAATTGTAACCTTCCATCACTCAATGAGGTGAAACGAGAAGAATTAGGAGCGGAGATTACAGTAAAAGATATTGAAGAGACTATCAAATCACTGAATAATGGCAAAACGCCAGGTCCAGATGGTTTCAGCAATGAATTCTATACAAAATTTCATGAATTAATTTCCCCACGTTTATGAGCCCTTTATATACACGCATTTAAAGGACAGACGTTACCACAAACCTTAGCCAAATCAACCATTACATTGATACCTATAAAAGATAAATATCTTGAAGAGCCAGGATCATAGAGAGCAATAGCTCTTCTAAATACAGATCAGAAAATATTAGCTAAAACTTTGGCAAGAAGACTAAGTTCGTACATTAGTAAACTAATACACTCAGACCAAACTGGGTTTATACCTAAGCGACATTCGTTTAATAACTTGAGACGTTTGTTTATTATAGTGTATTCACACAGAACGATAAATTAAGATTTATCAATTGTTTCTTTAGATGCAGAAAAAGCATTTGACCAAGTAGTATGGGAATATTTATTTACAGTATTGCAAACATTCCAACTAGGAGAACATTTTATCTCATGGATAACGTTGTTATATAACAATCCGACTGCCAGAATACTGACTAATCAAACTCTGTCACCGAAATTTCAATTATTTAGGGGCAATAGACAAGGATGTGCTCTTTCACCAATGTTATTTGCCCTTGCCATAGAACCCTTAGCTGAAAGTATAAGAGTACATCTGGGCATTCATGGTTATAACACGAAACATACCAATAACAAGATTTTGTTATATATATGTACTTTTATATATTACCAACTCTCAAGTCAGTATCCCAAATATCAGTGACTCCAACTCTCCCGCTTTCGGCGGGAGATCTCCCGCCGAAAGGCCATTTTCGCAAAATCTCCCGCTCTCCCGCTTGAGATTTAATTTCTCCCGCCCTGGCTTTGTGTCTCCCACTTAAGATGTATTTTCTCCCGCTTGAAATGTTCTTTCACCCGCCCAATCTCCTTTTTGAAAAGGGGAATTTAATTTTCATGCATTTCCACGGTGTATAAATCACCAAATGCGCAAACGCGATACTACATACGTTTTAATGCATGTAGTGCATACATGTATAATGTGCATGCTAGGCGCTCTACCCCCCCCCCCCCCCGGCCCGCGTACGATACACACGGCACCGTGTACATAATGTAGCTCTATGTGCTTTAGCATGCACACTCCGATCCGACGCGACTCCGTGACCGTGGGCCTCGATGCAGTACGCGCGTGTTTTATGGTCCAGATTATCTAAGGTAGATGTAGATCGAGCGAAGCTAGCTCATACGTGTGCACGTGTATTATTAGCTACATACACGTAGCTACGTAGCTAGCTGCATATGCATGCATTGGGCCGGCTATGCGCTTGACAGCCTAGACTAGACTTCAAGTTCTAGAGATCGAGTAAAGTCATGTCTGCCAAACGGAAGAATGCCGAAGGCGACGGCGAAGTACTAGAAGTACCTAGTAGTAGTATTAAAACTAAAAAGAAGTATTTGTGCTCATGGAAACCAGAGTGGTTCCGAGAAGACCGATTTTGTGGGCTGACTCCTCATCCGATAATTCATAGCACCGTACGAATTTGGAAACAGTTGAAATCAACTCTCAAATTGAGAAATTTCTCTCTCCTTTTACCAATCGCCAACAACCCCTCGTTTAAACCGTCTGCTTTAGATAAGGTGTTTGCACAATGGGAAAACTCAGGAAGTAAAGCACAGGGAGATCTATATGAGAAGGGGATCTTCCTCTCGTTTCAAGAATTTACTGGGGAAATACCATTTTTAAGTTAGTAAATTTTTTAGATATCTTCAAATCCGAGACTATGTGAAAACACACACGCAAGACTGTCATTCTATGGGCCCAGGTATATTAGACGAATGCATGAATAGAAAGGCGGATACAAGTAAGTTAATATCCTATATTTATAATACCTTATTAACTGCTCATATCCCACCCTCCGAAATGATTAGGCGAGCATGGGAAGATTAATTGGGCCTATCAATCTCAAAGGATAGTTGGTTCATGATCATATAGTCCCATATTTGAAATCATTATATGAACAGATATATACACAACAGAAATTACCAGATACGCTGAACGAGTCTATTATAACACTTATACCCAAAATAAATAAAGACTTGGATGAACCAGGATCATATAGAGCAATAGCTCTATTAAATACGGATCAAAAGATTCTAACAAAAATATTAGCACAAAGATTAAGTACAGTTGTCAATGAATTAATTCATCCCGATCAAACAGGATTTATACCTAAAAGATATTCCTCATATAATCTAAGACGGTTATTTAATATTATATATTCGAAAAGAAGTGATAAAAAAGATTTAGTAGTTATCTCGCTGGATGCAGAAAAAGCTTTTGACCAAGTGGAATGGCCTTATTTATTTTCGGTGATGGAAGCTTTCAAGCTCGGTGAGAAGTTTACTACTTGGATTAAATTGTTATATGCAAACCCAACAGCTAGAATAACAACAAACCGTATGTTATCTACTAAATTTAGTTTATCTTGAGGTTGTAGACAAGGCTGTCCTCTATCACCTTTATTGTTCGCGCTAGCAATAGAACCTCTCGCCCAAAGGGTGAGATTACATCCGGAAATACATGGATATGATACTAAAGATACTAAGAATAAAATCTCCTTATATGCGGACGATGTATTACTTTATATCACTGAACCGGAAATAAGTATCCGAAATTTGTTAAAACTAATAACGGAATTTGGATTAATCTCAGGATACAGTATCAATTGGAATAAAAGTGAACTTATGCCAATAACGATGAATAATTTACAGATATTACAACAATTTCCTTTCAAGATAACAAATGAAAATATTAAATATCTTGGCATTTTCGTTACAAAAAGATTTGATTCTTTATTTAAATCTAACTTCCCGTTATTACTGAACAAATTAAATAAGAATATTTTATACTGGAAAAGTTTACCTATTTCAATGTTAGGTAAAATCAACGCGATAAAAATGATTTTGCTCCCACAATTATTATATTTATTTCAATTAATCCCGATATATCTCCCTAAAAATTTTTTCAAAAAATTAGACTCCCTAGTTACTAACTTTATTTGGGATTATAAGAACCACAGAATAAATCAAAAACATTTATGTAAAGCTAAAATAAATGGGGGATTAGCATTACCAAATTTTATGTTTTATTACTGGGCAGTTAATATCAAAAATATGAATTTTTGGCTAGAAGAAATAGATAACAAACCAAACTGGTTAAAAATGGAAAAAGAAGATTGTTCTCCATTTGAAATTAGTTCTATAATATTTGCTAACACTAACGTAACTAAGAAAATCTATAGTGAAAACCCGATAATAGAAAACGGAATCCGCATTTGGAAACAAATAAAGAAAACATTAAAATTAAAATCTATACCGTTAGGTCTTACCATTGCCAACAATTTTACGTTTAAACCTTCAACGATGGATAAGGCTTTTTTACAATGGAAAAATAAAGGAATTTTAAACATAGGGGATCTTTATAAGGAAAGCTCTTTTCTTTCATTTCAAGAGTTACAACAAACTTATGGACTACATAACAATGAATATTTTAGATATTTACAAATCAGAAACTATATCTCTGCAAATACACAAGAACTTAGAAATAGAAAGACTGAAATTTTAGATGAATGCTTGAATAAACATCCAAATACAGAAAAAATGATATCATATATTTATAATATTTTATTGGAAAGTGATATCCCATCAACGGAAACACATAGACAGATTTGGGAAAATGAATTAGGTCAAATAATAAGCTCAGAAATATGGGACGAAAGCTTACAACACATACATCATTGTTCGTTAAATGCTAAACATGTTCTTATACAGTTTAAAATTCTACATAGACTACATTACTCCAAATCTAAATTACATAACATATTTCCAAAATTATCGCCTATATGTGATAAATGTCAAATCTCAGAAGCAAATTTGTCACATTCATTCACTAATTGTATAAAGATTGTAGAATATTGGAACGAAATATTTAAGATAATTTCGAATGTTATTAATATTACTATGATTTCTGATCCAAAGTTAATAATACTTGGAATACTTGAAACGGACCAACTAATTACAATGAACCAAAGAATTTTTATCGACTATTGTCTAATAATTGGGAAAAAATTAATACTAAAATTTTGGAAAGGCCCTGCATCCCCAACAATTAAAATGTGGAATACAGAAATGTCGGAGACACTTCACTTGGAGAGATTGAGGCTTGTCCTTATGGATAGGTTAGATCTCTTCAGAGAGATTTGGTCTCCATATATTAAATATTTACAGGGTCATAACGGTTCGGCGCGAAGACTTGACTGAGGCCTGAATATCTGAATGGATGAAAAAATATATATAATAAATCATGAATATATCTCCAAGGACGGATTAATGAGTAATATTCCAATCTCCATCAAACTTTCAACACTCTCTTTTCTATTTTCTATTCTTTATTTTTTCTATCCCTAATTAGAAAAAAAAGTATAGAAACACATTATATTAAATTTTTAATATTAATGCGAATATAGATATCATTACTTGTATGAAAATATTGTTGATGTCTTGTATTTTTAATTACATAAAATTGTGTAGTTTCAACTATATAATAATTTAGAAATATAAAGTCAATAATAATACAAACACTCTTATTATTATGAAAATATAATGAATATTATAGAAGTTCGGTTAATATTGTGTATTATACAATTATAACATGGGGGACGTATTTTGAAATCAGAGGAAATATGGATATTATGAGTAGTATGAGTATATTGCTAATATTAGGAATGTACTATACACACTCCCAATTATACAAAATAATTAACCTTGATATGTATAATTGATAATATTACAAATAATATAAACAGTATCAATTTATTATTAATATTATATATTTTTTATCGTTGTATAAGAGTGTACTTTGTAATTACTTTGTTTCTATAATTAAAAAAAAAAAAAAAAAAAAAAAGGATAGTTTCATACATACAATACTGCTCTCCTAATGTTAGGCACTCCCTGATACAATTTAAAATACTGCACAGACTTTATTATTCAAAGTCTAAAGTTGAATAAGATCTTCCTAAATGTCTCTCCTATTTGTGATAAATGGCTCCTCCAAGAAGCGACTACAACCCATTCTTTTGCTTCCAGGACAAAGTTACAAAACTTGTGGAGGGGAATATTTGATACCGTTACCAAAATACTTAAAACTAAATTGGATCCAGATATAAAACTGATCATATTAGATCTCAGAGGCCTGTTCTAAGCTAACGATATTTGAAAGTCGTTTCCTCAATTACGGCCTAATAATGGCGAAAAAATTAATACTTACATTTTGGAAACAGACAACAGTCCCCACAGTGAAGATGTGGATTACGGATATGTCCGAGACACTACATTTGGAAAACATTAGGATTGTCTTGGCGGAAAAACCAGATCAATTTCTTAAGACATGGACACCCTTTACTGAATTTTTACAACAATAGTATGGTGAAACACAAATTTAAATTTAAATCTGATGCTATGTTGGGTGAGGAGGGGGGAAGGTATATCTCCATCTTCTCTTATCCTTTGTTCTCTCTGCTGCACTGCTTCAGTAGTTTAGGGGTCTTTTTTTTGTTCTTTTTTATTTTATTCCTTAGTTTTTTCATTTCTTCTTTTCTTGCTTTCCCTTTGTTTCCTTTGTTCCTTTTTTTAAATTTAGGTTATAATGTTAAAAATGAAGCTGTACAATAATTGTATAATTGCAGATGCTGAACGTTTTATCCTTATACAATTGCTTCTAATTAAAAAAATAATAATAAAAACAAGAGCCCTTTCCTACCACTCTTGTTATAAAGGCCAACATGCCATTCGCTTTCTTCACTGCCTGCTGTACCTGCATGCTTACTTTCATAGACTGATGAACAAGGACCACCAGATCCCACTGTGCTTCCCTTTTCCCAACTTGACGCCATTTAGATAGTAGATAGTATTCATTAGATAATGAATATTATCAGCAGGAACAATTAAGATGTAACATTCAATATACCTAAAAAACAGCATTATTGACCCAGAACACCTCACTAATTCCTCTACTCACTCTGGCCTGTTGCCCACAGGATCTCCAGAGAGTGGGACAGATGTGCCAAATGGCCCTTTCTTTCTCTGGATTTTCTCTTGTTCCCCAATCACTTCACACTCCAAAGGCAGAGTAAGTGGTCACTTGGACCCATTGTACTTTAAGCTTCATCGTCAACCCCTGGTAGAATCATAGAATGATACAATGATACTGCACAGAAGGAGGCCATTCACCTATCTGTGCCATCTCTTTGATCTTGTGATCCATTTAGCATAATTCTCCTGCTCTTTCCCCAAACCACTGGAAATTGTTCCTTCACACATTTAGCTAAATCCTTTGAAAGTTATTGTTGACTCTGCTTCCACCAGCCTTTCAGTTTGTGAGTTTCAGATCATGACAACTTCCTGAACAAAATTGATTCCTCCTGTCCCCTCTGCCCCATTTGCCAATGATCTCAGATCTCCATCCTCTAGTCCGTGCTCCTGCTGCCTGGCTGAGAGCTCAGTAACTGGAAAATCTGGAGCGATGTTCAGCAGCATTTGTTACCTCATCATCTCAGCCAGCTGGGAGACAATTTCTGAGGGAAAGCACTTCATCACCTCACCTCTGATTCATTATACAATCATTTCCACACATTAAGAAGTTTGTGAAGGTCCCAGATTTCCACAACATCGTTCTCTTGGAGCCTCTGTGACCACAGACACCAAAAACAGTTTACTCCACCCAATCCATTTTTCGGATGGCGTACACAATAGCCATGGTTTGCCTGTGGTGGAGACAGGGAATCTTCAGGGTGGGAGGGCGCTGCCTCTGAACTGGGCTGCAATATCCTGAATGCATTCCAGAACTGCACTCATCCTGGAAAGCCGACAAACCCATTGACTCTCTCAGCTACGTTGCCTGTATCTTCCCTCATCCTGCCTCTTTCAAGGATGCCATCATTTACTCTCAATTTTTTTAAATCCACTGCATGTGCAACCAAGATGGGGCTTTTTACTCTGGGGCAGAAGATGTCCTCTTTCTTCAGTAAACATCTTCCTGACCCCACTTCTTTCTATCCAGAATACTTCCCCCACAACTTACCGGATGGATATTTAGAATGAGGGAAATGTCCATTGAAGAGAGATGGAGAAAAATTAGACTAAACTCAATGAAATTTAGAAAGAATGCAGATGATCTCAGTGAGAGTTACAGGATTTGGAGAGGGTATGAGGGGTGGATAATGAGAGGGTGGTTTGTAAGTCTGTAGAGCCCGGTACTGGGTTGGTGTCAACGTTTAGCATTTATGAGAAGAGAAATTTCCCTTTGTAGGAGGATGAGAATCTTCTAGATGTTCTCACTCAGAGGGCTGTGGATTGTCAGAATACACAGAATGTCACTGTTAGCTTTCGATTTAGTTTTAGACATACAGTCTGGAAACAGGACCATTGGCCCACTGGCTCTATGCTGACCATCACAATACCCATTCACACTTGTTCCATGTTATCTCACTTTCTCATCCACTGCCTGCAAATGAGAAGACATTTTCCAGAAGCTAATTAACCAACAAACCCGCACAACTTTGGGATGTGGGAGCAACTGGAGTACACGGAGGAAACACACGTGATCACAGGGAGATTGTCCAAACTCCACACAGACTTCAGCTGAGGTCCGGATCGAATGCAGGTCTCTGGCAGTGTGAGAACTGTGTTGCCAATATCATATGCTGGGGGTGTCTCTGTAAATGAAGTTGTTGGAATGTTGTAAAAACCCAACTCTTCAGTGGAGCTCCTTTGGATGGATGATTACTGGACAAACTTATAAACTTTATAAACTGATAACAGTATAATCACTTTCACACACACAGAATGTGGCAAGGTCTGAATACGTTAACTGGCAAAGCAAAGGCAGGCAACATCACTGGAAATAATATGGCCCTACCGAAAAAATTGAATGCTTTCTAAGCTAGCTTTGAGCCAAAGGCCAATGGGGGATGAAATCCATCCCTTCAGGTGCAGCTCTTCCCAGGGTCACTGTTGCAGAGGTTAGATTGGCGTTCCTCAGGGTGAACCCACAGAAGGTAACTGGTTCAGATGGAGTTCCTGGCCGTGTCCTTAGTACTTAGTCCTTAGTCAGCTAGTATTTGCGGACATCTTTAAACTTTCACTTCTCTGTACTGAGGTACCCACCTGCTTCAAGAAGAGCACCATCTGAAGAAAACTAAGAGCTCATGCCTTAATGACAAATGTGAGTTTGTCCATTTTGGAAGCAAGATTGAATAGCTTAAGTGAGGGAACTGAATGTTGTGTTACAAAGGAATCAGGGAGTGGAGGACATGAAACACAGAGTTAGCGTGTAGTTACAGCTAGTAATAGGATGTTGGCCTTTATTGTAAGGGGGATGAAGTTAAGTAAAGTCCTGCATTTTTACAGGTTGCTAGTGAAAGTGTCTGTGGAGTACATGGACTGTTGTGGGTTCAGGGTTTCAGGAAGGATCTGCTTGTACTGGAGGCAGGACAGAGAAGGTTTATGAGTTTGTTTCCTGGAATGAAGGAGTTGACATCTAGGCCACAGGTGCTCTTGCACGAGCTTGTAGCAGTGTTTGTTCAGTGTGTGTTCTCGTGCTGTGTATCTCTGCCCTTCCTGGACCTTAGCAGTCTCCCAAACCATGAGGTACAAGGCTGCTTCATACCATTGTGGTGTAAGCTGCCCAAGCAAAATATGAGATGCTGTTCCTCCAATTTGTGGTTAACCTCACTCTGACAATGGGTGGAGATGGGAGGATATGACTAGTGGTGGAATCCCGTTGGAGGTGGCAAAAATGTCAGAGGATTATCTGTTGTGTGCGACAGCTGATGGGGTAATAGATATGGACTAGGGGGACTGTCCCTCTTGCGACTGGAGGGAGGAGGAGCAAGAGCGGAGACACGAGTGAGGGCCACATCTATGATGGGAGAGGGAAACCACCGTTCCCTAAAGAATGAGGACATTTCGGATGTCCTAGTATGAACACATATTGTGCGCAGATGTGGTGCAGATGGAGGAATTAGGAGTAGGGGATAGAGTCTTTGCACGAAGCAGGGTGGGAAGGAGTGTAGTCAAGATAGTTGTGGGAGTCAGTGGGTATGGAATAGACGTCAGTCCTTCGTCTATCTCCTGTGATGGAGACAGTGAGATCAAGAAAGGGGAGGGAGATGTGGGAGATGGCCCAAGTGGATTTGTGTACAGGAGGGAAATGGGTGGTGAAGTTAATGAAGTCCATGAGTTCTGCATGGGTGCAGGAGTTAGCACCAATGTAGATATCAATGCAGTGGAGTTCTGGGATAGGGCCAGTGTACGCCTGGTACAGTCATTGTTCTACGTACCCTACAAAGAGGCAGGCATAGCTGGGGACCATGCGAGTGTCCATAGCTACCCCTTGGAATTGGAGGAAGTGGAAAAAGTTGAAGGAGAAAATGTTGAGGATAATGACCCGCTCCGCTAGGCAGAGGAGAGTGTTAGTAGAGGGAAATTGGCTGGTTTTGTGGTCGAGGAAGTAACAGAAGACTATAAGGCCTTCCTGGTGGGGGATGGTGTAGAGTGACTGAACGTCCAGAGTAAAGTTGAGGGAGTGGGGGCTCGGAAAGTGGAATTCATTAAGGAGACGAAGGGTATGTTAGGCATCTTGGACATAGGTCAGGAGAGATTGGACGTGGGGGGGTAGGATGGAGTCGAGGTACCTGGAAAACATTTCAGTGAGACAGGAGCAGACAGAAACAATGGGTCTGCCAGGGCAGTTGTGTTTCTGGATTTGGGGGAGAAGGTAAAACTGGGCCGTGCGAGGCTGGGATTCTGCATCCCATCTGTACTTTGGTCAGCTCCTGGAATATGTGTGTAGACCACAGCCTCATGTGGTTACTGACTGACTTTGGAGGACTGAATCCCAGCTCAGTCACACAATAGTGAAAGAAGTGAAAATACCAAGTGGGTGAGAATCAGAATCAGAATCAGAATCAGAATCAGATTTTATTCGCCAAGTATGTTTTGCAAGATACGAGGAATTTCATTGGCCAGGTCAATCATACAATTAAAAGCAACAGACTCAAAAAACATTTTTAACATGAACATCCACCACATGACTCCTACACATTCCTCACTGTGATGGAAGGCGAAATAAAGTTAAAGTAATTCCTTTTGTTCTTCCTCGGTCGTGGGCCTCAAGCCCTCCGTTGATGGGATTGTCTTGACTCTCGTAGCCGGCGGTGTTCGGGACCTCCGCGTCGAGACGTTCAGTTCCTGCATCGGGGGGTTGTCAGCTCCCCCACACCGGGCGATCGAACCTCGCATCAGGGCTGGTCGAACATTCTGCGGCATTGGAGCTCCCGACTAGCCTCTCCCGAGACTGCAAGCCCTTGATGGCAAGTCTGCAGGCCGCATTGGGAGCGATCACAGGCAAGGGATCCGCTCCGATGGTAAGTCCGCGCCCCGCGGTGGGGCTCACGACAGTCCGAGGAGGCCTCCAGCTCCAGCGATGGTAGGCCACAGAGCCCGGAGAATGTGATCTGAAAAAATTGATCACATCTCCGGGAAGGAAGGAACCTGAAAAAAACGTTTCCTCCGATCCCTTCCCCCCTCCCCCCACATAAAACAAACCAAAGTACATTAAAGCAAACTTTTAACAAACGCTAAAAATAACAAAAGATGAAAAAACAAACAGACTGCCGGCAGGGCTGCCATCTCCCCAGCGCCCCTGGTGGTCTATGTAGAGTGGTGTAATGTTGAGTTTACTCCCACCATCTCTCTCACTCTCCCTCAGGGCATTGACTGGAGAGTTGGGCAAGGCCTGACTTCCTTCACATCATGTCCCGACACCTGTCAAGACAGCCAGAATTGTGGGAAATTGCCCAACACCCAGTTGAGCTGATTTATAACCAGACATCAGAGGTTTTCTTACAGATGTACTGAGGAGATTCTTGGCCCAGTTCATCTTCTGCAGCCCACCCACAGGACTATGAAAGCTCTCTCCCAGCAACTATTCCACCAACCCGATGCACCAGGGGCCTGACGCACCAGGTGCGGCCGAAGGATAAGAGTTCATTTTGTAAAGTCTGTGCCGCCTTCTCCTCAGCGCAGCACTGCGTGCAGAGGTGGGGAGGAAGCAACAGTGGGACAGGAAGGCTGCGAGAAACTGGACTCATACAGCACCAAACACACAGCTCATGATGCAGTTCTCTTTATTATTGGCTAAGTGAGTACAGTCACCACAGAGAGTGAGAGCGGCTACAAAGAAATCAAAGCATTGGATCCACTGCTGGAAAGGATGAGTGGACCATTCTGGAGTCGTCTAATCGCTGATTCAACGATAGGAACAAATAAAAGCTGCCTTTTCAAGACATGATATATCATTCCAAAATCCCACATCTAGAAACAGAAAAAAAGTAAAGCATTTACCCGATAGTCCACAAACAAAATTAAGCAGATGGAAAACTGAAATAAATGCTTGAAATAACCAATAGGTCAATTACCAATGTGAATGGCTTGAACATGAATGGTTTGAACGATCCCATTAAGAGGAAATATTTTTTTTAAGTTCTTCACAGACTAAATGCTCAGATTATCTTTGTTCAGGAAACTCATGTAAGGCAAGATGATAATTTACGATTCTTCAAGTTTTGGAGAGGACAGCAGTTTCATTCAAATTCACAGGCTAAGGTGAAAGGAGTCTCTATTTTTATTGACTCCTCAATTCCGTTTGTTCACTAGGAAACAATTTCTGATCCATATGGTAGATTTTTGGTTCTTTATAAGCAAAAAGTTGCTTTGGTGAATGTCTACGCACCAAATATTGATCACCCTGAGTTTTTTAAACAGTTAATTGCAACCTTTCCTAATTTAAATGATCACTTTTTAATAATGGGTAGAGATTTCAACTGCTGTCTGAACCCCTTGATTGACAGGTCTACATCTGATCATGTGCTTCCAAATAAATCAGCTAATTTTATTAATTATTTTTTACTTGACTCTGGAATGTTAGAAATTTGGAGATTCTTACACCCAACTGACAAAGAATTTTCATTTTTCTCTCATGTATATCATAGTTATTCTAGGATCAACTATTTTATAATAGATTCTCAGCTAGTTCCATCGGTCACTGCATGTGAGTATGATGCAATTGCTATTTCTGATCACACACCATTGAAACTATAAATCAAACGACCTTATTCCAAGTTTAGTGCTAAACAATGGCAATTTAATGCTACTTTGCTTCAAGACTTAAATTTTATTAATTTTATGAAAGATCAGATTGCTTTTTACTTCTTGACAAACTCTACTGAAGAAATATCCAATGGTGTAGTCAGGGATGCTTTTAAGGCATATATTCATGGACAAATTATTTCATACTCTGCGGGATTAAAAAAACAAACTCAAAAAGAAATACGTACATTGACTGACGAGATTAAAGAAATTGATAAAAAAATATTCAAAAGCTCCTAGTTTAGAGCTGTATAAGAATAGAGTTGAACTTCAATTGAGACATGATTTGTTATTAGTATCACCGATTGAGAACCAGCTACTGAAATCCAAAAGTCAATTTTATATACATGGCGAAAAATCTGGTAAATTACTCGCTAATCAGTTGAAAGCGCTGTCGGGCAAGCGTCAGATTACTAAAGTGAGTAAACGGGATGGTACATTAACTGTAGACCATGACAAAATTAATAAATCCTTTCAGGAATTTTATACCTCCCTATACCAATTAGAATTTCCTACTGATTCCAATGTAATGAATGAATTTTTAAAGAAACTGAACTTACCAAATTTACCATATAATGAATCTCTGTTGTTAGATGAATCCATCACGGTACAAGAAATACAGAAAGCAATTATTTCAATATATTTTGGTCAAGCTCCCGGTTTAGATGGGTTTGCAGTAGAATTTGAAAAGTATTTTTCAAATTTATTGTCTCCCTGGCTATGCAAGGTATATAAAGAAACCTTTTTACAGAATAGATTACCACAAACCTTTTATGAAGCATCTATTTCCTTAATTCTTAAAAAGATAAAGACTCTACTGAAGTGACATCATAGAGACCAATATCAATGTTAAATGTAGATTTCAAATTTTTTTCCAAAATATTAGCTATGAGATTGGAAAATATTTTACCGCAAATTACCTCTGAAGATCAGACAGGCTTTAATAAAAATTGTTACTCATACTTTAATGTTAGGAGATTAATGAATATTGTATATACAGCGTAAAATAAAACCCCTGAATGTGTCATCTCACTCGATGCCGAGGAGGAGTTTGATAGAGTATAATGGGAATACTTATTCAATACGCTTGAAAAATTTATGATTGATCCAAAATTTATTTCTTGGATAAAGGTGATATATTATATACCCCAAGCTTCTGTATTTACTAATAATCAGAGATCCCCTTTTTTCAGGCTCTTTCGAGGTACTACACAAGGCTGTCCTTTAAGTCCTTTACTATTTGATATTGCTTTGGAACCTTTAGCCACTGCTATTAGGGAATCCCCTAATATTTTTGGTATTGTCCGTGGGAATAAGACACATATGCTCTCTCTTTGTGCAGATGATCTGTTATTATTCATTTCTAACCCTGAGAAATCTATTCCGGCAATAGTAGCATTACTTAATCAATTTAGTCGTTTTTCTGGTTATAAACAAAATCTTAGTAAGAGTGAGCTTTTTCCATTAAATAATCTTGTTTCAAATTATGGAAAGTTTCCACTTAGATTGACTACCAAAAGTTTTACTTATTTACGTATTAAGACCACCAAGAAACACAAGGATTTATTTAAATTTAAATTTATGCCTTTAATTGACCATATTAAACAACAGTTTACTAAATGGTCACCAATGTCCTTATCTTTAATCGGCCAAATCAATGCTGTTAAAATGTTCATTTTACCTAAATTTCTGTATTTATTTCAGACAATACTAATTTTTATTTCCAAATCTTTCTTTGCTTTTATAGATTCCAAAATGTCTTCATATATATGGCAGAATAAAAATTACAGATGAAGTAAAAAATACTTAAAGAAATCAAAAAAAGATGGTGGTTTGGTATTGCCGAACCTTAGATTCTACTATTGGGCAGTCAATCTTCGTTATCTAACATTTTGGACAAATATTTAGAAGATACCCAATGCCCAGGATGGATAAACCTTGAACGTGATTCCTTGCAAGGGCTATCATTGGCTTCTATTCTAGGGGCCTCATTACCTTTTACAATTACGAGATTGAATAAATATATGACTAACCCAATAATAAGACATACATTTCGAGTATGGTTTCAATTTCATAAGTTTTTTGAACTAAATGATTTTATCTTATCGAGTCCTATCGTATCCAATTTTCTTTTCCAACCTTCTAGTACTGTTCAAGTCTTTTTGTTATGGAAGAGGAAGGGATTTTAGCTTTTCATGATTTGTTTTTGGAGGGTTGTTTTATGTCTTTCGAACAATTCTCCAAAAATATAATTTACCTAATTCACACTTTTTTAGATATTTACAAATTAGATTTTTTTTTAAAGCTACTCGACCCCTTTTTCTGCTACCATATCAAACCGAAATTTTGGAAAACATTTTACATTTGAACCCTTATCAGAGAGGATTAATAACGACTATTGATGAGTTAATTTTGAAATTACAAATAGATATATTTGATAAAATTAAAAATGACTGGGAAAGAGAACTCCAAATTTCTTTATCTGTAGAGAAATGGGAGAGGATTCTTCAATTAGTCAATACCTCTTCAATGTGTGCAAGACACGCTCTGATACAATTCAAGGTGGTTCACAGAGTTCATATGTCAAAAGATAAGTTGGCTCATTTTTATGGTCATATTAATCCTACCAGTGACAGATATAACTCTGAAGTGGCCTAATTGACCCATATGTTTTGGTCCTGCCCACTTTTGGAAAGATATTGGAAATACATTGTTGATACTATTTCTGTAGTTTTGAGTATTGATTTACAACCTCATCCTATTACTACAATTTTTGGGTTGCCAATGCCAGATTTTATTCATTTGTCCTGCTCCGCCCATTGGTTGATTGATTTTACCACAATAATTGCCAGAAGATCTATTTTATTTAAATGGAAAGACTCCAACCCTCCGACCACGCTCCAGTGGTATTCTGAAACGATATTATGTTTAAATTTAGAAAAAAATCAGGAGTGACATTGTTGAACTTTTGGTTAAATTTGATAAGACTTGGGAAAAATTGATTCAATACTTTCATACAACATAAATTGCTTCCTCTTTAACCGTTATAAAAACTATTTTACCTTTATATGGTGGAACGGACTTGACGTCAAACATACTTACATTTTTGAAATTCTCAGTTCGGATTCTGTTTTGCTTTGCTTTGTTTTTGTTTATTTAGATTTTATTTCTATTTATTTATTTATTTATTTTTCCTTCCTTTTTTTCTTTAGTTTAGGGGGGTTTTGTTTTTCCCCTTTTTCCTTTTCTTTTTGTCTTTTTATCTTGGTGTCTTTTTTTTCTACATTTATAAATTTTCTTTTAAAGGCTTAACTATATTTACATAGAGGCCGGGAAGTCTATATTCAATGTGTATTTTGACACTGGTCTCATATTCGGTTATACCTGTTATTAATATAATCCTGATCCCTATGTATCAATATCATTGTTATGTTTATCACTATTTTTTTTGCTCTGTTTTTTTATGTTTTGTTTTTGTTTTTTGGAAAGAAAAACCAATAAAAAGATTTTAAAAGAAAAAGGAAAAATAAATAACTGTTGTTCGAACAAATAGCAATAGTAAAAATAATATAAATAAAATTAGGCTGATAGGGTAACAGGACATGTGTTTAGCTGCCATGGAGGCTGAATGGAGCAATCACTGTGAAAACGGTCATGCGTTTGACATCTGGTAGGACCATAGATGAAGATAACTTCATGGCTATGCAGTATGGCCTTTAGATAGTGCCCGGGACGGACATATTGCAAAATTACTGCATGATGAGAAGGAAATATGAACAGGTAACACAATTAAGAGCTCTTTAGCCTGATAAGGAACAAAGATGTGTCTTCTTTCATCAGCTCTAGGAGCAGTAACAACTTGAAATTATTGACTTGGGTTAGAACAAAGGCTTCCATTGGAAGATGGAAGGGAAAATAGTTTAAAAGACGGGCAGTCTGGTAGTGACAACTCCAGGAACAACCATCACAAGAAGGGTCGAAACTCAGAAAAGACTACCTCCTACCAACAGAGCAAATCTGGCCAATTCATCCATACAGATAACATCTTTGCACGTCGTGTATTTTGTGATTTTGTTTGAGAAGTGATAAGCTGCAATAGTAAAGTAATGACAAGTTACTAGAGGTCAGTGGTTTCCATGCATGCTTAAGTAACTCGAGTGTTAGCAAAGATTAAGTTGTACTAAACCATGGTTTAGTGTACTTTTTCAACTGATCAGTTGATAACCTATTGAGGTAATAAGGTCAACAGTGCCATGCCACATTGCACCTTCCTCTAACTCCAGTGTTATCCCCTTGTACATTCCTCCTGCACAGTTACACTTGGTGTCTGTTCCCCTGACTCCTGCATTACATCCCATATATCCTCCTCTCACTGCTGGGAAGTCAGTCCAGTTCTGCAGAGCACAGGACCCATGGGGTTGGTTCACTCCTTCTGTGTAACAGCAGGTCTGTTGAGGTCACCTTCTGTTCAATATTGTGTCTGAAATTAACTTCCAACAAAATTAAATTTCTGTCACTGTTACACTTACCACTATTGTTAATGACCACACAATCGTTGTTGCCGGAACCACTAGGTTCACCCTTAATCCAGTGTCGATAAATATGTGTAGATCCATCGATCCATGTGAAAGTTCTTTCCTGTGGGTATAACAATGGTCATTGCTGTTGGAATGCTGAGTAAGCTGCCACTTAACAGTACAGGGAGGAGCTGTACCTGAGCCGGAGTGAGAGCAGAATACGAGCAGCCGGGACAAGCAGGGCAGTGGATGGGAGTTTAAACTATGCTCAATCTTTGATTGGACTTCACTGGATTTATCTTGCACTAATCTCTATTCCATTTATCGTGTGCGTGGCTTGATTGTAATCATGTATTGTCTTTCCGCTGATGAGACAGCACACAACAAAAACTTTTCACCGTACCTTCGTACAGGTGACAGTAACGAACTAAACTAAATTAAACTAAACGAAACTAAACTCTGATGAAAGTACCAGAATCCTTGGAACAAAAATATCCAGATTAGAGAAAATCATAGAAAGTCTAAGCTGATTTTTTTTTTTTTTGCCTCACCCAGACACACAGAAGCAAAGTATAACAATAATAGAAAACAATTTACATTTGGTTGAGCCAATATCATATTTTTTAAGCAGGCTCATTTTTTGTTTAAACGAGTCTGCTTCTAGTTATCCGTAGCCAAGTCAATCATTCCTGAGCTGATGTTAGCCCATCATTTGTGGTTGTTGTGGGTTCAGTCAATGGTGGTGGAGTGGTGCAGTGGGTAATGCTGCTGCCTCACAGGTCTGGAGACATAGATTCAATCCTGACCTACAGTGTAATCCGTGTGAGTTTGCACATTCTCCCTGTAACCGTGCAGTTTTCAAGCGAGTGAGAGGCAGTAGGTTACAATGAAATGACTGAATGGATGGGATTGATGGGAATGTACTGGAAGCTGGCGTGGACTCGATGGGCAGAACAGACTTCTCTGTTGTAAGAAGTTATGAAACTATTGCCTCATACAAAGTTTGCCATTGCAATCATTGTTTTGGCCAAGTGCCTTCAAGGTTTTGAATGGATAATGGTTCAATGGTTCTTTATTGTCACGTATGCACAGCACAGTGAAATACTTTTGCACATCTGACAAATACACAGTCACCATATTTTGGCACAGTTTACAAAGAAAATGTCCAAAGTCAAAAGTACAGTCCACATGCCGGAGGTACTGGAGTATCCCCAATGCAGATACATTCAGGTAGATCCCAGACTACTGCAGGCCCACGACCCAACTTCCCAGTCCTCACCCGACTGCCTTTGAGTCCCAGGGACATTTCCTGCAGCTGACCTTGAAGGTGCCTAGTCACTGTCCTCCCAGCCCACTGCTCATGTTCACAGTGGCCAGCGGCTCCCTCCTCGACTCGCTGATCTTCTGGGCATGCAAGCTTCCCCATGTAGGCAGTGGCCCAGCAGGCCCTCCTTGGCACCAGTGGACCAGATTTGTCTTCGCATGTGGCCCTGTGGGACCCAGTGGGTCTTCATTCACAGCGGCCACAGGATCTTTGTTCTTAGCAACCACAAGGTCTTTGATTGTGGCGGTTGCCAAGTCTGTTCTCAGCTGGCCACAGGCTCTTTGTTCTTAACGGCCACAGGATCTATGTTCTCAGCTGTCGCTGGGCCTGTTCTTATAGGTGGCACCTCGCAGGAGCATCCCTTCCATGAAATTCTATCAAGTATTGATTACAATGATCACTGAGAAAGTACCTGTAAGGATTGGCCTTAACTGTCATCTGTTCAGCTTTAGCGAACTCATGTGATTTATTTCACTTTTATATCCCCAAATATCTAAATTCTCACTGTCAGATTTCTTCACAGCTGCTCTGTGACATCGCTCTGCACACCAGCCTTGCCCCGTGTCCTTTCCGCAGTTTGGGAACAAAAATAATTCAGTTTCGGGAGAAGGATTAACTGGAACCCAATTGCAGAAAGGATCGGGCAGAATGAAGGGAAATGTTGGGGGCGGAACAGGTCAGGCATGATTGTATTGACGGGCTGGGCGGGCTCGAGGGACCGAGTGGCCTATTTCTGTGGGATTTTATTTATTGTCCTTCCCTGATCATCCTCTGACCATTTCAGAAGGCAGTTAAGACATTGATGAATCTCTGGAGTCGCTGTGAGGCCAGACTGGGGAAGGAGGGCAGATTTCTAACCCTGCAGAACAACAGTGAACCAGATGATTTTTTACAACAGTCTGGTAGTTTCGGTCCCCATTGCTGATGGTAACATGTTACTCCAGAGTGATTGCAGTTTATTTACTTGAATCCAAATTACCTGGTGTCTGAGATGGGATTCAAACTTGTGTGCCTGGATCACCAGGATACCACAGAGTAACTTAACCATTACACTGCCGCACCCTGATACTATGCAGGGCATCATGTGTAACTCTATCTCTGAAGAACGATATGACACCAGAGATCCATCAATGTATTGACTGTAACCTGCCCTCTGAAAAGAGCAGTGGATGATCAGGGAAGGGCAGCAAATTATTATTAACGCATTATCATTAACTTTACCCGCAATATGTCGTTTAGTCCAATCCAAGTTTCTGGATTCCCTTTGCTCGCTGCAGCAATCAGTTTCTTAAGGAATATGTTGTGTTCACCCGAGGACACAGTCGTCAGATGTGCAGAATGAGGTTGGTTTTTGCAGAATTCCTTTAAACAAACAAAGTAGTTTATCTCTCTGTAAATTAGTGTAAATTCTGTGAATTTATCATCTGATAAGCAAGCAAAAAAATCATCCAAATAGATAATGCAAAGTGATGTCGGAATTTGGGGAACTGTATTCCCTGGGTCCCCACTGGTCCGAGCGATAGAAACCATAGCCCACGGCTGCAGTGAAGCGCACCCTGGAACACAGGGACTCATCACAGGCAATTCAACGAGAGGCTGTGCTGTGCTCATGGGATTGAACCAGCAGAGAGCGGTGTGCCCCAGGCTTCCCAGCGTAACCACTGGTATCAGGGACTTACCTCTGCATTGGTCCATGTTCTTTGGTCACAGTAAAAACGGGAACAGGATTTTAAGGGAGGATAATAAACCCAGTCATCATCGCACTCTTTTTTGGCCACGTAGGGCTTTACAATGGGTTTCCGAATCTCTTCCAGTCCCAACGAATTGCCCGTCCCTGTCAGTTAAAGAGAATTTGGATTTAAGTCAAATTACCAACCCAAAGGCCTTCCAGAGCGAGTCCCGTTTTTCTGCATTTAGCCCATATCCTCTCAATCTTTATTATTCATGTACCTGTCCAAGTGCCTTTGAAGCATTGTAATTGTACCTCCCTGTACCACTTCCCCTGGCAACTTCATTGTGAATAACATGCCCTCCAGTTCTTGACCCCCACACACCTTCTAACGATGCCCCTCATGAATTTATAAATCTCTCTCATATAACTCAAGCCCGGCAGACCTGGTAACATCATTGTAAATCTTTACTGCATCATCTCTAGATTAACCACATCCTTCCTGTAGTCTGGCAAACCGGAACTGCGTACAGTTTCCTGGTGGGTTTCACCAACATCTTGTACAGCTGTTACATGAATACTGACTCCTTAATCTTAACTAAGGGCAAGGATGCCAAACATCTTCTTCACCATCCTCCACCACCGTCCGCCAGCACCGCCACTTGGAGAGAACCATGTTAGTGTGCATTGAGGTCCATCTATTCTACATCAAGCAGAGGGCTCTGTTTTTCACTGGCCACACAGATGCATATTCACACTACATGAAATTCAAATTACTTTGACCAGCTCCTGACACGCTAACTGTGATCACAGGCATAATTTCTTGTGCAATCTTCTTTCCTCATCTCCCCTTCCCCCGTCAATCCTCCCCCTGATCCACTCCCTCAGTCTACCTACCTCGGACATATTTGTGCCACAACCACAAGTCAATGGGTGTCATTCTCCACTGCTGGCAGCGTGACCAAGTTTGTGAATTAAATTCTGAGTTAAGCTCGGTATAGGGAGAGGCAAAATGGAAAAGGAGAGGTGGCCCTAATAAGAAAGGATCTTAGTTAAGAAAATGGAGACTCAGTATCACTTTGGGTGGAGCTGAGAAACGGCAATGGGCGGAAGAGATTGGTTGGATTTGTCCGTGGTCACGCACCTGTGATCTGGTAGTCTAGGGTACATATCAGGAAATTAGAGGCACATTTAGGAAGAGTAACAGGATAATCAGAAGGGACTATGATTTTATACAGATTGGGCAAAACAAATTAACAGTCAATATGTAGAGAATGTCTTTACTGTGTACATAACTGAAGGCTTTCTAGATCATCCTGTTGAGGAACCAAAAAAGCTTCAGTATTGTGCAATGAGAAAGGGTTTGTTAATAATGTTGTGCTTAGTAGGCCTATTGGGTAAATTGGTCATATTGTGATGAAATTGTATATTAAAATTACTAATGATCTTATTCAAATCAAGACCAATGCCTTACAACTAGGGTGATCCAAGCTACAAAGATGTGTGGCACGGATCAGCTTTGGTAGGTCAGGTGATTGGGAGAATACGTTCACAGGTAAGACAGGAGAGAAGCAATGGTTGTCAATTAAAAAAATAATCCAGTGTTCATAACAGATAGAGAACAATTTAAGATCCACTAGACCAAGTGGGACACGTTGGGTTCCAGTCACACGCGAAGTCTGGTCCCCCAACGCAACCCATTACCCCACGCAATATTCTACCACTCACCTGTTCCCCCACGCAGTATTTCACCACTTACCCATAGCCCCTAACTGTGCAGGTGCAGCTCATTTCCCCTCATCCCCCAGCATTCCCTACCCCTCTCTTCATATGTGGGAGGGAAGGAGGAGAGGGGGGGAGGGAAGGAGGAGAGGAGGGGAGGGAAGGGGGAGGGTGTGTCGGGAGGGTGGGGTAGGAGGGAAGGAAGGGAGGTGTGGTTTGCATGGGTGGGAGGGGTGTGGGAGGTGGGACGGGAGCAAGGGGGTTGTGGTGGCGGGGGAGCTTGTGGGGCGGGGGAGTTGTGGCAGGGAGAGGGGTGTGTTGTGGGGGGAGGGGTATTGGGGTGTGGAGGGGTTGTGGTAGGGTGGGTTGTGGGGGGGAGTGTGGGTAGTGGGGTGAGGGGGGCATGTGGGCATGGGGGAGTGTGGGGAGAGGGGTGTGTGGGTGGGGGGTGTTGTGGGGGGAGCGGGGTGTGGGCAGGGGGTTGTGGAGGGTGGGGGGGTGTGTGGGTGGGGTGGGTTGTGGAGGGAGAGGAGTGTGTGAGTGGGGGGATTGTGTGGGGAGGAGGGTGTGTATGTGGTGGGAGGTGTGGGGGCGGGGGGGTTGTGGGGGTGGTGTGGGGGTGGTGTGGGGGCAGGGGGGTTGTGGGGGGAGGAGGGTGTGTGGTGGCAGTGGGGGTTGTGGGTGTGGGGGGAGGGGGGTAGGGGTGTGATAGCAGGGGGGTTGTGGGGGGAGGAGGGTGTGTGAGCAGTGCGGGGGTGTGAGGGTGGGGGAGGGGTGCGAGTGGATGGGTTGTAGGGGGAGGGGTGTTGGGGCAGGAGAGGGTTATGGGTGGTATTTTGGGGAGGGGTGTGGGTGCAAGGGGAGTAGTGTATGTGCAGGGGGTAGGGGTGTATGGGCGGGATGTTGTGTGGGCAGGAGGGTTGTGGGGGGGTGGTGTGGGGGCAGGGGTTTTGTGGGGGTGAGAGGTTGTGGGGGCAGGGGTGTGTGTGGGCAGGGGAAGTGGTATGTGTGGGCCGGAGGAGGGGGTGGAGAGTGCTCGGAGAAAAGACGGGCAAGTGCCATTGGGGAGAGGGGTATATCATGGGGGAGGGGGGCAAGAGCCAGCGAGGGGAACCAGAGGGGAAGGGGCTATAACTGGCAGTGTGATGGGGACTCACAGCGCTCGATGTTTGCTGGTCGCTGGATGTTCTTCTTCGCTGAGAACAGAGTCTCCGCTTCCTGATTAGCGTCAGCACCGACAACTTTGACCACTTTGGAATGTTCAATACCTCCGAATCCTCTGTTACCTCCGACAGCTCCTGTAAAATTGTGTCCGGTTGGAGACGACCACCAGCCACCTACACTGTCCCTCCGTTCCAGTAAAGACGCGATGGAGCAGGAATGGGCGGACCGTCCCGCAGAGTGACAGGAGACGGGACCAATCCACGTGGTGCTGACTGGCCGGAGAGGAGATTGATCTGCGCACACGCGCAGTATTTAAGATTTTTAAACCTCACTAACATTTTCAATATAGCACCGATCGGTACAAAACTCTTTGCACTCGCAGCACAACTGCAGAAGGACCGCTTTGCTCATATAATCAACTCCTCTTGTTACGAAGGCGGACAT